>CM076583.1:314806642-315156306 GCA_034641835.2 Pinus albicaulis | reverse complement strand
GCTTGAACATGCACAAGGCACCCAAACAGTCACAAATTAGCGAAACTGATACAGGCATCCTCGAAAAAAATGGCCCGACCCGAATGCGCCCGGTCGGGTGACCTGATCACAAGGCGCGACATGGTGTGCCCAACTGAACGATGCCACATGGGAGAAAATGGAAAATGGGCTGCCCGAACGTGCACAATGCACCCAGGTGGTCAAAACTTAGCAAAACTGATACGGGCACCCTCGAACGAAACGGGTCGACCCAAAAGTGCCTAGTTAGGCGACCTCACATGGCACGACACGGCTCGCTTGACCGAACGATGCCACATGGGAGCAAACGAAAAACGGGCCACCTGAACATGCACAAGGCACCTGAGTGGTCACAACTTAGCAAAACTAATACGGGCGCCCTCGAACGAAACAGTGCAACCTGAACGCACTTGGTGGGGTGCCCTCACACGGTGCGACATGGCGCGCCTCACCGAACGATGCCACAAGGGAGAAAATAGCAAACGGTCCGCCCGAATGTGCACAAGGCACCCAAGCAGTCACAACTTAAAAAAACTTATACGAGCACCCTCGAACAAAACGACCCTAACCAAACGTGCCCGGTTGGATCACCTCACATGGCGCGACACGGCGCGCCTGACCGAACGATGCCACAAGGGAGAAAATGGAAAATGTGCCGCTCGAACGTGCACAAGGCACCCAGGCGGTCACAACTTAACAAACTAATACGGGCACCCTCGAACGAAACGGCCCAACCCGAACGCACCCAGTCGAGCTACCTAATCACAGGGCGTGACATAGTGCGCCCGAACGAACGACGCCACATGGGAGAAAATGAAAAATGGGTTGCGCGAACGTGCACAATGCACCCAGGCAGTCACAACTTAGCAAAACTGATACGGGCGCCCTCGAACAAAACGGGCCAACCCGAACGCGCCCGGTCGGGTGACCTCACATGGCGCGCCCGACTGAACGATGCCACATGGGAGAAAATGGAAAAAGGGCCGCCTGAACATGCACAAGGCACCCAGGTGGTCACAACTTAGAAAAACTGATACAGGCACCCTCGAATGAAACGGTCTGACCCAAATGCGCTCGGTCGGGCGACCTCACATGGTGCGACATGGCGTGCCCAACCGAATGATGCCACAAGGGAGCAAACGGAAAACGGGCCGCTCAAATGTGCCCAAGGCACCCGGGCAGTCACAACTTAGCAAAACTGATACGGGCGCCCTCCAACCAGACCTGAATGCGCCTGGTCGAGCGACCTCACACAGCGCGAGATGACGTGCCTGATCGAACGATGCCACATGGGAGAAAATGGCAAACAGGCTGCTTGAACGTGCACAAGGCACGCGGGCAGTCACAACTTAGCAAAACTGATACAGGCACCCTCGAACGAAACGGCCCGACTCGAACGCGCTCGGTTGAGTGACCAGATCACAAGGCGTGACCTGAAATTTTTGTGTCTTTCATAGAAAAATATGTAGGTTGATATTTCAAGTTGATTCTCATCATGTTAATATCTGAAATAAGTATCTTTCATATAAATATATGGTTAATAAATCGGTCAATTTATCAATGTTACAGAACAATGTCAATAATAATATATTTGGATCAATTTTATAAACATACGAAATATATACAAAACTAAGATTCTTCTTAATATCCTTTTCATATTTCATTCGTTATAACAAAAAAAAAATATTTATGAAGCTTATGATATACTATCAACATGAACACATAAAGTTGAAGTTAATGATCAGTTGAGGTGAAATAAAATTACACTTTTTATTTCGGTCTTGTGACGCTTGGGAGAAATAGTCGGCCAAGCGACGTTTCTCATATAAACGTCGGTCTTGAGACGTTTGGATTCACAACGTCGCAAGACCAACGTCTATATGAGAAACATCACTTTTTCGACGGTTTCTCCCAAGCGTCGCAAGACCGACAAATGTGTAGGTGACGTCGCAATTCCGACGTTTCGTCCCATAAATTTCGTCATACCAATGAAGTGCTTAAAATGTCGTAATTCCGATGACAAACATAAATGTTGCAAAACCGACGATATCCCTAAATGTCGGTATAGCGACGGTTTGTGGCGGGATTTGAAAAATTGATAGAAATTGGGAAATTTCCGATATTACAACAAAAGTGTCGAAATTTTGCTAAATGTATAAGTGGATAGAAGGAGAGTTTAACTTAAACACTAGTTTTTCTCTTCATATGCATATTAGAATTAAACCAAGATTGATTAACAAGCATAAGTAAATAACTCAACAAGGAAAATAAAGATGAATTCTAGTTATTATTCCTGTATCAGATAGAAGGAGAGTTTAACTTAAACACTTGTTTGTCCTTTCATATGGAGATTATAAGTAAAGAAATATTCATTAGAAAACATAATAAACCATCGTTCATCTAATAAACTGAACAAATCTTAAGAAAAACTAGTTCATGAAAATTAAGCTAAATTAACCAAGAAGTGTACTTAGCATGGTGTGGGGGCCCTCCACCCTTGCCTTGCACACTTGAAGAAATTATCAGCTGATAAAAATTTAGCCAATCATCCATAGCATTGAACAACAAAAAGAAGGTGGAACTGTTCCTCAAATTAACTCACAAATTTCAGAAGTCTCAATATGAAATTATTCAAAATATCCATGTTTCAATGGTTCATAAGCTTGGTATAAATAGATAAATGGTCAACAAACTATGCTACAATGTCTCTAACAGCCTTAACTTACCTTAATCCCATCCATCTAGGTCAAACCCATCCAATTAGTTACACAAAATCTAGGAAAATCCCAAAAACTATTATTTTTGCCCTATTTTTTAAGGATTCCTGAAAAACAAGTCATGTTTGACCATCGTTGATTGGCCATGTTTTAGCTTAGTTTGACCAAACCAATAGATGATTTTTCATCCATGTTTCCCAATATTTCCAAATCCATGCTCAGCTCATCCCCAGGTGTCCTGCATATATGAATTTCATGAAGAAATTACAGAAATTTTCAGTTATGTCCAAAAAATACTCTTAAAACCCAATTTTTACAAAAATATCTAAAAATTGAATAAAATAATTTATTTAATTGAATATGCATAATAATTTAAAAATAAGGCACATGTGGATGATATAATGAGGAAAATTATGGGAATTAGGTGGATTTTTAATAATAAAAATTGACCAAAATCGAGGGCCAATAGATATGATCTAAGTACATAGGGTTTTTACAAGCTCCCAAATTCCATGTCAAATATGTTACCTTGGGAAAATTTTCATAAATTTCTCTCTAAGAATTGGATTTCAATTTCATAAAATTTGACAAAACAAGGATGTACTCTCGCTTCTTCGGTATCATTTTTAGGACTTAAGGTTGACATAGTGACACGTTTCACTTCATACAAGTTCAATTTACTGAACCAATCTATAATCAGGTCATTGTGGGAGATTGGGAATAACTCTTTCTTGAAGAATCCAATATCAATCAGACCTATGGGGTTGGAAAGAGGAATCAGATACCACAAGATGAACTTTAAGACCTTAGAGTTTAGAAATTACATATATACAACAGATTCAATATCGAGCTTCTAGAAGGCAAGAAAAATTATGCATACAAGGATCACTAGAGTATGGACCACACATCAACAGTTAAGTGTAATTATTCTACAACAATATATGTATGATAGGTGTTTGAATTTGAATTTTAATATCAACACTGACATGTGTTTTTGCAGGATAGTGTAATTATTTTGCCTGTATGTTTGCTTTGGTTTTTTCATAGATGTTGAATATATTTACATTTGAATTTTGAATATTTCTCTAACGTATGTTTTTCAAGACTATGTAATTATTTATTTTTGTATATTGGTTTGGGTCTTATTCATAAATGCATGTGCATGAAGGAGGACACAATAGGAAAACTCAGACATATATTAGAAGGAAGTGAAACACCAAAGTACCATTTCTTGAAGAAAGCACAATAGTACCTCAACAACTACTAGTGATCCAATAATCAGTGACAAGTCAAGTTCCAGGTCATGTCAAAAGTGAGTGTTGTAAAACTAATCATTGTAAAATTGTAAAAGGGTCATTATTGTAAGAGATTCAATCTTCCTAGAGTTGAAGAGGAATTGTTGGGAGGTATAGGATTCATTGTTGGATATTGTTATGGTTGGGTTGCAGGTCATAGTGTGATTAGGTGATTGGTCTAGTTCAATAAAATCATTGTGAATCATATTGTATCGTGGACCATTGTCCCTGGTACAGGATTCCACACTTGTATTATTTCTGATCATTACAGGGTGACAGTGAGGTGCTAGGTTGGTGCATGAAATCACTTAGATGTTGAAGCCGGTGAACACTTCAGAGTGGTACGTCGGTCTAGGATGTCAGGGCATTCATTTAGTTAACTATTGAAGAAACTAGGGCATTGGGGAATCCTTGTAGTGGGAGTTGGAGAAGAATGTTTTTCTAGAATTCTAGGAATTTGTAACTTTAATTTTAGTTAAGGCTGAAGATTAAATAATTTATTAGAAGAAAGTTCGGTGGTTTTTTATCCGGAGGGGATTTTCCACCTAAAATTTGTGTGCCTATTGTGTTCTATTGTTTACTGTTGTTACCAGATAAAAATTAAGAATAATTGAATGTTAACTAATGCTTTGAAAAGATTTAAAATTTCTAATTGCTAAGTAATATTGATTCACCCCCCCCCCCCCAAGTATTTCCAACATTATATGTTATGTTAAAAATAAAATATCTATATATTTTTGTAAATATTTTATGTAGATTGTATTACTAATCATTTTAATGCCTTAGCAGGGGCTAGGACAGTATGCACTTGGTGCATTTATTGATCATTTCGATGTTTAGAGAGTTAGGTGTTCTCTGAGTATTTTTATAAGTATTAAGTGGATGTCTTTATCAGGAGCTAAGACTGTGCATGTGGTGCATTGATTTATCATTTTTATGAATAGATTTGGTGCTCTCTAAACACTACGAAGAGTATTGTGACTAAAATATCACTTGAAATTGTATGAATAATTGATATTTTTGAAAATGGTGTGACTAATGTGATTGAAGTTGTTAGTCATACATTACAAGGTAATTTTCATAAAGTGTTGATGGGTTGTCGAGCCATTCTTAGAGTGCTTGTGTAAGAGTGATCATCACTTACAAGAGTAATTGGTATGTAATGGTAAGTTGGTATAAGATCACTCCTTTCTTTCTATGAAATTAATTAATGGCTAAGTGGTTCAAAGTGAAAATTGAATATATTTGCAGTTGTAAATGCTTATGACTATTGATGAAACATATTTTTTTTGTCTAATGATATTTCCTAGCAATAAATTATTCCTTTTGAAGGGAAATATTCCCTTTTGGGTTCCTTAGATTGTTATATCATGAGTTAAAGTTGATGCTCAAATGAGATGAACACCAAGGAAGATGTTCTCTTTAAGGGGGGGAGTATGAAATATTCCTTCGAGGCTCATGAAAAATTATTAACCACCATATTAAATTACCATGTTTAATGTTTATGATATTTTTGGACACCAAGAACAATTGAAAATTAGTTTCTAAACCAAGAAATAGTAACTATCAACTATGCTACGCATCCGAGAAGAAGCTATGTTCATTCGATCTTGAATTCATTAAGGGGGATATAACTTTAATTGATTTTTTTAATTTTCTGGTCATCTCGTGTGGTTCAAAGAATGATAGATATGGTCACTTTAATCAATAATGGGAGATATGCTAAAGCAACCAATGATAAGATTCCTTTCTTGTTTCAAATAACAATGACCAATGTCATCTTGGGAATTTTGGGAAAACTTCCCGAAATGGATAACTAAGGAACATACAATGGTCAATATATAAGAGATCACCAATTGCATGAGAGACTCAAAAAAAAATCTATCGTTTAACAACAGTGATTTTTGAGAGCACAAACCATGAATTTTTTTGAGAAACGAAGTTTCTCTCTCATTATGATGAGAGGCTAATGGAAGTAAGATCATATGAAGATTGAGTTGGCACTAAAAATGTGAGAAGCTTCAACCTCGACTGACAGATGATGGAGGAAAGGGTTCAAATGTTGAAAAGATAAGTATTATGATAATTCCTTGAAAATAAACATGAATGATAATTGAACAAGTTAGTTGATATTTCTTGAGATAAACTTCATTAATTCTAGCACAAAAGAGCAAAGTAAACGTGTAGTTTTTTTAACAAGATTACATGTGAATTTTGTGTTAAAAACTAAGTAGCTTTGTCATTTTCTTGAAATATTCGCATGAGTTCTTGAAATGATGAAATGTTAAGTTGCTAGTTTAACTTTTGTAAATCTTCATGGGTATGAACATAATTAACGAGTTCTTTTCTTGAAAATAAAATAATTCATGAAATTTTATGCATACTAACTCATGCTAGTTTTCTTAGTAAATGAAATATATTACTACTTGTGGATAACGATTTTTATTATTTTAATCTTTTAGAAAGATATCTGCAGTAGTAAAAGATAAGATAAGTAATTTTGTTTGTCTTAATATATATATATATATATATATATATATATATATATATATATATCTATATATATATATATATATATATATATATATATATATATATATATATATATATATATATAGGATGATTGTTCCATTTTAAAAGAGATATCGTACATGTGTATGAAATGATAAAATAATCCAAGTTATTTTCTTGAAGATAATATAGATTCAAGGGGGTAATTCGTGAAATATTGCATGGGCGGTGGAAAATAAAAGAGAAAATTTAATTATATTAACTTTATTGGAAGGGTTCTCATGAATCTCTATGCATCTATTACCCATGTTGATTATTTAAAGATTGCAAGAATTTGTTTTTAAAAAAACATGCATATGAAACTTCTTCATACAGTAACAATAATGCATTTCTTGAAAGGATTGAGATAAGGGAGGTTTTACTAGAAAAGGAAAAATTGTTACATGCATAAAAGGATAATAATTATTATATAGAAAATATGTTTTTGGGTGTATATATAAGGAGAGTTACTATGTTAATTTTCTTGAAAAGAATAATCTCTTGAAAAGATTTCATGGCTAGATGAATTGTGTCAATTTCATGATTTAGGTCTATAGAAGGTTAAGTTAACCTTGTTATGGTTGCGTAGTTTTATGCATAAAATATGTTTATCTATGATAATTTCTTGAAAGGGAAGCATGAGAAACTTGCATGTAGAAAGACAAATAAACTAGGTTATATTAACTTCCTTTTTGAAAAGGAAGTATGTATTTGTTTACATGAAAATAATAGTTAATGATGGTATAATTATAAGAAGGGAATATGTGTTGTGTACATTAAAGAGGCACTATTATGATACTCTCTGGCATACACAAATAATAGTCATTGTGTTATATAAATATGTTCTTGGCATGGATAGAAGAAATATTGAGCTATGTTTCTTTAGGAAAAATATATGTGATTACTTTTATGTTATCAAACTATTATGTTAGTTTCTTTTGGAATAAGATCGTTTATATGCATGCAAGATTTTTAATATATTTCATTGGAAAAAATATACATTTTTATGTGGGAAATGATAGCATTTTGTGTTAATCTACATTGGAAAAGATTATTTGGGAAAGAATATGAATTACATGCACAAAAATGATATTAGTGTGTTGGTTTCCTTGGAATATATATATGGGTAATGTTGGTATAATATTAAGAAAATAAGACATGTATTTGTATGCTTTATTACATTAGTTTTATGGAAAACAAAACATATTTTTTTCATTCCTTATTATGCTATATTTCCTAGGAAAGGAAACATGTTGTTGAACCTCATAAGTATCCTCTCTCTATCATCATTTCTCACCTTTTTCCCTTACTTTCTCATAATATCACATACCCCAATCAATGATAAATGCCATGTTTTTTCTCAAGGAATGAATTTAAATGATTTCCATGTTATATTCTCATGTTCTTGCTATTCGAATAGATTTTTGTAATTTGGCTACGGAACGCAGCCTATTCTGCAACTAATCATGGATTCCATAGCTACTCTCATGGTATGACAGGTTCCAACTGTGAAATGGAGAATTGAGCCACATGGAATTTCCATAATTGTCTCCACATGAATTTTTTCCTATTCACTTGATCAAGATCAATGGAAAAGAAGGCCTAAGATCATGGTCAAAGAATGTTAGCTGAGAACAGAAGGACTCTTGATTCTCTCTATCGTATCAAATCAAGAGTTAAACAGTTTGATTGCAATTCTATAAGTCAATTTACGCACCTGTAGCAGAATTATCTCATATATAGCTATGTTTATTTTATTTAAATATCGGTTTACAGAATAAAAAACAATTAAGTTTTAAGTTCAGCTTTAAGCTTTTGCTTATACGCTGTGTATCAAGACTTTGTTCTATCATAATACAAAGATTGTGTTGCCAATGATTGTTTAATTACATCTTTAATCAGCTAGGATTTCAGCCGAATCAGTTGCATAGGGCCCCTGCACTAGAGGAGGTTTTTCATTTATTGTGTTTAGTTAAATTTATCTTACTCTATTTTTGTCAATTCTGTTTTCTGAGTAGATTAATGTTTCATTATAGTTTTTATTAGTAGCATAACATTAAATCATAACTGTGAAAGCCTTGTTCTTCTAAAAACATTTCATGAAGATAGATCTGCCTATTTTCAAATTGAATCAAGTTTGAAGTAATAAGAATTCACAGTTATCTAGTTTTCCTTAATGTTCTGTCATTTACTTTCTTAGAATAGAATTATTAATTAATTGTATCAATGGATATTCCTACAGGTAATTTGAAGAAGATGATTCTAAACTAAATGATTGAATGTCTAATTCATACAGTTATTGAGTTTTTTCTTTGCACATTTTACTTGCTTTCTAGGAACTTAGGAACTAAGGTATAATTGATTTCTTACATAGCATCTCAAGAGGGTAATACTTCACATTAAATGTTGGATTAAATCAAACATACATTAGTTGTTTACATTTATCTTTACATGCTTTCACATTTACTTATAGATCCTCATTTAATTGTATCATTAATTTTCCTAAAGGTTATTCCAAGAAATTGATTCTATAATGTTTCTAGATTGAATGTCTAATTCATACAATTACTAAGTTTTTCCTTTGCATATTTTACTTGTTTTTTAATTATAATTAGTTACTTAACATTATCTCAAGAATGTGACACTTCATATTGAATGTTAGAGTAACTAAGCATACATTAGTTGTTTTGCTTTGCACACTTTACTTGCTTTTCTAGAACATTAGAAGTTAAGGTATAGATAGTTGCTTAGACATCATGTCAAGAAGGTAATACTTCATATTGAATGTTGGAGTAATTAAACATAAATTAGTTGTTTTAATTTTCTGCTTTCATTTAGAATATCACTGCAATTTCAATCTCAGATATAATAAATAGATCCATGGAATAGTACTAATGTTAAGATAGAAATCATTAAGATAAATACTTTGTTTTCTTAAGATTAGATTCTAACTAGCCAACAGTCCTTAATTTATTTTTATGTAAGTTAGTTTAACTTAGAAACACTTCCTTTTCTTCCTTCTTAAAATTCATTAGATTCATTTAATTTCTTTCATAGTTATATATTAAAAATTCTTAGTAATCAAAGAAAAAACCCCAAAAACAACATAAAATACCAACGAAATAAGAATAAGGTTAACTAAGCACATACAGTGCACAACACTTCATGTGTTTACAAACCACAATTGATAATTTATGTAAGAAATTTAAGACATTAAATTGACTAAACATTTTGACGTCATTGCCGGGGAAGTGTAATTAGGTAGCCTCATTTCTTACATCTAAAAAAATGATATGCATAGAGAAAGAGACTCTAGGGGCAGATTAATAGCTAGAGGCAAGAGTTTAGTCCCTACAACACCACTTACTCCACCAAGATTACGAAGTGATACACCTCCATCTCAAACTCATATTCCATATTTCACTAGCCATAGACTTCCTGAAGTTCTAAGGTCAGAAATCCAATTAGGAGGATATCCTACTTCATCCACTGAGGCAGTCTTAGAGGAAGAAGATCCTAGATCCCCAAAAAAAGGAGTAACATTTTTCACCTCTACAGGGGAACATATTATAGCTGAAGAGTTAGAAATTCCTAGTGGAGAGGAAGAATAAGATCCTTTCTTCAACACAATATTGATAGAAGAACCAGAGGAAGAGAAGTTAACCTTGCAGATTGAATATTATATTAGCTCTGAAGAATATATAATGGTAGGAAGAGGAGGAGAAGGAGAAATTATAAATGGAGAAAATGTAATACTTGGAGGAGGTAGAGGTAGAGGAGGAGATAGAGGAAGAGGTAGAGGAAATGCAGAAGGAGGTAGAAGAAATAGGGTAATTGATAGTTCTTTTGGATTCCATATAGTTGATGAAGATACAAATTCCACAATGAAAAATATCTCACCTTCTATCCCCCCAAATTTTTATGGATTAAAAAGTTAAGATCTTGAAACCTTTTTGTTTGAATTTGAAGTCTTGTGCAGAATTTATGATTATTTACAAGACTCAAAAACTCAAATTGTTTCCTTAAACATTGAAAGGAGAAGTTCTAAAATGGTTCATGAGTTTAATCACTCGGTCTATCAGAGCATGGAATGACATGAAAAGTGGATTTTTAGAAAGGTATTTGGATTATGAATACGCATAAATCACAAGGATGAAGCATTTAAAATGATGCGAAAAGAGGATGAGAATTTGGAGGATTTAATTGAAAGATTCAATTATAACATAAAAATAGAAAAAATGGATAATTTAGATCAAGATACTTTAAAATCTCTTTTATTAAAATCCATTATAGATTAATGGATAGACATTATCAACATTATGGCAAAGGGGGATATCTCTCAACTTCCATTATCTGACATTGGTGAATTATGTATCCATATCTTAAGGGGAAAATAAAAAACTGAGAAAAATCCAAGAGATCCTTCTCTTGCTAGAGTAAATAGATCTGCAACTGAAACAGTGATTAGGGAAGAAATTGGAAAAAATCTTGATGAATTTAAAACAGACATCTTAGGGAGTCTTAGTTAACAGATAGACACTGTTAAATTACAAAACAAGAAGAAAGTCGAGACTGATGCTTTAGCTATTTTATGTCCTAAATGTAGAAAGAGACATGCTTTAATAGAATGTCCTCTTGATGCAAAATTCATAGAGACCTATATGATTTGTTTATAAAGTCATGAGACTACGATTTGTCCTTAAATTCCACATCTTAAGGTTGTTTTTCAAGAAGAAACAACTTCAAATCCAACATAATATCTTTGCTTTGTCTCTAGAAGACCATGGTAGGGGCCACAAGCTCAAGGCTTTAACAATCAAATGTATACTCAACCCCCACCAAATAATTGGAATTCTTGGCAACAACCTTGGCCTCAATCTCAAGCTCAAACTCAATCTTGGGCTCAAGGAATGAAAAATCCCTGCGAAATATTCTCTCAATAATACCAATGTCTTCCATCATATCCAAACTATCCTCCCCAACAAATTCCTCAACAAAATCAACAACCCCAACTCCAAAACCAAAATCCACAACTTTCACTACCGTTTCCACATAGACCAAATCACTACCTACCCAACCATTACCAAACCCCAATAATAAAAATTCTCAAAATACCTATATGATAGAAGGACAACTTCCAACCTACATGATTACTCCTCTAGATCTTAATGACGTAAAAATTAGATCTGGTAGGATATTAGAAAATAAAAAGCCTTGTGTAATTATTCAAGGACAAGATAGTTTTGAGGAAAATTCTCTACAGCCAAATAAAATTTTCGAGGAAGGAACATCTCTTCAAAACCAAAATTTTGAAAATTAAAAACAAAAATAACTAATAAACTCAACTCCTATCATATAGAAACCATCATTACTTACTTCTACATCTCCTTTTCCTGAAAGATTACAAGTTGATAGAGGGGTAGAAAAGCATATTATGTTTCCCAATTATGATTTTCTAGATGAATTGAAAAATTTCTGTATCAAAATCCCTTTTTTATAGGCCATTAAAGAGATTCCAATTCTAGCGAAAACAATAAAGGAGTTGAGCATGAAGAACTTGGGATGAAAAACAAAAGAAATAAAAAGAATTCAACTTGTAAGAAAAATTTCAGACATAATGATGGGAAAAATTGTCATAAAAAAATATTTAGATCCGGGAATTCCAGTTGTAAAAACACATATCAATGGAGTTTAAATTCAAAATACATTGATTGATTTAGGAGCAGCAATAAATGTCATGAGAAAAAAAACCATGGAACAACTCAAACATCCTAATCTTCTGTATACACCTACATTACTGCAATTAGGAGACATATCTGTAATGAAGCCAGATGGCGTGTTAGAAGATATTTCAATATCCTTAGACTCTTGAGAGTATCTTGTTGATTTTATGGCCTTAACTCCTAAGAACAATCTAGGAGGACATCCACTTATATTAGGAAGACCTTGGTTGGCTACAGTTGATGCTTTCATTAGTTATAGATCTGGTGACATGTATATCTCAAATGGTAACTCAAAAAATAAATTTACTCTATATCCTCCAGCAAGAACAATCACAGAGTTGGGTGACAAAGAATGGATTGATGATGAAAATTATATACAGCCTCTCTTCACTATTTCAACCATTAGTGAAGATAGTCAAATCCTAAATTCTATGGAAATTTTTGAATCATCTCCAGAATATGAACATGCTCAATTCCAGGAGAAATCTAACATTGAATATTTGTCATCTAGGTAGATGTCTCTTTATTCTATGGAATAATTTGGTAGCTCTACAGTTGAAATATTTCCAGAGAAACTTGGAGATATTATAACAGGAAAAGTTAATCAAAAAATTACAACAACATTCTTTTTCATATGCATGGGAATACACTGATATGAAAGGGATTAGTCCTAAGACTTGTATACATCACATCTACATTGAGGAAAATTGTAAACCTATTAGACAACCTCAAATAAGGATGAACCCAAATCTTAGAGAAATTGTGAAAGAAGAGTTGCAAATATTGTTGAATGTAAACTTCATTTACCCAATTTCAGATAGTCAGTGGGTTTCCCCTTTAGTGATTGTGCCCAAAAATAATGGTAAATGGAGGGTATGCATTGATTATCGAGAATGGAATAAAGCTACCCTAAAAGATCATTTTATTGACCCTTTATAGATCAAGTATTGGATACATTAGCAAGTAAGAAGTATTTCTCATTTCTAGATGGTTTTAGTGGCTACAATCAAATTCAGGTAGCACCTGAAGATCAAGATAAGACCAAATTCACCTATCCATGGGGGAATTATTCCTACTGAGTGTGTTGTGCTCAACTTAGTGTTCCTAAATTGAGGTCATAAATTATCAACCAGGGTCAGTAAACTGCTGAAGTGTGGTTCACTATATGTGCCTAGGTATCTATTTCTCAGTACGTTGTGTTTAGTGTTTTTATGATGTTTTTGGTTTTATGGTTTTATATCAAGAAGGAAAAGAAATAAGTGTTGGTAAAAAGAAGTGGATGGTTACACTAAAACAAAGCAAAACCTACTCTAAATTGTGTATGACACTAAATAACAGAAAATGCAAAGCTTGATAATGACTCCTAGTAAGGAAAAAAATCACAACGTGAACTCAATAACTCATAGTATGAACTCATCCAATTCATTCATTAGGAATATGTTGGAATAGTTTGAGAAAAGAACAAGTTTAATACAAATTAGGTTCTCCTAAGGACACAATCATCTTACAATATTACAAAGAATCTCATCCATGGCTAGAGGTTTATTGGAACACAATTGAAAAGCGATTATTTGTAGCACAATAAGATTTCTACTCTAAATTAACTTGTAATGCTAAGATTACTTCATTCTGCAGCTCAGCTTGTCACTAGTAAACCTCATCCAAAAGTTAGAGATTTTCTAAAATAGTTTTTGGAAAGAAAGGTTTAATTGTGAATTTGCAAAGGATTGTAGAATAATCAAGGCCTTAAACTGATATTACTAACTCCTGTCCAGATGATGATGTATTAATAGAAAGTCAGAACAAAAGAAGTTTTGTAAATAATGAAGGCCGTGGAAACTGATGTTAACAATTAATACTACTTAAAGAACAATGGATAACACTGAGAATGCAATTGATTAAACTTGAAACACAGTAACCACAACTAAACTACAGTGCCATTAACCTAATTTGAAATATAGTGAACAAAGTTGAACTAGAATGCCACTAATCTAACTTGAAATGCAGTGAATTAAAACTGAACTAGAGTGCCATTATCAAAATTGAAATATAGTGACAGAATTAAACTAAAATGACATCTACCTCCGGAGTGCTACCACTAGACTAAGGATGCAACTAATTACTGGAATGTTTCAGCTCTATCTCATTCAGAATTAGTGGTATTTTGGAATAGTTTGTAGAACAGGACTGGCTGCAACATGTTATGTAAATGAACATGAAAGCATAAAATTCAACAGAACACAACAAAGCTCTAAAACACCACAGCTATGTCCCATCCGAAATTAGTGATATTTTAGAAGAGTTTATAAGATCATGACTAGCTGTACAACTGATGTAATTGAGCATAAGAACGTAAAAATAACTCCTAAAATACTACAGTCACACCTCATTCGAAATTAGTGATATTTTGGAAGAGTACGTAAGAACGAGACTAAGCTGTAGCATCTAATGCAAATGAATAAAAACTCAAAATTCAGAAAGTCAATTAAACTAGGAAAGAAACGAGGCTAAATTACTTATCTAAATTATATGAACAAAGCTCCTCAGGTAGTAGGGGCCCTCTACCACCAGAGTAGCACGCAAATATACTCAAGATTGACTTAGCTCGTGCAATAAAATGATGTTTCTTTCATTAAAGGAGAAATTCTTCAAAACAGAGTATTTACGGCCTTCAAAGATCTAGCAACAAAACAAAATCTAACCAACAGTTTCTCGGTCTCCCGAGTCATACTTATAATGAAGTTACATAGCTACTCTTTGAGAAAATTGGGGATAAGTTTCTTTCCCACTTCTAATCAAATTAAAACTCTTATTAACAGTCTTGTGCTTAACTGCGGACATCTGTAGAGTCTGTGTTTTGATAGGAAATTGCTTCTCTTCTACGTGCATAACCGCTTTGATACTTTAACTTAGACTTCGTGGGGAGCAAGAGATGATGGGGAGGTGTTGTGGATTTCACTCATATGCCTTTTCCTTTGCAGTGACGCCTGGAACCTATATAAACATGAGGATGGCTACAGAACAAACGACTGGCTACGGAATGCCTGTATTCTGTAGCCGAGTCTTAGTCAAAATTACTACACCAACAAAATCATGAAAACATAGCAAGTTAGTCATTATATAAATTCTTAAAGCAATTTTAATTAATCCTATTGATCAGTTAAGCCTGTAATTGATGAGGGACAAATAAAATGAAGTGGAATGTGGTGAAAGAGAACATCTTTGGGGCTCAACATACCCCCACTGCAAGGTTTTTGCATGTCCTCATGCAACTACTCCATGTACTCTGAGACCTCTGCTAGGACATCCAACCCTCTTCTTCTGATTTTCCTGACAGTCAATGATCTTCTGGGCTTCCTTATGACTAACTTGACTCTTAAATTTGTAAGTGCCCTGATTAGATTTTTGTTTTTCTTTTTCAATTTTTCACTGGCCTTGTACAATTTCTCCATTTGTAAAGACAGAGTTGAATTCATATCACTTTTTAGTTTCACTTGCTCCCTCAAGATGCCATTCTCATTATTGATGTGCCTATTGAGTACTTCTAACTCATACTTATCTCTTCTTAGCACATCAATTTCATATTTTGGTGGGCTAGGAGTTTTGTCTCTACTTTCTAAAGCTCTCCTCTCTAATGACTCAATATAATTGTAAACGTGTTGCTGTGCTGGGTCAATTTCTGGATTTTCTTCATCCTCAATGTTTATGATCCCTGTTTGTCTAACCTCTGTTTTCTTTAGTATACCTCTAAGTCTATGGGTCCGTCTTGGTTAAGATGGCCCTTCACCTCTTTCTTTGGCATATCTTTTTATTATCCTCTTCTTCTTAAGTTGCTTCTTTATTTGAGCCAACTTCTCAGAAATCATCTCTTCACTATCCTCTTGAATTGATTTACTAGTTTCCACTTCAATAGATTTGGAAGTTTCCCTTCTCCTGCTTCTTCTTGTAGGTTTGCTTTCAGGTGGAGATTCTTTGGGTTCCTCAAAATGGTTCCTCACTAGAAATTCTTCCCAATTATCTCCCATTTTCCTTAAATGATGTTCAATTAAGATTTTGACTAAACCATGGTGATACAAAGTTGTTTCTAGAAATTGAACCATTTTTTGAACGTTTGAGGCCATTCTTTTCAGACTATGAAGTAGGAAAAAGGGAAAATTAATTTCCTCATCTAAGAAATGCATCATTAACCAAATATGGTAGACATAGAGAGTACCAAATCTACCTTCACAGGTGATAATTTTTTGCAAAATGAGTAACATGTTCCTCCACTTATTCTTTAATGCCAAGCTAGGAATACCCTTTTTAAAAATGGAAACATCCATACCTGGAGTCTTAAGCATTTTCCTCCATGCTTTGTTATGGAATTCCCTATTTTTGAACCACCTTTCTCCTTGTCTAGGTAGTTTCGTTGCCTCTGCAATGAAAGCCTCTGTAACAGTGAATTTAATGTCTCCTATTTCAACCTCGGCTCCATTGAAGGACCATGCGAATGTTTTAGTCACCTTTTTGTGAAAACCACTGAATATTTCCAAGAATTGCAACCAACCTGCTTGCTGTAACATTTCTCTGATTTGTCGATATCCCTCCAAGTACTTGGTTCCAACCCGTTCAGTCCTCACTATTAGACCCATAGCTTTTTTTCCAACCTTCAGTTTACTGCTCCTCTGCTCATGGTGAAATGGCTGTTAAAGAGATATTTCTGCCCCAAATATGTTTCCTTCATTTTACAGAGCGGAATGGCTAAGTATTGGTTGCGGAAATGAATGATATGGAGTGGTTTTGAAACAAGTATAATGCGGTGAGGTGGTTCATATGAGTTGAAAGATAACACGGAAGAAAAGACCGCGGAGATATTTCATTAAGAAATTCAAAATCATCATTAAATATTTCGGCCTAATGACGTGACTGATCAAATCACTTCAGTACTTTAACCGTTAAGTTTTAAATGATAATCGGGTATGGCAAGATGGAAGGGTTTTTTTTTTTTGTTCAAAGTCTTTATGATATGGTTGATAGGCATGATCAACACGACTAATTAAAATAACCTTTTTGAATCATATATGACTTAACTATGCTAAAATTTCCAAGATTTGTCACCATAATAATTTCATACCTTTTCCTTTCCTTTGATTTTCTTTGTGGTTTCGATATGCCTTGTCCTCAATCATTGATCTTCAGTTCATCATAACTTTTTGATTTTGCTTGTTGTCTTGAATATGCAGGATCAATTTGCTGCTAAATCAAATGTTTACTGGATAGTGCCTTCAGGGTCTCTGGCTGTATAATGTCTATCTGGCTGCAGAATGTCTGATTGGCTACAAAATGTCTGATTGATTGTAGAATGTACCTTTAGAAGTCTTAAAACATGGAATGGAATGGTTTGAAGCATGAATGGAATGATGTAATATTGTATGAAATGAATTAAAAATGGATAATGAAATATGGATAATGAAGTATGGGTAAAGTGAATAATGGGATGAAATGAATCACAATTATGAAGTGGAGTGAAAAAGTGGCCTGCAACTTCTGATCTGTATTATTCAATTGCAGAAAGAAATCAATCTTAAAACTCTGAGATGGAAATGAGGTGGACCATGGAATGAAATGAATGAAGTATGGATGAATGAAATGAAATGGAGTATGGATGAATGGAGTGAAATGGATCATAAGTGGGATGTGAATCACTTATGATTTTATGATAGCTGCTTGCAGAAAGAAAAAAAAAACTTGAAAAGCTAAAGTGTCAGAAAGATTCTGATTTTCACTCTATCTTTTCTGTATAAACATGCTAATCAGAGATTAGTTTTCATGTTTATACTTTATTATTATTATTATTATTATTATTATTATTATTATTATTTATTTTTATTTTTATTTTATTTTTTTAATTTTTAATTTTTTTCAATTATCTGACTTCAGAAAATTCAATTAAGTTGATGAAGAAGAAAAATTCTTCTTCATTAACTTCACATCATTGTTTTCTTGGAATTTCTTGACAAATTATTCTCTTGAGAGTGGCTTATGATACAGCTTCAATCTATGACCATTCACAAGAAAAGTGACCTTCTCTTCATCTATTTTCCTGATTTTTATTGCTCCATTATCAAATATTCTTATAATTTCATATGGCCCAAGCCAATGTGTTTGGAATTTACCTTGAAAATCCTTGAACTTTGAATCAAACAAGAGAGCCCAGTCACCTTCTTTGAACTTCTTTTCCTTGATGTACTTGTCATGCCATCTAGTCCTTTGCTATTGGACTATACTTTTTTTCTGAACTGCATCTTGTCTGATCTCATCCAATTCATTAATCTGCTCAAATTTATGCTTTTGTGCCTCTGTTAGATCAAGTCCTAGCCGAACTGCCATTTTGAAAGTTTGAATCTGGAACTCTATGGGAAACAAAACTTGCTTTCTATAAACAAGTTCATAAGGAGTATGGCCTGATGTGCTTCTCCATGTAGTTCTATAGGCCCACAAGGATTCAGGAAGCCTATCTGCCCAATCTCTTCTATGCAAATGAACAGTCTTCGTTAGGATCCCTTCAATGACCTTATTAGTAGATTCCACTTGACCATTTTCTTGTGGATGATAGGGAGTATATTTTCTGTGTCTAATTTTGTACCTCTCCATCATTTGTTCCACTATCTTTGATGTAAATTGAGCTCGTTGATCTGTAACAATTTCCCTTGGGACACCAAAATGAGTAAAAATATCCTCAAAAAGAAAATTAACTACAGATGCTTCAGTAGCAGAAAGTAATGGTTTGGCCTCTACCCCTTTAGTAACATAATCAGTGAAAAATAATATATATTTCTTTTGTCTTGATGGAGGACTAATAGGTCCTACAAAATCCAAAGCCCATTTTTCAAAAGGTTCAATATGTACCTGAGGATGCAATGGCATCTCACTTGGAGGAGAAGGTTTCCCTACCCTTTGGCAACTGTCACACCTTTTGACATACTCTTTAGCATCTTTAAACAGGGATGGCCAATAATATCCCAAATGAAGTATCTTATAGGCTGTCATTTTATCAGCAAAGTGTCCGCCACAAGGTTCATCATGACATGCCTTGAGAATCTCACGCATCTCATCTTCCCGAACACATCTCCTAATGATAAAATATGGACCTGTCTTGTATAACTCATTAGCAACCCATGAATATTTTGCACTGTCATAAATGATCTTCCTTTTGTCTCTTGCATTCATTATTGAAGAAAATTTCCCTGAAACTAAATAATTAGCAATGTCAGCAAACCAAGGAGTTTGAGTAGAAATTGCAAAAATATATTCATCAGGAAATTGATCTTCAATTGGGGTATTGTCTTGGATGTTTGGGAGTCTAGATAGGAAATCAGCTACTGTGTTTTGTTTTCCAGGCCTATCTAGAATGGTAATGTTGAATTCTTGTAAAAGAAATAACCATCTTATGACTCTGCCATTAGTAATTGATTTTTTCATTAAATATCTAATTGCAGAGTGATCTGTGTGAACAAAAGTTTCATAGCCTATTATATAGTGTCTGAATTTGTTTATGGCATGAACAACAGCTAAAAACTCTTTTTTAGTTACAGTATAGTTTAACTCTAAAGGAGTCAAGTTTTTACTGGTATAGTAGATGGCATAAGGAATCAATTCTTTTTGTCCCAATACTGCTCCTAGATCTGTATCTGAGGCATCCGTTGAAATTGAAAAGGTAGCTTCCAGTTAGGTCCCCTTAAAATAGGTGCTTCAGAGATTTTTGTTTTCAGGGTCTCAAAGGCTAACTGGCAATCATGATTCCACTTGAATTCACAGTCTTTAGTAAGTAATTTGAAAAGTGGAGATGCTATTTTGGTGAAGTTTTCTATAAACCTTCGATAATATCCTGTAAATCCTAGAAAACTCCTAACATCTTTTTGACAGCTTGGAATAGATAAGTTAGAGATGACTTCAACTTTTGACTCATCAACTCTAATACCATCCCCTGAAATGTGATGTCCCAAAACAATTCCTTCAGTAAACATCATAAAACACTTTTCATGACTTAGTGAAAGATTTTCTTCTTTACATCTCTTTAAGACTTTTTCCAAGTTTGCTAAAGCTTCTTCAAATGTGTTTCCATAAAATGTGAAGTCATCCATATATACCTCTACACAATCATGTATTAGATCTGAAAAAATTTCTAGTACTTCCCTTTGAAATGTTGCGGGTGCATTGCATAGTCCAAATGGCAATACTCGGTAAGCATAGGTACCCCAAGGACAGGTAAATGTGGTTTTATCTTGATCTTCCAGTGCTACTTGGATTTGATTATAACCACTAAACCCATCTAGGAATGAGAAGTACTTTTTGCCAGCTAATGTATCTAACACCTGATCTATGAAAGGTAAGGGAAAATGATCTTTAAGAGTAGCTTTGTTTAATTCCCAGCAGTCAATACATACTCTCCATTTACCATTTTTATTTGGCACAATTACCAAAGGAGAAACCCACTAACTATCTGAAATGGGATAGATGAAGTTAACATTTAATAATTTCTGCAATTCTTCCTTAACAATCTCCCTAAGATTTGGATTCATCCTTCTCTGAGGTTGTCTGATTGGTTTACAATTTTCCTCTATGTAGATGTGATGAGTGCAAGTCTTGGGGCTTATCCATTTCATATCAGTGTACTCCCATGCATATGTAGAAGAATGTCTCTGTAATATCTTGACTAGCTCTTCTTGTTGAGATTTCTCTAGGTTCTTGTTTATGTTTAAAGTTTTGCCTGGAAATATCTCAATTGTAGAGCTGCCAAATTTATCCATGGAATAGAGAGACATCAGCCTTGATGACAAAAACTCAATGTTGGATTCCTCTTGAAATTGTTCATGCTTATATTCCGAAGAGGATTCAAATTTTTCCAAGGTATTCATAATCTGGCTATCTTCACTAATTTCTGAAATTGTGAAGAGAGGTTGTAAGTCTTCTTCATCCTCTATCCATTGAGTATCATCTAATTCTGTAATTGTTCTTGCTAGAGGATACAAGGTAAATTTCTTAGTTGAACTACCATCAGAGATGTACATATCACCGGATCTACAGCTAATGAAAGCATCAGCTGTAGCTAACCAAGGTCTTCCTAATATAATAGGATGTCCTCCTAGATTATTCTTATGAGTTAGGATCATAAAATCCACAGGATACTCCCAAGAGTCTAGGGACACTGGAATGTCTTCTATTACCCCATCAAGTTTAATCATAGATCTGTCTGCTAATTGTAATAATGTGGGTGTAAAAAGAATATTAGGAAGTTTCAGTTTATCCATGATTTGTCTACTCATAATATTTATTGCTGCTCCTAAATCAATGAGTGTGTTTTGGATTTCAATTCCATTGATGTGAATTTTGACAACTGGATTGCCTGGGTCTAGATACTTTGGAATAGCAATCTTACCCATCATGATATCTGCTATTTTTCCTGCCAGTTGAATTTCCTTTATCTCTCTTATTATTTTTCGTGTTTTCTTCATGCTCAACTCCTTTATTGTCTTTGCTAAGATTGGAATTTCCTTGATGTCTTGCAATAATGGGATCTTAATACAAACATTTCTCAGCTCATCTAGGAAATCATAATTAGGCACCATAATTTGTTTTTCTACACCCCTATCAATTTGTAATCTTACTGGGAAGGGAGGTGTATAAGTGGATGTTGGTGGATGCTCTAATATAGGAGTTGAAATTATTGGTTCTTTTTGTTTTGATTTTTCAATGTTTGGGTCTTGGAAATTTGTGTTCTCTTCAAGACTTTTATTTACCCGTAGAGAATCTTCCTCAGAATTGTCTTGCTCTTGTATGATTACAGAAGGTTTCCTCTTTTCAAGTATCCTTCCAGACCTAAGTTGAACATCACTAAGGTCTAAAGGAGTGATCAAATAAGTTGGAAATTGTTGGCCTTATATCATGTATGTGTTCTGAGGATTTTTATTGTTGGGGTTTGGTATGGGTTGGGCAAGCAAATGATTTTTTTTCTGAGGAAATGGTAATGGAAGTGGCTGATTTTGATGTTGTGGATTTTGAGGATTTTTTTGAAAGTTTTGTTGAGGAGGGAAATGTGGATATGGTGGATAGGATGGTGGATATTGATTATACTGAGAGTATCTTCCATAGGGATTTTGTGCTCCTTGCGCCCAAGTTTGTGATTGATTTTGAAATTGGGGCCAAGGTTGCTGCCAAGAATTCCAATTTGGTGGAGGTTGATTGTACATCTAATCATGGAATCCTTGTGTTTGAGGTCCTTGCCAAGGCCTTCTAGAGTCAAAATTGAGAGATTCTGTGGAACTTGAAGGATTATCTTCTTGAAAGACAGCTTTAAGACCAGGAAGTGAAGGAAAAATCTTGGTCTCATGTTCTTCTGAACAAATTACACAAGTCTCCACAACTTTGGCATCCAAAGGGCACTCTCTCAAGGCATGTTTCTTTCTACATTTGGGACAAAATATTGCTAAGGCATCAGATTCAGCTTTTTGCTTGTTTTGTAACTTAAGGGTGTCTATCTGTTCACTAAGACTCCCCAAGATATCATATTTGAACTCATCAAGCATATGTCCTATTTCTGCCCTACTTACTGTCCCAGAAGCAGACTTACTTGCCCTTGCAAGAGCAGGGTCTCTTGGTCCTTTTACACTTTTATATTTCCCTCTTGAAAGGTTGATACATAATTCAGCTATTTCAGGTAATGTAAGCTGAGATATATCCCCTTTTCCCATCATGTTAAGGATATCTAACCATTCATCCCTAATTGTCTTCAACAAGAGAGCTTTCAAAGTGTCTTGGTCTATATTTTCCATTTTTGCTCTTTTGATGTTGTAGTTAAATTTCTCCAACAAATCTTCCAGATTTTCATCTTCTTTTTGTAGCATTTTAAACACTTCCTCCTTATGGTTGGCTGGAATACATTAGTCCAAATACCTTTCTAGAAATACTTTTTTCATGTCTTCCCATGTCCTAATAGAACTGTTGATCAAACTCATAAACCACTTCAATGCTGCTCCTTTCAATGTTGAAGGAAATAATTTAAGTTTTTGAGCATCTTGTAAGTAGTCATAGGTTCTACATAGGACTTCAAATTCAAATAGGAAGGTTTCAGGATCTTCAGTTTTCATTCCATAAAAGTTTGGAAGGACAGAGGGTGAAATGTTTTTCATAGTTGTATTGGTTTCTTCATCTACTATAGGAAACCCAAAAGAGCTTCCCATTTCTCTTCTACCTCTTCCTCTTCCTCCTTCTCCTTCTGCACCTCTACCTCCTTCTCCTCTACCTCTACCTCTACCCCCTCCAAATAGTGTGTGTTCTCCATTAAAAACTCCTCCTCCCCCTTCTTCTGCCATAGTTGATTCTTCTGTAGAAGTTGAAAAGTTTATGTCCCTACTAGGGGTTCCTGAATCTCCTTCTAAGACAGGTTCAGTGGGTAAAGTGGAAGGTATTTCTAATGGAATATCTGATCTTAAGTTCTCTGGTAGTATAGGATCAGTAAAGGATGGAATGTGGGTTTGAGTTGGAGGTGTGCTGGCTCTAGGTCTTGGTGAAACAAGTGGTGTTCTAGGAATCAAGCTTCTGCTTCTTATGAATCTACCCCTTAAGTCTCTTTCTCTATGCATATCATTGTTTTTGGGTGGTAAGAAACAAGGTTACCTAGTTACAATTCCCCGGAAACGGCGCCAAAATGTTGTGCTCAACTTAGTGTTCCTAAATTGAGCTCATAAATTATCAACCAGGGTCAGTAAATGGCTGAAGTGTGGTGCACTATATGTGCCTAGGTATCTATTTCTCACTACATTGTGTTTAGTGTTTTTATGATGTTTTTGGTTTTATGGTTTTATATCAAGAAGGAAAAGAACTAAGTGTTGGTAAAGAGAAGTGGATGGTTACACTAAAACAAAGCAAAACCTACTCTAAACTGTGTATGACACTAAAGAACAGAAAATGCAAAGCTTGATAATGAATCCTAGTAAGGAAACAAATCACAACATGAACTCAATAACTCATAGTATGAACTCATCCAATTCATTCATTAGGAATATGTTGGAATAGTTTGAGAAAAGAACAAGTTTAATACAAATAAGGTTCTCCTAAGGACACAATCATCTTACAATATTACAAAGAATCTCATCCATGGCTAGAGGTTTATTGGAACACAATTGAAAAGAGATTATTTGTAGCACAATAATATTTCTACTCTAAATTAACTTGTAATGCTAATATTACTCCATTCTGCAGCTCAGCTTGTCACTAGTAAACCTCATCCAAAAGTTAGAGATTTTCTAAAATAATTTTTGGAAAGAAAGGTTTAATTGTGAATTTGCAAAGGATTGCAGAATAATCAAGGCCTTAAACTGATATTACTAACTCCTGTCCAGATGATGATGTATTAATAGAAAGTCAGAACAAAAGAAGTTTTGTAAATAATGAAGGCCGTGGAATCTGATGTTAATAATTAATACTACTTAAAGAACAATGGATAACATTGAGAATGCAATTGATCAAACTTGAAACACAGTAACCACAACTAAAATACAGTGCCATTAACCTAATTTGAAATATAGTGAACAAAGTTGAACTAGAATGCCACTAATCTAACTTGAAATGCAGTGAATTAAAACTGAACTAGAGTGCCATTATCAAATTTGAAATATAGTGACATAATTAAACTAAAATGACATCTACCTCTGGAGTGCTACCACTAGACTAAGGATGCAACTAATTACTGGAATGTTTCAGCTCTATCTCATTCAGAATTAGTGGTATTTTGGAATAGTTTGTAGAATAGGACTGGCTGCAACATGTTATGTAAATGAACATGAAAGCATAAAATTCAACAGAACACAACAAAGCTCTAAAACACCACAGCTATGTCCCATCCGAAATTAGTGATATTTTGGAAGAGTTTATAAGATCATGACTAGTTGTACAACTGATGTAATTGAGCATAAGAACGTAAAACTAACTCCTAAAATACTACAGTCACACCTCATTCAACATTAGTGATATTTTGGAAGAGTACGTAAGAACGAGACTAAGCTATAGCATCTAATGCAAATGAATAAAAACTCAAAGTTCAGAAAGTCAATTAAACTAGAATGAAACAAGGCTAAATTACTTATCTAAATTATATGAACAAAGCTCCTCAGGTAGCAGGGGCCCTCTATCACTTAAGTAGCACGCAAATCTACTCAATATTGACTCAGCTCGTGCAATAAAATGATGTTTCTTTCATTAAAGGAGAAATTCTTCAAAACAGAGTATTTACGGCCTTCAAAGATCTAGCAACAAAACAAAATCTAACCAACAGTTTTTGGGTCTCCCGAGTCATACTTATAATGAAGTTACATAACTACTCTTTGAGAAAACGGGGATAAGTGTCTTTCCCACTTCTAATCAAATTAAAACTTTTATTAACAGTCTTGTGCTTAACTACGGACATCTGTAGAGTCTGTGTTTTGATAGGAAATTGCTTCTCTTCTACGGGCATAACCGCTTTGATACTTTAACTCAGACTTCGTGGGGAGCAAGAGATTATGGAGAGGTGTTGTGGATTCCACCCATATACCTTTTCCTTTGCAGTGACACCTAGAACCTACATAAACATGAGGATGGCTGCAGAACAGACGACTGGCTACGGAATGCCTGTATTCTGTAGCCGAGTCTTAGTCAAAATTACTACACCAACAAAATCATGAAAACATAGCAAGTTAGTCATTATATAAATTCTTAAAGCAATTTTAATTAATCCTATTGATCAGTTAAGCCTGTAATTGATGAGGGAAAAAGAAAATTAAGTGGAATGTGGTGAAAGAGAAGAACATCTTTGGGGCTCAAGAGAGTGCTTCCTTTTCGATTGTGCAATGCACCTGCAACATTCCAAAGGGCAGTACTACAATTTTTTTCTGATCTAATACATGATTTTGTAGAGGTGTATATGGATGAATTTACAGTTTATGGGAATACATTTGAAGAAGTTTTAGAAAATTTGGAAAAGGTTCTTAAAATATGTAAGGAAGAAAACCTTTCACTAAGTCATGAAAAATGTTTTATGATGTTTACATAAGGGATTGTTTTAGGACATCACATTTCAGGAGATAGAATTAAAGTTGATAAATCTAAAGTTGAATTCATCTCCAAAATATCAATTCCAAGTTGTCAAAAGGATGTTACAAGTTTTCGAGGATTCACAGGATATTATAGAAGATTTATAGAAAATTTCACTAAAATAGCATCCCCACTCTTCAAGTTACTCACCAAAGATTATGAGTTCATTTGGAATCCTGATTTCCAGTTGGCATTTGAAGCTTTAAAAGAAAAAATTTCTAAAGCACCCATCTTAAGAGGTCCAGATTGGAAATTACCTTTTCACATTTCTACAGATGCTTCATATATAACTTTTGGAGTTGTATTAGGACAAAAATATTTGTTCCCCTATGTCATCTATTACATAGGAAAGAATTTGACTCCCACTGAGTTAAATTACACTATAATTGAAAAGGAATTCTTAGTTGTTGTTCATGCTATCGACAAATTTAGACATTATATAACAGGCTATGAAACCTTTGTTCATACAGATCACTCTGCAATTAGATATTTAATGAATAAATATATTACTAATGGTAGAGTTACAAGATGGTTATTACTCCTGCAATAATTCAACATCACCATTCTAGACCGACCTGGAAAACAAAACACAGTTGGTGTTTTCTTGACTAGAATTCAAAATATCAAAGATGACACTCCACTTGAAGATAAATTTTCTGATGAATACATTTTTGCAATAACTACTCAAATTCCTTGGTTTTTAGATATTTCTAATTACCTAGTTATAGGAAAATTACCTTCACATTTTTTTCCTAGAGAGAAAAGAAAAATCATTCAATTAAGTGCAATTTACTCATGGATTACTAATGAATTGTATAAAACAGGTCTAGATCTCATTATCACAAGATGTGCTCGAGAAGATGAAATACCTGGAATTCTTAAGGCATGTCATTATGAACCTTGTGGTGGACAAGATGACAGCCTATAAAATCCTTCATTTACGATATTATTGGCCATCCATCTTTAGAGATGTTAAATAATATATTAAAAGGTGTGACAATTGCCAAACGGTAGGGAAACCTGCTCCTTCAAATGAAATTCCATTACAACCTTAGGTACTCATTGAACCTTTTGAAAAATGGGCCTTGGATTTTGTTGGACCAATCAATCCACCATATAAACAAAAGAAATATATTTTGGTATGTACTGATTATGTCACCAAATGGGTAGAGGAGAAAGAATTACTTTTTGCTAATGAACATTCTATAGTTAATTTTATTTTTGAATATATCTTCACTCGTTTTGGTGTTCCAAGAGAAATTGTGATAGATCAGGGATCCCATTTTACATCCAAGTTGGTGAAAAATCTCGTGGAAGACTACAAGATCAAGCACAAAAAGTTTACTCCTTGTCATCGAGAAGCAAATGGTCAAGTGGAGTCCACCAATAAAGTGATTGAAGGAATTCTCACTAAGATTGTACATCTACACAGAAGAGATTGGGTAGAAAGACTTCCTGAGACCTTATGGGCCTACAAAACTACATGGAGGAATACAACAAGACATACTCTTTATGAACATTTTTATGGTACACAAGTCCTATTCCCTATAGAGTTTCAGATCCGAACCTTCAAGATGGTAGTAAAATTGGGACTTGATTTATCAGAAGCATAGAAACATAGATTGGAGCAACTCAATGAGCTTGATGAAATCAAGAAAGATGCAGTTCAAAGAACCAGTATAGTCCAGAAGCAAAGGGCTAAATGGAATGATAATTACATCAAGGAGAATAAGTTTCAAGCAGGGGATTGGGCACTTTTGTTCGATTCAAAATTCAAAGATTTTCAAGGAAAGTTTCAGACTCATTGGCTTGGGCCTTATGAGATTGAAAAATTCTTTGACAATGGAGCAGTGAAGATAAGGAAAATAGATGAAGAAAAGGTACCTCTTCTTGTGAATGGACATCGGTTAAAAATATATCATCAGCCAATTTCAAAATAAGAGTTTATCGAGATTTTCCAAGATAATATTGATATGAAATTATTAAAGAATAATTCTTCTTCTTCACTAACTTATCTTTTATTTTTCCTATATATATAAAAATATTAAAAAATAAAAAAAAATTAAAAAAGAAAAGAAAAAAGAAGTGTATAAGTATAAAAACCAATCAATGATTGACATACTTATATAGAAAATACAGGGTGAAAATAAGAAATTTCTGACATCCTATATTTTCCACTTCTTTTCTACAATAAGTAGTAACACAAAACTACATTCATATTCCATCTTTGTAGCTCATAATCTGCAAATTCATTTCATTTTATATTTTCATTTCATTCCACAGTAATATCCACTTTCATTCCATTTTCACAGTCATATTCACTTTCATTCCATTGTCATAGTCATATTCCACTTCCATTCCATTTCAAAATCGTATTCCACCTACATTCCATTCCAAAAACCATACTTCATGTTTTTCTAAAAAATTTATTCTGCAGCTGAGCACATTATGCAGCTAATCACATTCTACAGCTGACTACATTCTGCAACTAATTCTATTTTGCAGCCACATTTCATTCAACAGTTCTGACACAATTGCATGACCTACAAACAAATGATGATTACGGGAAATTGAAGGATTATGTTTTGAAGACCAACATGCTAAAGGGTATCTAAAGAATCAACACCAAAGAAACAACAAACGAAAAGGTTAGTTCTAAAAGGTAAAGTGTAAAAAATTATTTTAATAGCAAGGTTAAAACATTAGGATGTATAATATGGATGGTCATATGCTTCCTTGATAGATCATTATTTGATTTGATTGGAATTTGCGGCTTACCACAGATCAGCCACATCCTTTGCATTATGTCTCATAACAGTCCATAATTGTCTCCTTGATTGATGATTAATGGTCATGATCGGTTGATGTGACATTTTCGTCTACGTTTCTTCAAAACCCTGACCACCTATTTATTCCTACAAACCCTCGATACCTTTCATCAGATCCGTAGCCCAATTCATTTCATAAATAGGGAAGGGTAATTCTGAAGGTTGAGAATTTTGTAGGCATGGGCCTAATAGTTAGATTAGAACCAGTGGGAGAAAATTATATGGAAGGATACCCTCAAATCAAGGAAATGTTGCAGAAAGATGGATGGCTCAAATTGATAGAGAAATTTTATGGTTTCCACAAGGAAATTGCAAAATATTTTGCTCGGTCTTTTGATGGCACAAAAGTATAAATTGGAGACATAAAGTTCACAGTTATTGAGCCATTCATGGCAGAAGCCACAGAACTTCCAAGGCTTGGTGAAATATGGTTCAAAAACAAGGAGGTCCATAGTGAATCATGGAAAATAATACTCAAAACCCATGTATGGATGTCTCTATTTTTAAAAAAGGTATCTGCAACTTAGCTCTTAAAAGTAAATGAAGGAACACGCTCTTGGTTTTACAGAAATTTATCACATATAAAGGAAGGTTTGGTTGCATGTATGTATACCATATATGTTTATTGATGAATTTCTTAGAGAATGGTGAAATAAATCTTCCCTTATTTCTACTAAATAGCTTAAAAAGGATATCCACAAACGTGAAAAAGAGAATACAGTTTATAAATAACACCATGCATCATCATGGGTTAGTAAAGACATTAGTTTAGTTTCATTTAAAAATCATAGGAGATACATGAGAGAGATTTCTTATTAGAAACCATTTTCAAGAAGCACCAGAACAACCCAAAGAAGATAATGTCATAAAGAGCAGAAGGAAGAAGACTGATACAAACATTGAAGACAGACCTACATCTTCATTATAGAAGAATGATGAAAATTTCATCTCTGAAGAGCTGACAGAGATCAGAAAGAAAAATAAAACCAAGACAAGAGATAAGATAAGAAAGAGGAGTAAGGATACAGATGAGGAAAATGAAAATCCTCCACAACTGAAAAGGAGCTCCAGACTCCGAGGTTTGATGAAGAAAAAACTATCAAAAGAGACAAAGTTTATAAGTTTAGATGAATAAACCCCAATTCCATCTCCTATCAATTTTTATCCTCCACACGGTCCTCAAAATTATCCTATTCATAATTTTGAAGGTAGCCCCTGTAGAAAATCTCCAAGCATAGACCCAGCACAACAAGAAATATATGATTACATAGAATCATTGGAGAAGATAAGTGCAACAGTGAATCCTATCAATCCACAAGAACCTCTAGTTGAAACTCTCAAACAAGAAATTTATGAACTAGAGATATTGAATATACATATCAAACAGGAGAATGAGACCTTGAAGTAGAAGAACAAGTTGGAAAAGGTAATTCATGACAATACCATTCTACATTCAGGACTTTGGTACAATAAGAACAAGAAGTTGAAAAGAAATAACAATTCACTAAACAAGGCAGTCATTAATCTCAAATATAAGCTTCTTATGAGAAAACCGAAGACAACAATCACTTCAAATAAAAGCAAAAGAAGGAAATTGGATGCGTTAGCAAAAGTGTCTGAATAGATGCAGTAGGAGAGGAGAATTCACATTTTTGGAAAATTGCATGAGGACATGCAATGACTTCAGAGTGGGGGTATGTTGAACCTCAGAATTATCCTTTCTCACATTTTCCCCTTACTTTTTCATAAGATCACATACCCCAATCAATGATAAATTCCATGTTTTGTCTCAAGGAATTCATTTAAATGATTTCCATGTTATATTCTCATGTTATTGCTATTCCAATAGATTTTTGTAATTTGGCTACAAAACGTAGTCTATTCTGTAGCTAATCATGTATTTTGTAGCTACTATCATGGTTTGACAGGTTCTAGGTGTCAAATGGAGAATTGAGCCACATGGGCATTTCTAGAATTATCTCCAGATGTATTTTTTCCTATTCACTTGGTCGAGATCAATGGAAAATAAGGCCTAATATCGTGGTCAAAGAACATTAGTCAAGAACAGAAGAACTCTTGATTTTCTCTATCGTAGAAAATCAAGATTTAAACAGATCGATTGCAATTCTATAAGTCGCGTTAGCCACCAGTAGCAGAATTATCTCATAGATAGCTATGCTTATTTTCTTTAAATATCGGTTGTACAGAATCGAAAAAAATTAAGTTTTAAGTTCAGTTTTAAGATTTTGCTGATATGTTATGTATTAAGACTTCGTTCTATCATAATAAAAAGATCATGTTGCCAATGATTGCTTAAGTACATCTTTAACCAGCTAGGATTTCAGCCGAATCAGTTGCATAGGGCCCCTGCACTGGAGGAGATTTTTCATTTATTGTTTTTGGTTTAATTTTCCTTACTTTGTTTTTGTCAATTCTGTTTTATGGGTATATTAATGTTTCACTCCAGTTTTGATTAGTAGTGTAACGTTAAATCATAAATATGTAAGCCTTGTTCTTCTAAAAACATTTCATGAACATAGATCTTCCTATTTTCAAATTGAATCAAGTTTGAAGTAATAAGAATTCACAGTTATCTAGTTTTCCTTACTATTCTGTCATTTACTTTCTTATAATATAATTATCAATTAATTGTATCAATGGATGTTCCTATAGGTCATTTCAAGAAGATGATTCTAAACTAAATGATTGAATTTTTATTTCATATATTTATTGATTTTTTCCTCTGCACATTTTACTTGCTTTCTAGGAACTTAGAAAGTAAGATATAATTGATTTCTTACACAGCATCTCAAGAGGGAAATACTTCACATTTAATGTTGGAGTAAATCAAACATACATTAGTTTTTTACAGTTAGCTTTACATGATTTCACATTTACTTTTAGATCCTCGTTTAATTGTATCATTGATGCTCCTAAATGTCATTCCAAGAAATTGACTCTATCATATTTCTAGAATGAATGATTGAATGTCTAATTCATGCAATTATTAAGTTTTTCCTTTGCATATTTTAATTTATTTTTAAGTATAAGTGGTTACTTAACATCATTTCAAGAAGGTGACACTTCATATTTAATGTCAGAGTAACTAACCATATATTAGTTGTTTTCCTTTGCACACTTTCTTTTCTAGAACATTAGAAGTTAAGGTATAGATAGTTGCTTACACATCATCTCAAGAAGGTAATACTTCATATTGAATGCTGGAGTAACTAAACATACATTAGTTGTTTTAATTTTCTACTTTCACTTAGAATAGCACTGCAATTTCAATCTCAGATATAATAAATAGATCCATGGAATAAGACTAATGTTAAGATAGAAATCATTAAGATAAATACTCCGTTTTTTTTAAGATTAGATTCTAACAAGCCAACAATATTTGATTTATTTTTATGTAAGGTAGTTTAACATAGGAACACTTGCTTTTCTTCCTTCTTAAAATTAATTGGATTCATTTAATTTATTTCATAGTTTTATATTAAACATTCTTAGACATAAAATAACAAAACCCCCAAAACAAAATAAAATACAAACAACGAAGTAAGAAGAAGTTAACTAATCACACACAATGCACCACACTTCATCAGTTTACAAACCTCGGTTGATAATTTATGAAATCAATTTAAGAAATTAAATTGACTAAACACGTGTTTGCATGCTCTATTGTGTTAAGCATTCTTTTTGGAAGATCCTTTTGGAAACTATATGCATTTGCATGCATAGGAATAACATTCCTTGTGATAGCTTTCATTACGTATTTGCATGCACCAAAATTAATAGCTGAAGGGTTAGTTATTTTTATAAATTTTATGTAATTCGCATGCATGAATATCATAATTGTTGCATTATTTTCATTTAAAGGAATTCTGGTACATTTGTAGTGATTTGTCTTGTATGAATGTGAGTGTGTGCGAGAAGTGGCATAATAATATGGGGTTTATTTTCACATGCTTGATAATTATTTGCTTACAATTAATGGATGATTAATGATGTTAGAAGAAACATGTTGTGATATTATATTTACATCTCATGTGTGCACATGAATAGGTGTTAAAGGATCGGATTTAAATATTGACTATTGGTTGATTGATGCTTTATCTCATCATGATATTAACTGTTGTTGATGACTTAAATCATAGGAAATGATAATGACTTGTGAAAATGATATATTATATTTAACATGGTGGCAGGTAAATAATTAATGGTCCATGCAGATGAGTGTGAGCTGCAAGATGGTTCGTTGATGGAACAACCAGGCCACAAAGATATAAATATTGAATATGTGTGGGTAAACGATATCATGATGATTGTAATATCTTTAAGCTAGATCTTTTTTATTTAAATAGCATTTCCTTGTAATATTTTATGACAATGGTTAAGGGATGGACTCCCTTATAAGCCATTGAGTGAGGGGTGACCACCCTCACAAGTTTTTAATAATAAAATTAAAATTTTCATGGTTTTCAACCTAGGGGCTTTCGAGGGTATATCAATGTTCAATGATGTGATTTATTATTGTGTCAGTTTTATGATGTTGATTCCTTGCCTGATGTGATGTTCATAATGTCAAGTATGTGATAAATTAATCTTGTTAAAGGAATCATGAAATGGATGCATGGTTATATCATACAGTTTATGTTAATGTACTACAGTAACGGTTATTAATGGTTATGCAACTTACTATTCATCAACTAACATTACTCTATGTACTAATGAAAATTCTATTTAATGGTTAGTGAGGTTAGTGAGGAATCTGAAATAATGATTTGTATAGTCACCCGTGGATAATTTGTGTAAAACAAAATTAACACTGTTCATTTTCATGCAAGGTTATTGGGGTATGTTACAAGTTGTATCAGAGTTGAAGGTTGCAGTACTGGTGCCTTTGGGAACTATTAAGGGGAAAGTAAATCGAGGTCTGTTATTGGCAGGATTCATCTCATGCATGAGTCTAACAATTTACATATTAATATATGCAGTAGGCTGCTTTTGACATGATATGTGTGATTCATGTTTATAATTGCATTGAGAGTAATAAGTAATTAAGTCTGGTGCAAAACCGTGTTCATGACATTTGAATTTCAATGGGGATAAAGAATAATAAAACCTCTATTACACTTATGAACAATCTTAAACACTAAGGAAGTTAGAATCAACTACCAAAGTTTGATGATACGAAAATATGAAGGATACATTTAATGAGCTTGACTAAAGCTACAATGCACTACTTATGGAGAATAAATGCATGAATGTAAATGATAGGGAAAGACCTTGAATAGGAAGATAGAGTGTTTTAAAATGAGATTGAATGAACCCTTTTAGATGTTACAAATACACAATGAGTCGAGTAGTGAGAGCTGAATATAATGGCTAGTTCGTGAATGAGTCATGTCATGACTGCATTAATATTATTAGTAGCATTGATTAGTTAGTGATGCATAGATAACTATTAAAACTTATATGCATGAATTGGTTTTGATCAAATCTTATTAAAAGTTGTGAACAAGTGATTATGGTAGTTACTTCATGTGTTAGTCTGTTGGTAACAAAAGACTGTGGGAATTGGAAATGTTTGGATGGTTACTGTTGTAGACAATTTTTGTCGCTCCTAGAGACAGCCTAGAGTTGCCATAGACTAGTGCCTAGGACATCTTAGCATAGCAAGAGGCATATAATAAAATTGGGTTGTCAATCCAAAGACTCTCCTGCTATCTCTTATAAAACAAGGAAGTTAGCTTGAATGGGACCAAACTCTCTCAGAAGCTGATACAGAGATAAGAATAATGTAGGAACAGCATGCTAAACTCCAATATAAAAGCATCAGACAGTTAAGAGACAATTTACTGTAACAAGGGCCGATTCAAGTAATATACCATAGAAATCAAATATCAGAAGGTGGGTGCAATGAAGAAAATGTCAAGAAGATACTAGTTAACATGAGGTTGATACCCAGATACAAAACAGAACCACATATGGGCTTATCAATCTAAGAATCCATACATGAAAATGGCGTTTTAAAAGCACCTTCCTCAAGCAACTAATATAGCAGAAATATGAATGAAATGAACATGGAACAGTATATCATGCCTGAGCCATATTTAAAGCGCTTGACTGATTTAAATAAGGGCATCAGCTAATATGAATCCTTACCAACCCAGTGAGCCACTCGCATTCCAGTACATGATACAAGAAGGTAAATGAAATGGACTGAGATGTTATATTAACACATAAGAGAAAATTACATACTGTGGGATACCACAGACCAGAATCCTCATTACAGATATAACTCCTCCTCACTGAGACCCTACGGGCTCTAAGCCTTCATACAGAAATTTTACAAGATGTATACAAGAACTTTTCACTACATAGTTTGCTGATAGAAATCTGGAACGCTTGCAATGAGTTTCCACATGGTTTTTATAGCTAAAAGACCGAAAAATCTAGAAAAGAGGTAGGTGGTGAACATTTAATTTGCCTAATTTGAACAAAATGGCGGAAACATTCGCGCCCATACTGCTGAGTAAACATGCTGTACTGTATGTACTCTGCTGCCGGCTTTATGAAGTGAATACTGTGGGTGAAAATATTTTCCGGGACCTAGCATAAAGATGAAATCATTTAAAGAATCTGTCCTTTTCTGAGAGGAAATCTTGCTGAAATAACTCTTTAAAGAGTATTTTTTCTTCTGCACAAATATCGGGAGTGATCTGCAGGGTCTTCCATCTGGTACTGCGTCTTCAAAGGTTGGATCAGGGCCCTAAAATATTCAATTTCCTATCTTTCACTGATATTCTCTATCTGCTCCATTAATGTTTCCATATGTAAAATCTGCATTTTGAATTTCTCTGGAGGGTTCGACAGATTTTAGCCCCCGCTTTCTTTAATGGAAGTCATATCACAACAGCTTCCTGGAGTTTTCTTCATAAATTCTCCCCAGAAACTTAGTCCTTTGATGTGTTCTCGACCTTTGTAATGGCTGTTGTAAATTATGATGATTATCTGTAGCCGGGAACCTGCAAAACCCACAAATATGTTAAAGAAAACTAGGCCAGGGGATGCAGACACAGTAGGGATAATGGTGAGACAGCTCGACATGATAGATAGGTTGAAAAATGTAGAGCGATGATGGGAAATACGGCGTTATAGTGGAATATGACCATGTCTAAAACTGGCGAAGAGTTCTAAACATAATACGTGGACACATGACCTTAAGACAAAACATATAGGCGGACATATGACTATATGACAAGGACGCGTGGAATGATGACGTGGACGCTATGGGATGGGACCCCATTCGAAAATCACTATCACAAAGCGAAGACGAGAGTAAGGTGGAATGACACAATATAAAACTTCCGATGCGATTGAGGAAGCAGAAATATAGGAAACCTTTGAAAAATGAAAATATAATGAAATTCGAGCTATCAAAGGGAAAACCCTTTATTTTGCGAATGGGCGGAAGAGTTGAGTGGTGGGGCCCAAGGGCCAATCACAATCGGAGATCGGAAACAAAGATTAATCGCAATCACAATAGGGGAAGTGCGACGTGATCGGAGGGGAGTTGCGATGGCGATGGGGGAAAGAAATTGTGATGCGATGGTCGAAGGGGAAGGCGATTGGAGGGGGGTTGCGATTAACGTTGGGCCGTTGATTTCATGATTTGGTCGGATGGCTTGGAATATGCCTGATATACTTTGATGAGCGCTTAAAGCTTTTGCACACGGTCCAGGGTTCGGGTCACATGGATAATGAGCTATAGGGAGCTAGGACCCAAAGGGCTGGAGCTTATGTATTTCGAAAATGAATGTGCGGACCTTTTTTAAATGCATTCCAGGGGGCAGTAATGGTAATGATAGACAAGAGATGGTGGACTTAGGCTGCAAAAAGGTGTTAAACAGGTTCAAATAGGACTACCGGCCAAAAACTTAAATGGGGGGGCTAATATGGTCAACATCGGCTTCATCTGGGGATGGAACGTTCGTTCCTGGACGTGTCGAGAACTCACAGACCACCTGAGCATCTTCAGTGCACACGCTGCCCCCCAGCACTTCTCACTTTTCACTTGATAATTCATTACAGCACCCACATTATTCAAACAAAGATAGAAACAAAAACTAAAAATAGCCGAGCCAAGATTAGACTATCTGGCTCGCTAGACTTTGCAGAAATCGGAACAAATACCTACATGCTCATAAGCTAAGCTTTATTCAGCTTTTCCTACCTACCCTACCCTACTCTGGAAAACTCTGATGCTCTAGGTGATACAATAATGCCAGTGCAGCTAGTCAAGCAGTAACAAAAAGGGAAAGGAGCACTCACTGCCTATCAGAGATAACCACAGGGTGCTCTGCATGTGGTTCTTCAAAAATGTGGTCATCATCAATGGTGACCATTCGTGATGAATCTGGCCCTATTGAAAGATTAATGCTGGAAAATTTGAGCTAATCAGGGCCTCCATATATTCTGCCACAGGATCAATAAACAAATGGTGTACACTCTTTTCTTTTAGGCCTTCCATGATTAGCAGGCTATCTGTGTCCTAGGCAATTCTGATTACTGCATATTCACAGTGACTCTTGAAAGCCTGACCACCTTCTTCTTGTATTTCGGAAGGCAGTGGTATCCCTTCCTTTTGTTCCAAAATAGCAGCTTTGAAAAAATTTCTTTCTGCTGGAAACATGCTGCTAAAAAATACCCTTGATTCTTCTTCAATAGTTTGCAGGAAATGTACATAAGGATCATGAAATGATACCTGCTTATGAATATCTGGCAGGCAGGCTTCAACCAGGATCTCTTCTTCTTCCACTGGATCAAGAACAAGACTTTCTTGAGGAAGAGAATCTCCTTCATTTTCTTCATTTTCTGAACTGGATGACTCATCATATATGACAGTGCTTTCCTCTTAGAGCTCTGATATATTCTGCTCTGATGAGCTGAGCTCGATGAAAAGATCTATGTATTCTTGAGCAGAGGTATGTTTCATCTCTTCTTCATTTTCAGGAGAAGGCCCCTTAATTTCAATCTGCTCAGGAATTTCCTCTTTGCTTATCTCCTCATCTTCTGAAAAGGAAAATTGTTGGTTTCCAGTCTCGCTGATGATCTGTGGTAAAGCAGAATGAGGATTCAAGGAATGTTCATCTGCTATTATACTATCATAGCTCTCCCCATCCGTATCATAGATAGGCTGACTGGTTTCATTACTATTCTGAGATTTTTGGCCCTGCATTTCCTCCCATGGGTCTACTGATGATGATTCTGCAGACTCAGCTTCTCTCTAGAAACAATCATCATCAAATAAATCATAACTAGGAAAGTCATAATCGTAAGCAATGTCACCAATCAAACCTGTCAGATTCTCAGCAGGTCCTTCTTCGTCCGGATCCACAGAGGAGTCTTCTGGATCTGTACAATCAAACTCATAAGATGAATGGGCAAGAGTGGGTGTTCCATAGAAAATTTCTGAGGCAGGCTGCTAATTTAATATCTGGTTAACCTCTTCTTCCATCAAAGGAGATAATTGTTTTGTGTTCCTTTGTGCAGAATAGCAGCAGCTTTCTTTTTCTCATACTAGTTGATTTGGAGGCAGGTTGTCTTCTTGTACCTCCTTCAGAATATCCTCAGTTGTGCTTGCAGGGGAGTCTTGGGGATCTTCTGATGTTTCTTGATCTCTCTCTGATTCAGGCCAGTCCTCATGAACCTGATGATACTCGGCTAGACTGCAAGGCCCATGAGTGATTTCTTCCTCCAAATCAGATTTTACATCTTCTATGTGGTCTCTCGTTTCCTCCAAGCAACATTCCCTATTTACCTTTTCTATTAGGCTGTGATATTCTCTGACCAGCATAATACAAGACATAGGTATGAATTCAGGAAATTCTTGATCGCTTTCCTCTTCATCCTCCATAGGTTTCAAAACATCATACATGCCTTGCTCATTATCCACGTCCTGAGTGTGTCCTTGTTCTGGAAGAGGCGTGGGCTGTTCTAAATAGTCATCATTTGTATTCATATTAGCCATATACCTCTTCAGCACTTTATTAAACATTCTCTTTAATTCATATATTTGATCATTCAAAGCATTAAGCTTTGTATCCCTATCCATGCTTGGATCCATGTTTCTGCAAAGATGGTCACTAGATCTTCTCAACCAGATCAGAGTCTTCTGCCAGTGGAGTCTCGTGAAACCAAAATGATCAGCAGCCAACTGATCACCAGTGGAGTATTTTAATTATTTAGGAACTGTGGAGTCGCCAGGTGGATGGTTTAAGATCTTACTGTCCACCACAGTGATTTTCCAAATCAAAGCTATTTGTCTCTTCCCCAAAGGAGCCAGGACTGCAAATAGATTTATCAAAATAAACAACAGTGGAGTCGCCAAGGTGAGAGATATGCAACTCTTCAACTCTCTGTGCTCACCTGATTAGAGAGTGAATACGATTTGTCGAGGCCCATGGAAATTGATTTTCTTGAATCCGTCCCCGGCAACGGCGCCAGAAAGATGTTGTCGACAATTTTTGTCGCTCCTAGAGACAGCCTAGAGTTGCCATAGACCAATGCCTAGGGCATCTTAGCATAGCAGGAGGCATATAATAAAACTAGGTTGTCAATCCAAAGACTCTCCTGCTATCTCTTATAAAACAAGGAAGTTAGCTTGGATGGGACCAAACTCTCTCAGAAGCTGATACAGAGATAAGAATAATGTAGGAACAACATGCTAAACTCCAATATAAAAGCCTCAGACAGTTAAGAGACAATTTACTGTAACAAGGGCCGATTCAAGTAATATACCACAAAAATCAAATATCAGAAGGTGGGTGCAATGAAGAAAATGTCAAGAATATACTAGTTAACATGAGGTTGATACCCAGATACACAACAGAACCACATATGGGCTTATCAATCTAAGAATCCATACATGACAATGGCGTTTCAAAAGCACCTTCCTCAAGCAACTAATATAGTAAAAATATGAATGAAATGAACATGGAACAGTATATCATGCCTGAGCCATATTTAAAGCGCTTGACTGATTTAAATAAGGGAATCAGCTAGGATGAATCCTTACCAAACCAGTGAGCCACTCGCATTCCAGTACATGATAAAAGAAGGTAAATGAAATGGACTGAGATGCTATATTAACACATAAGAGAAAATTACATACTATGGGATACCACAGACCAGAATCCTCATTACAGATATAACTCCTCCTCACTGAGACCCTATGGGCTCTGAGCCTTCATACAGAAATTTTACAAGATGTATACAAGAACTTTTCACTGCATAGTTTGCTGATAGAAATCTGGAACACTTGCAATGAGTTTCCTCATGGTTTTTATAGCTAAAATACCGAAAAATCTAGAAAAGAGGTAGGTGGTGAACATTAAATTTTCCTAATTTGAACAAAATGGCGGAAACATTCGCGCCCATACTGCTGAGTAAACATGTTGTACTGTATGTACTCTTTTGTCGGCTTTATGAAGTGAATACTGTGGGTGAAAATTTTTTCCGGGACCTAGCATAAAGATGAAATCATTTAAAGAATCTGTCCTTTTCTGAGAGGAAATCTTGCTGAAATAACTCTTTGAAGAGTATTGTTTCTTGTGCACAAATATCGAGATTGATCTGCAGGGTCTTCCATCTGGTACTGCGTCTTCAAAGGTTGGATCAAGGCCCTAAAATATTCAATTATATCTCTTCAATTTCCTATCTTTCACTGATATTCTCTATCTGCTCCATTAATGTTTCCATCTGTAAAATCTGCATTTTGAATTTCTCTGGAGGGTTCGACAGATTTTAGCCCCCGCTTTCTTTAATGGAAGTCATATCACAACAGCTTCCTAGAGTTTGCTTCATAAATTCGCCCCAGAAACTTAGTCCTTTGATGTGTTCTTGGCCTTTGTAATGGCTGTTGTAAATTATGATGATTATCCGTAGCCGGGAACCTGCAAAACCCACAAATATGTTAAAGAAAACCAGGCCAGGGGATGCAGACACAGTATGGATAATGGTGAGACAGCTCGACATGATAGATAGGTCGAAAAATGCAGAGCGATGATGGGAAATATGACGTTATAGTGGAAGACGACCATGTCTAAAACTGTTGAAGAGTTCTAAACATAATACGTGGACACATGACCTTAAGACAAAACATATAGGCGGACATATGACTATATGACAAGGGTGCGTGGAATGATGACGTGGATGCTATGGGATGGGACCCCATTCGAAAATCACAATCGCAAAGCGGAGACGGGAGTAAGGTGGAATGACACAACATAAAACTTCCGATGCGATTGAGGAAGCATAAATATAGGAAACCTTTGAAAAATGAAAATATAATGAAATTCGAGCTATCAAAGGGAAAAACCTTTATTTTTCGAATGGGTGGAAGAGTTGAGTGGTGGGGCCCAAGGGCCAATCGCAATCGGAGATCGGAGACAGAGATTAATCGCAATCGCAATAGGGGAAGTGTGACACGATCAGAGGGGAGTTGCGATGGCGATGGGGGAAAGAACTTGCGATGCGATGGTCGAAGGGGAAGGTGATTGGAGGGGGGCTACGATTAACGCTGGGCCATTGATTTCATGATTTGGTCAAACGGCTTGGAATACGCCTGATGTACTTTGATGAGCGCTTAAAGCTTTTGCACACGGTCCAGGGTTCGGGTCACATGGATAATGAGTTGTAGGGAGCTAGGACCCAAAGGGCTGGAGCTTATGTATTTCGAAAATGAATGTGCGACCCTTTTTTAAATACATTCCAGGGGGCGGGAATGGTAACGACATACAAGAGATGGTGGACTTAGGCTGCAAAAAGGTTTTAAACAGGTTCAAATAGGACTGCCGGCCAAAAACTTAAATGGGGGGGCTAATATGGTCAACAGTTACTCTAACCATTATTGACATATACACATTAATGAATATTTTTATACATTTTATATACATGAAAACATTGTATGCATGAAGCTAAAATAATTATGAAAGTGAATACTTGTTTAAACAACGCATATTTATGACTAGCATTGTTGATGAGATTAAGCATGTGTAGCTTAATGGCAACAAGAAAACCTGTGAAAGAAAAATGTTGTAGTGTGAATTGCTACTGTAAATGATAAAGTATAACATTAAGATGTGCATGATTGTGTTATTTGGAAAATTATAATGTATACAACTTGTATGTCCGTTATGTTTCCTACCAATCCAAATATTGTGGACTAATGCTGAGGGCTAAGTATGATATATGATATACATAGAAGTTTATTTTTGTTGATGAATAATGTGGATATGGTTCATTATGTATATTATTATGGGAGATAGTGCTAAAATAATTTTAACATGCCAGACAGTTTTGGACAGTTGTAAAAGGCCAAAATGCCTTGGGTGGATGATGGTTCCTTGACCATAGGGGTTGATGGTGTATGCCTACCTGAAACTCCTCTCCCTAAAGATATATGATCTCAGTAAAGGAAAAGAGTTGTCCCAAATGTTGAAGAGGGAAAAATCCTCAGGAAACTCTGTTGATTTTGGAGCCTATTAAAGGAGGCCTAAAAATTCCTCATAGATGGGATGTTTTTAGAGGAATATGCAGGATGCTACCAAAGAGGAATCTTGTATTGGACTTTGTGTGGTCACTGGAATTATTGATCCGGTTTGCGAGTGGAATTCCAAACTGGACTTAGTATGGTCTCTATGAAAGAACTGTCTATATGTGAAAATGACTCGATATGGTTATGGAAACTAGTTCCCTTTGGTTAGGAGGAGTGTTATTTAGCCTATTTTGGTTCTCATGGCTAAAAAATTAACTAATGAGTTATAATTATGTTAAAAATGAAATTTCTATATGTTTGTGTAAAAATTTTATGTAAATTGTATTACTAATCATTTCAATGTCTTAGGAGGGGCTAGGACAGTATGCACTTGGTGCATCTATTCATCATTTCGATGTTTACAGAGCTAGGTTTTCTCTGAGTACTTTTAGAAGTAATAGATGGATGTCTGAGATAATATTTTTCACATGCTGCAATGATTTATCATTTTGATGAATAGATTTGGTGCTTTCTAAACACTAGGAAGAGTATTGTGACTAAAATATCACTTGAAATTGCATGAATGATTGATAGTTCTGAAAATGGTGTGACTAATGTAATTGAATTTGTTAGTCATACATTACAAGGTACTTTCCATGTAGTTTTCATTGGTTTTCCAACCATTCTTAGAGTTTTTTTGTAAGAGTTATCATGACTTCCAAGAGTAATTGGTAAGTAATTGTAAGTTGATATAAAATTGTTCCTTTGTTTCTACGAAATTGATTAATGGATAAGTGGTTGAAAGTGAAAATTGAATATTTTTGCAGTTGTAAATGCTTATGACTATTGATGAAACATTTTTTTTTTGTTTAACGGTATTTCCTAGCAATAAAATTCTCCGATGAAACAAGAACTCTAGCCCAAAAAGACTCAAAAAACATGAAAAAACACCCCAAAAACAAAAAATGTGTATTCCAGAACGCATTAGTTTTTTTCTCAAGGTTAAATTTCACCTTTTTATAAAATTATGCTAAAAACAAAATTGTTTCTTGAATATATAATTGAAAAAAACACCCTCAAAACAAAACGAGTTGATGTTGGAATAACAAAAAAAAACATTGTGTCACACTTTTGACACATTGTAACAATGGAATTAAAGACAACATATTAGGACATTGAAAAATCGTAAAATTCTAAATTTTTTTGATAGATGATGTTAAATATAAACAAAGTCATGTCTAAAGGGCTTATCATTTCGAACAATTTTTATCCATGTTGTTAAACATAAAATATACTGACACTAAACAACCCTAAAATTGTAATTATTTTCAACCATAACATTAAAGATAAAATTTTGTAGCACATAAAAACCTTAATGACAAGTTTTAAATCTCAAGTTTTTAAATTTAAGTTTTCAAGATACTTGAACCATGAAATTATGGAGAAATTATATGACTTAATTTTTTTTAAAAAATTAACGAGTAAATGAAAAATTTACTAATCATATATTTGTTTGTTTATATATAAAAACATATTTTTTTAATTTTTTTATTGTTTTTCTATATTTTAAATTATAATTGTTTTAGTTTTAAGGAAAGAAAAAATTAAAATTAAAATCTTCTTATATATGTTTGTTTATATTTTAAAACATATTTTAATTTTTTTAATTTTTTTTTATATTTTAAATAACAATTGTTTTAATTTTTTTTTAAAAATCAAAATTAAAAAATATATATATTTTTTTATATTTCTTTGTTTATTTTTTAAAACATATTTTTTAATTTGTTTTTATTGTATTTATGTATTTTAAAATTTTAATTGAATTTTTTTTTAAATTAAACAATACATTTTTTTTATTATAATAGTTTTTGTTTTAAAAAAAATTAAATTTTTTATATAGTTTGTGTTTGAAAAAAAAAAAAAAAAAAATAATTTTCCGCCCGCCGGGGGCTAGAGGCAGGCTGGGTAGCCCTTAACAGCGCTACCCGGCCGACCTCCGGCCCCCAGCTAGGAAGAGGATGATTTTTAGAATTTCCCTCCGCCCAGCTGGGGGTCAGATGCTAGCTGGGCAGCACCGTCGAGGGTCGCCCAGCCTGCCTCTATCCCCTTGCTAGGTGGAGGGAGATTCTGGCAACGTCGAGGGTTGCCTAGCCTGCCTCCGGCCCCCGACTGGGCGGAGGGCGATTCCTAGAATCGCCCTCTACCCAACAGGGGGCCAGAGGTAGATTGGGCGGCCCTCGACGACGCCGCCCGGCCAGCATCCGACCCTCGGCTAGGTAGAGGCCTGCTGGGGGGCACCTTCGAGGGCTACCCAGCCTGCCTCCGGCCCCTGGCTGGGTAGAGGGTGATTTTGAGAATCGCCCTCAGCCCAGTCAGGGGCTAGAAGCAGGCTGGGCAGCCCTCGACGGAGCTGCCCGAGCTACCTCCGGCCCCCCGCCTGGGCGAAGGGAAATTCCGAGAATCGTCCTCCACCCAGCCGAGGGCCGGAGGTAGGCTAGGTGGCGACATCGAGGGATGCCCAGCCTACCTCCGACCCGCGTGCAAGTGGAGGAAGATTCTCGGAACCGCCCTCTACCCAGCCAAGGGTCGGAGGCAAGCTAGGCAGTCCTCGACGGTCCCGCCTAGCTGGCCTCTGTCCCCTGGCTGGGTGGAGGGTGATTTCGAGAATGTCCCTCCACTCAGCTGGGGGCTGGAGGCCGGCCGGGAGGCACCATTGAGGGCTACCTAGCCTACCTCCTACCCCCGGCTGGGTGGAGGGAAATTTTGAGAATCGCCCTTTGCCTAGCTGGGGGCCGGAGGAAGGCAGGGCAGCCCTCGATAGCATCGCCCGGCCTACATCCAGCCCCTTGCTGGGCGGAGGTGATTCTGAGAAGCACCCCTGGCTGGGCGGAGGGAAATTCTAAGAATTTCCCCTGGATGGGCAGAGGGCGATCCAGAGGGCGATTCTGAGAATCAACCTCGACTGGGCATAGGGTGATTCTGAGAATCACCCCCTGTTGGGTGCAGGGTGATTCCAAGAAACACCCTCTGCCCATCCCGGGGCGATTCTCAGAATCATAGTCAACCCAACTGAGGGCCAGACGCATGCTAGGCAACCTTCGACGGTGCCACTTGACCGGCTTTTGGCCCTTGACTGGGCGAAGGGCGATTCTCGAGATCACCCTCCACCCAACCGGGGGCCAAAGGACATCCAAGTGACACCGTCGAGGGCTTCCTAGCCTGCCTCTAGCCCCCGTCTAGGCGGAGGGCGATTCTGAGAATCGCCCTTTGCCTAGCCGGGGGTCGAATATAGGCTGGGTATCCCTCAAAAACGCCGCCCCTACCTGCCTCCGGCCTCCATCTGGGCGGAGGGTGATTCCATGAATCGCCCCCAGCTGGGCGGAGGGTGATTCTCAGAATCGCCCTCCGCCCAGCTGGAGGTGACTCTCAGAATTTCCCTCTGCGCAGCCGAGGGTGATTCTCGGAATCGCCCTCCGCCCACCCGGGGGTGATTCTCAGAATCGCCCTCCTCCCAGCCGGGGGTGATTCTTGGAATCACCCTTCACCCAGCCTGGGTGGAGGGTGATTCCGAGAATCACCCCCGGCTGGGCGGAGGGCGATTTTTAGAATCACTCCTGGCTAGGTGGAGGGTGATTCCGAGAATCGCCCTCGGCTGGGCGGAGGGCGGCCAGGTGGTGCCGTCAAGGGCTGCCCAGCCTGCCTCCGGCCCCTAGCTGGGCGTAGGGCGATTCTCAGAATTTCCCTCCGCCCAGTCAGGGACCAAAGGTAGGCTAGGTGGCACCATAAAATGAAGGAGATTGGGTTTTGGATCTATTTTCGGGTTCAGGTAAGTTTTATTATAAAAATTTAAATTTAAATATTTTATTTTTTACTTTTTATGTCTTTATACTAATTTTCTTACTTATTTATTTTGTACTTGATTATTAGGCACAACACTAGCATGTTGCCTACGAAAAGGAAGAAATAGCATTGCCATTGAGAAAGACCCAGTGCAATGCAAATTTATTCAACAAAGAAGTAATGCTCTTGAATTCCTTCTAGATGCGAAGAAAGAAGTTGGTTTGAGGAAAGGGGATTTTAATGAATCATGTGTGGAAAAAAAAGCAAAGGAACGTCAACCACCATTATATGGAATGATTGGAAAGGGACACTATGGAAGATTTGCAGACATCAAAGATCCATTAGAAGATGACAATGACCAAAATGAAGTAGAAAATGCTACGGAAGAAGCCATCAATGATGTTCTAGATGATGTTGAACATGTATTAGTTGATATTGTTGATGATCTTTAAGTTATGCTTGCAAACAAAGCTCATTTTTGAGATCTATTAATCATTTTTACTTGTAATGTTTATACTTAGATATTTTGTGAGAAGAATCCTTATTTTTTGCAAAAAACATGTGATTACTATTATTTTCTGACATAAAATTCAATAAAAATGTTATTTTCTTAAGTTTTTGTGTTAAGGTTTTCCCAAAAATTAGTTTATTTAACATGTTTTTTTTAACAAAAAGTCTCTAAAAGTGTATTTTTTGCATTCTATTTGTATTGAAAATTTGTATTTTTTTTGTCATATCGTTCAAAATATTGGTTTTAAAGCGACATTTATTTGATGTGCATTGAAAAAATAATTAGCAATACATAAACTTTTAGAAAGTATAAACTTTATGATATTGACCCTTTTTTCATTTTTTATCTATGTGAAAAAGTGAAGATATCATTACAAATTTTTATTTAAAAATAAAATAAAATTTCTTTTTAAAACACAAGTACATAAATGCACTTAAAAATAAACATCTCATGGAAGAAGAAGACATTAGAAAATGTATAGTGTCAAAATCAATCCTCTAAAAAAACGTTGGTGATGATACGCCACCACTATTCAAAATAGACATAAAAAGCATCATAGAAAAAATAAATAAATAAATAAAAATTAAAGTGCCAAAAACATGCTAAAAAAAAAGTTGATTCTGCATCACCACTTTTCAAAATTGGGTGTTTTTATTCCTACGTCAAAAAGTAGGTACCAGTTACCTATTTCATCGGTAACAGTGTTTGTGATTGTATTTTAGCGTTTGTTGTGTGTTTCGGTTCTGCGTTTGTGTCTGCGTCGTGTTGTTCAGCCTCGACTCTTGCTATTCAAATTTGTTGGTTGGCTCCAAATTTCGAATTTTCGGGCCCGCGTCTGCGTCTGCATCTATGTCTTGTTGTTCAGCCTCGGCTCTTGCTGTTCGGATTTCTAGGTATGCTCTGAATTGTGAATTTTGTTTGAGGTATAAAATCGAAATGTAACAATGTAATTGAGTTTGTAAGCTTTCATAAGTGTATTTGGCCAAGGCCCATGTTAATATTTTCTCTGGAGTTTCCCAAGCCATTTTTTGAAAAATCAACTCCTTTTTCCAAATTTGCATTGTTCCTTACTAAAAAAACTCTAGTTCTAGAGGTCGTTGAATGAAACATTTTTTTGGAAATGGAATCATAGGAAATGGATACCCCTACATATAAATTGATGTTAATATTCTAATGCAATTGATGGTTCACCAACGTGAGTCCCAATTAGAGTTTTATGGTGTGTTGCAACTCACTTCCTCAAGCGATCTAGGGAAACATTTTGAATTTGTTACAAGAATGTCAAATATAAATAGAGTAGCATAATTGAGTTTCATAAGAACTCATAAGTGTAATTAGGCTGAACCTATCTCTATAATTTTATTAAAAAATTATGTGTTGGTAATGCGAAAACCTGGGTTGGGTATACATATTATTTTTCCACAGTAAATGAGCCGACATGACTTAGTGACTCAGTGAATGAGATAACATTGAAATATTCTCTTATCCAAGCTCCTCTTGGTGGTGGTAATGAAACATAAATAGCACCAATATTGTGGCTTTAATCAACTGCACTTACACTGAATAGCATCAAAACTGTATAACACCAAAACTATTCTTTGAATAAATACAAACTTCATCTAAATTGCATCTTTGTATTTAGCCTAAAATTTATTCCTTCTATAATTGTACCGAAGCGTAAAGTCACCCATCTAAACCTGTAATTAGGCTGAACCTATCTCTATAATTTTCGTACAAAATTCTGTGTTGGTAATTCGAAAACCTCAGTTGGGTATACATATTACTTTTCCATAGTAAATGAGCCAACATAACTTAGTGACTCAGTGAATGAGATAATGAAATGTAGTCAATATAAGAAACAATAGCTATAAGGAAAAAATTTAGTTCAACTCTAGCTTATTTTTCATCCAGTAAACATACATCAACAACAATTCAAAGATCTTGTACAAATAGTAGACATAAATGTTAACTTATTTTTCATCCAGTAAACATACATCAACAACAATTCAAAGATCTTGTACAAAGAGTAGACATAAATGTTAACCAACACTGAATGCTAGTATGCATAAATACTACGAAGCCAAATATTAGTCTACTTAAAAGTTGTAGTGCATCGGAAGAGACATACTATAAAACCTTCATAAATTGAAGGTCTCACTCTTTCATGATTAGTATAACCATTTTTCATGTGTCTAGCCTTTTATTGTTTCCTAACACATTTTTTTTTTGATAATAGTTATATATTTTTGTTAGGAAACAATAATTATAAATTATTTTTGACAAATATATTAATAATGAATACTGAACCTAGCTAGATTATTCAACATCTAAAAGACACAATTGTATTGTGATATTTTCCCTTCTTTCCAACTTAGTTCATCCTTCTAGAAAAATCCCTTTTAATGAAGCAGATATATCCATAGTGATCCACTGATATTTTTTCACCAACAACTATTCCATTTTGGACTTATATATCTCAAAACTATGCTCATTAAGTTTATGCATCTATATCTTTAAACTACTCAACTATTTTATTTCACCATAGGAATCAATTCTATATATCTCCCATTTGAATGGGGTCTATCACATTTCAAGAAAAACACATTAGCCATAAAACCTTCCCATTGAAACCAAAAGTAATTTGATACAAAACATAAGTTTTAACCTTATATAGTTAATTTTTTCAAATATATTCTTAATCAAATGAAAAATATTCAATGTAACACACACATGCATTAACATATAATTTACTCGAGAAACCCAAAATGAGAAGATCATTTTTTTATTAGTATATTAATTTTTAGACCATCAGACACACACACACACATATGTATGTATGTATATGTATATATCCCACAAAAATTATAAAATACCAATCCTTTACGTTGGATTAGATAAAACTTTAGTTCTTTAACTGAAACTGTAGAACCATGGGGTAAACTACCATGCACTATAAAAATTCTAAAAGAAAAAACCATGTGATGAAAACCATCATAAAGGGAGAATTGTTTTTTCCCAAAAACGTTTTTTTGAGGCACTACCCCTGAACACCTGTGTGTAGGGGATTTTTCGTCTCTATGAAACCCTAAAGTTGGGGTCCTTTCCTCCCATTTTATTTCCACCGCTATGCTTATAAAAATATATAGTGCATGGGGGTATTCACATAAAGAATATAACAGATACCAAACATCCAATAATTCTTCTTAATGTGACCATCAGTGTTGTAATGGCTATAATTATTTCTACTACCCTTGCATGGATGTGCAGTGGCTTTATTCTTATCCTTCTCCCATTTCTAGTTCTTATTCCCCTCCTTCAAATCTTCTTGGTGCTATTTTTTCTTTAAACCACTTAAGTACCCTTTATTTTGGCCTATGGTTTCTAGATAATCTGCGTATACACATGGCTCATACATTATCCTTAGCTTGGAAATAATATTTTGTTTTTGTAGATGGTTATATAGACCCCACATATAGTTAAGGAGCAAATTTGGGCTATTGGGAAATATATCCAACAATATGACCATATTTTTGAACTTAGTACACTCTTATACACCCTTATGCCACTAGTACATTTGGCGGAAATCCCGACACTTGGTTCCGACACTTTTGACCAAATGTCGGAAATTTCCCCAAATTTTTTCAACTTTTTCAAATCCCACCCGAAATCGTCGCTATACCTACGTTTAGAGACAAGTGTCGCAATACCAACACTTAGAGGCAAGTGCTAGTCTTGCGACACTTGCAAAACTGTGTCGTAATTGCAACAGATTTCTGAAGTATGTCGTTATTGCAACGTTATAGAGACAAGTTGTCACTATTGCGACGTTTATAGGAAGGTGTCTTTATTGCGACGTTTAGAAAAATGCGTCGCTATTGCGACGGTTGGTGGCAAAGTGTCACTCTTGCGACGACTAGTGGAAAAGGGTCGCTCTTGTGATGGTTAAGAGATGTGTCGTGCTTGCGACGGCTGGGGGCAAAGTGTCGCTCTTGCGACAGTTGGTGGAAATGTGTCGTTCTTGCGACGATTGGTAGCAGAGTGCCACTCTTGCGACGGTTGGTGGCAAGGGTGTTTGGTGGGATAATCCCACATTGACTGGGCGTATAAGCGATGTTGGTGTTTATATACGAGTTGAGGTTTTACATGTTTCGATTACGAGCCGAAGGCTATGCACACTCATACAATCAATTGGGACTCAGCGCATGCGCTCAGCCCCTCCCCTCATGACTTGGATTTGGTTGTGGTTTAGCTTGTGGTTCTTCGCCTTGGTCTTGTGGTGATTAGTGTAGGTGTTGAGGCAGGTGCTCGATGGAGTAAAAAGCCCACAATTTTATTAAAAATATAAAAAAATTGTAAAAATCTCACAATTTTATTAAAAATATAAACAAATTGTGAAAATCTCACAATTTTATTAAAAATATAAAAAAATTGTAAAAAGGCCACAATTTTATTAAAAATCTAAACAATTTGTAAAAAGCCCACAATTTTATTAAAAATATAAACAATTTTATGTTAAATATAAAATTTACATACACTTTTTTATTGGGAGTAAAAATCCCACAATTTTATTAAAAATATAAACAATTTGTAAAAAGCCCACAATTTGTAAAAAGCCCACAATTTTGTGAAAAGCCCACAATTTGTAAAAAGCCCACAATTTTGTAAAAAGCCCACAATTTGTAAAAAGCCCACTTCTATTTTCTTTTTGCTTATTGAGCTCCCATTGAGTTCAAAACGTCTTGGGTTTTCTACACCATTGAGAGAGATAATTTCTAAATATAATTTTTATTTTCTTTATAGGATAGTTTGCATCAATGGAAGAAAACATCAGAGGTGGAAAAAAAATTCAAAAGGGTGAAAGGGGTGATGGTAGAGTTTATTGCACTTGAAAAAAATGTTGTATGAGAAATAATGTTAGAGTTTTAATAGCAACAGCAACAATTCATTGTAGGAAATATGGGCACATTGATGGTGGATCAAATGACTATCGTCCCGTGGTAATTAATTATCTATCTTCATTTTGATTATGTCATAAAATTTTATATTATTTTAATATTTTTTATATGCGCACTAATGTTTAATGATTAACGTTTGTAATTTTCATAAAGGCACAGTTTCCCCCCAACTTTTTGCAGATGATCAACCAACTTCCACAGCTAAATAGTAGTAGATTAGATGATGTTGCACCAGTACAAGAGAATATTGCAGCAAATATTAGTATTGGAAATGATGTTGTACAAGGTGAAGAACATGAATCGAATGATGATGGCAATTTTAATGATCCCATGGAGGTAGATCATGATGACAATAATGAGATAGTTCACATTAATGATGGGACAAATCAAATGCTCCAAGACTTGTATGGTGAGTCAGATGATGATGGTGGAGATAGTGACGGTATTTATGATGTACCTCTGATTAAAAGGTCAAGTGAATGACTTTTTGAACACTCAAATGCAACTCTTTTGTGATATGCTTCAGTAAATAAATGACACCCTTTTGTAATGATTCTTGATAAAATGGAAAACTATAGTAACATACTTCTTAAAATATGGAAAGAATGCCATAAAATAATATGAGCATAAACTTGATTATAATACCCATGTCCATAAAATCCATAAAGGTGCATGATTAAAATATCCATAAACTACATAAACATAAAGTTGCATACGATGTGTTATGAAGTTCCATTTAAATACACATAAATGGACTTCAAGAGAACGCTTTATTACTATTCAGCCCAAGGCACAATCTGTATCTTCGATCTAGAAGATAAATGATTAACAATTCTCCCTTTACTGAAGAAATAAAATAAACTAGACCAGCTAGGGTGATCAGAGAAACCACCGAAGTTGGGTTTGCTTACTAGAGTGAGATCGAATCCCACCGAAGAAAGCCTAAGGATCTCACCTGAAATCCTCTCTTGAAAACTCGCCTGAGCCCTCAAAAATATCACAAAGAAAGATCCCAATTTGTTTTTCCATAAGTTTCTCTCATTCCTCCTCCTCTTTTTATAGACAGGCTACTTAGAAAAACCATGGGAAAATACCTGGGGTCAAAACAACCAAAAGGAAAAACCATAGGCAAATAACTGGGGTCAATACCAACAAGAAATACCATGGGTCAATACCATGGGAAAATACCACAGTAAGTACCATGGATTGATTCTATCCACTTTGACTGGATCAAGAAAGGGAATATTACAAATCCTCCCGCCCAAATATTGCTTGTCCTCAAGCGATCCACTTCTATCCACAACAAAAGCATTTGTACATTGATACCAGGATCCCATAAAATCCGATGTGCCCTACATGTTGAATAGTTCTGAATGGATCCTTTGATACCTGGATCCCAAACAATCCTTTGACCAATCCTTTCTTCAATGGATTTTCATGGATCTCAAACAATCCTTTCCCCAATGGATTCTCCCGAATCCCAATGCCACCTAAATCCTGGGACTTGTGGGTTATGGTACCATTTCAGCCTTCCATCACTGCCCGCACCAAAGGGCTCAAGCTGCAATATGCCCTCAACTGCGAGTATCCTCCAAAGAATCAGCCTATCGATAGAATACCAACTCATAATCTCTCGCCAATCCATACTTGGGGAGGGATGAATATCTGCAAATCTACTATGTTGATGTTGTTTGATGCTCAATTCATGCTTCTCTACTTTTTTATCCAACATGATGCAGTTGGAGAACTCTTACCTTCTCTTCCCAATGTATAAAGGTGGGTTGTTGGTAGTGTTGCAAGAATTATCTATGTACTCCTGTAGAGGGCTACTCTGGAACTCCCAATCGTACTCCTCTTCCTGCCTTATGAGGGATTTGAGTCGTTCTTCAACAGTAGACAACTTGGTCTTTGATTCGGCACATACCCCTATGAGTTCCTTAATTTTTTGGTTCTCCTAAAAGGAAATGTCTCGAACTATCAAGACTTTCTGCTTCAACAACATAAGATATGTCTTGAAATGCTTGATCCTTTCTCGAAAATCTTCTACTGGAAATTCTAGTGTCGTGTTGACTGTCTATGTATCTGTTTGCACCCGATGCCCAACGACCACATCTTCAACTTCAGCCTTTGACCAACTCTCTAGGAATGGTCCATTTTGCACATTATGTTTGTCATGTTGCTCCTCGTGATCATACTCATCATGTTGGTTCACTATGGCTGGATCCTCACTTAAATCTCCCAAGTCTCCTTCACCTGTGGAGACCATCTGTTCATCCCTTTCAATTGTCGAACATAGATGCATTGGTGGAATTTTATCTATACTTGATTGTTCATATTCTTCATGAATACTCCCATGGGGATCTATGAACTCCATTTTATAGGAATCAAACCCATCAATGGCATTAGGTAGAATTTCCTCATGCACTTCCAAATGCTTGTCATCGTGCAAGCCTCCCTGAATAATTTCATGATCTTGCTTACCATCTTGAAGATCAATAGACCCATCTACAAAATATTCCCCATGATTTGAAGTAATATTCTCTTCTTCTGTATTTGTTTCCTTCTTCTTATCACCTGGACAGGAATGGTTAAGGGCCCAAGGTCCCTTGCAAATAAAGCATAGTCCTCTCCTCCTTAGTTCATTCTTGTTACAGATTTTTTTCTTGCTTTGATTATCATTTTGGTCTATGGAGATATGGCTACTTAAAGGACCATATAACCTCACTAGTAAATCAAGAATTTTCTGGTTGTTTTTCAAAATTTCTTCAAGACGGTCCATCTTCTCCCATACCCAAATAGGAATATATTAATTTTTCATAGGAAGATTTTGTCAATCATGCCTTCAAATATTTTCACAAATTTAACCCAGACTTATAAATGATTTTCCCTTCACTTATGTCTCTCAATAAAAATAATTTACTAAAAAATAAAAATCCAACTAGGGTGATAAATATCACCGAAGTGAGAAATGTTGGCTAGGGTGAAAATTAAATTTCACCCAAGTTCCTTTCATAAAACTCTCAGGCTGGCAGGATGCACAGCTCTAATACCACTGTAATATGCTTCTGTAAAGAAAAGACACCCTTTTGTAATGATGCTTGATAAAATGGAAAACTAGAGTAAGATACTTCTTAATATATGGAAATAATGCCATAAAATAATATGAGCATAAACTTGATTATAATACCCATATCCATAAAATCCATAAAGGTGCATGATTAAAATATCCATAAACTACATAAACATAAAGGTGCATATGATGTGTTATGAAGTTCCATTTAAATACACATAAATGGACTTCAAGAGAATGCTTTATTACTATTCAGCCCAAGGCACAATCTGTATCTTCGATATAGTAGATAAATGATGCACAATTCTCTCTTTACTGAAGAAATAAAATAAACTAGACTAGCTAGGGTGATCAGAGAAACCACCGAAGTTGGGTTTTCTTACTAGAGTGAGATTGAATCCCACCGAAGAAAGCCTGAGGATCTCACCTGAAATCCTCTCTTGAAAACTCGCCTGAGCCCTCAAAAATATCACAAAGAAAGATCCCAATTTGTTTTTCCATAATTTTCTCTCATTCCTCCTCCTCTTTTTACAGACGAGCTACTTAGAAAAACCATGGAAAAATACCTGGGGTCAAAACAACCAAAAGGAAAAACCATGGGCAAATAACTGGGGTCAAAACAACCAAAAAGGGAAAACCATGGGTCAATACCAACAAGAAATACCATGGGTCAATACCATGGGAAAATACCATGGTAAGTACCATGGATTGATTCTATCCACTTTGATTGGATCAAGAAAGGGAATATTACATCTTCTCTCTGCTACATTGTTGCTAGTGAACTTAAATATTATGAATAATTTGTCGAACAGATGTATGACACAACTCCTAAGGTATGAAATATGTATATATGATCACATATATGTAAATGTTGATTATTTTCCCTTTTTTGGTTGTTATAAATGTGTAAAATAATAATTCAATATATATATATATATATATATATATATAATCTTTACATTAACTAGTTTTTGTTTATGTTGTAGATTGTTGGGTGAATATTTGTTACCATTGCCAAATACTTTACCTCAAATATATCGAGATCTACGTGCTATTATGAAACACTTTGGAATGGAATATAACCTTATAGATTCATGTCCTAAAGATCATATTATATATTATGGAGAACATGCGTCGAAAACAAAATGTCCGATATGTGGTACCAGTAGATATCGAACAGATCAACTGACCAAAATGGTGCCTCAAAAGGTTCTTCGTCATATTCCCACAATTCCACGTTTGCAACGAATGCTCAGGTGTAAGAGCATAGCACAATTTATGGATTACCATTCAAAGAATAGAATTGGAGATGGTGTTCTTCGAATGCCTGCAGATGGTTCTACATTTAGAGAAATTGAGGAAAAATATGTATATTTTAAAAATGAACCTCATAATGTCAGGCTTTCATTGGCAGCTGATGATTTTAATCCATTTGGAGAGCTTAGATCTACTTACTCAGTGTGGCCTATTTTCGTTATCAACAATAACATTCCTCCTTGGATGTCAATAAAGAGGGAGCACATAATGTTGACTATGATTATTCTAGGTATTTTATACATTATTTTTTTGAATGTAACATTTTCATTTCTCTCGTTGTTTGCATAAAAATATATTTTATTTATTTACTTACTTATATATACATATATCATGGTAGTAATTATTATGTATCGTAATTTTGAACAATTAAGTAAGTGCCAGGTCAAAGATATGAATGTATATATTGAGCCTCTTATTGATGAGCTAATACAGTTATGGCATGGCATCACTATGTATGGCATCACTAAACCAATCAAGCAGAAGAGATTTCAATGCCGTGGAATGCTTGTATAGACAATTCATGATGCCCCAGGACTAACACATGTTTGTGGTATGTAATATTTCATTGCACTTTAATATAATACATAATTATCTAAATTAGATATACCATATTACATGTTTTGAAAATGATCTCATAGTATAATTGTTATTGATCCATCTATTGCAGGTCTTCAAACAAAGGGTAGATTTGCATGTCCAGTTTGTGGCCCTAAGATGAAGTATCGTCATTCGCCAGACTTAAGAAAGATGGTGTTTGATGAGTTTAGGCACTTCCTCTCTAGGAACCATAAGTATCGTACTACTGAAAAACATATTTTCAATGATAAAGAAGAAACTGGATTAAAACCATGAAGAATGACACCTCATTTGTGGAAATTGGAATATAACAGAATTAATAATCGTCAAGCAGCTGGTACGTAATTTGTGTGTGTGTGTGTGTGTGTGTGTGTGTGTGTGTGTGTGTGTGTATTATTTGTTTATGTAATGTTTGGAATTTTTTTTTTAACTAATGAATTTATTTTATTGTATTTTATAATTATTGTTCTAATTTATTTTATTCTTTGATATCAAGGTCATCGTCGTGGTGAAGGTACTAATATTGTACTTCCACCTGGAATGAAATGTTATCCTTCTCAATTCGCGAGGTTGCCCTACTGTTAGGACCTAAAAATAGCTCATTTGTTTGATACAATGCATGTCGGGAAGAATGTGGCAAAAACATTATGGCGAACCATAGATGGCGCACATGATAGAGATAAAATTGACAAAATTTGTGCTGACATTGAGAAATCGAATCATGCAATGAAAAGTGTGATCGACAGATCAAATAACAATGGAGGTTGAAATTATAATAATATTCCATGGTTATTAATAGAACAACAAAGAAATGATGTAAAAGAGGTCGTTAGAAGAATTAAATTTCCAACAGGTTTTGCTTCAAACATAAATAATATCTTAACGAAGAAACATGACTTCAGTGGGGTGAAAACACATGATTGGCATATCTTTGTTAAGGTAATTTTTTTGGTATACGTTTTTGTATGTTATTGCTTGAATACATATTTTAAATTTTCCTTTTTTCTGTTTAATTTGGAAACCAATAACGATTCATTTTTTATTGTTATAATATGTTCTACCTGTATCTCTCCCAAACGACTTCGACAACAATGTCAAACAAGTTATATATGGTCTTAGTAAATACATGAGGTAAGTAGTTTTGATTTATACACAAAATCTAATTGCTACAATTTCTTTTCGTACTTGATGAAATGATGTATTAATTTACTTGTAATGAAATATATATTATGTTTCATTGAAATAACCTTGCGTAATGATTTGCATATGGTTGTCATTGAAAGAAATCCATCAAGATGAAATAAAGTATTGGAAGAGAGAAATTCCTCAGCTAATGTGTGAAATGAAAAAGTATCTACCTCCAACATTTTTCAATGCACAAGAACACTACTTGATACACTAAGTTGAGGAGATTGAAATGTGTGGACCAGTACACACAAGGTCAATGTGGATGGTCGAGAGGCACTTGAAATCCTTGAAGGCTTTGGTTAGACAAAGAGCACGACCTGAGGGTACTATGGTGGAGGGTTATGTGGTATATCAATCCATGGTGTATATTAGTCATTATCTTCCTATATTAGCTACACCAGCTATGAAGGCGGTGGAATGCATTTGGGATGTGAACTCCATCAAAAAAATTGAAGTGGAGCACCTGTTGGGAAAAGGTAGAATGAAGAAAGTGAGAGGTAAAATATTTATTATGTATAATACATATAATGTTTCATTTTTTTACATCATGTATATGATCATTATATTCATTTAGGTATTATTCTTTCATAGTTTATTAATTAATATAATTTACCACGGTTATAAGTAATATTTATTAATATTGGTGAATTATTGTTTTTTTATTCAGGTGCTCAAGATTATGAGGCACTACTTTTATACATTGCAAACAATCTTGAGTGGATGAGTGAATGGATTGAAACATGTAAATCACGTAACGATGGTAGGTTATCATGGAAACTACTGTCTGAATTGATTAGAGAAGCGTATCGTAGTGGAGATGGAAACGTTACAGACAGGGAAATCAATTTAGCATATGGTTTGGCATATTGCAGTTGAAACACAACAAGGCTATGTGGTGCAATGGTCATAAATTTCATGTTAAACAGTTGGAGGATAATAGCAAAACTTTTGAGAGTGGGATAACTGCAGTATTCCAAGTCACTAATGTTTCCTCCAGGAGTGACAAACATCCTCGAGAATCTGAAAATAGATATTATGGGTTTTTAGATAATATAGTTGAGTGTGACTTTAATTCCTTCAAAATAGTTTTTTTCGACATCAAATGGTATAGGCTATGAATGAATGTACATGATGATTATATAACACTTATTCAACATGACAATGGATTTCCAATGGTTAAAACATCGCAGTTTGAAGCAGGAAAAGATTGCTACATTTTTCCAAGCCAATGTGAACAAGTCTTTTACTCAGAGGTTCCAGGTGAGAACGAATGGACATTTGCTATTATATATGATCCAAGAGGAAGGCCAATAGTGTATACTGTAGAGGAAGAAGATGCTATTGATCAAGAAGAAGATGATGCAGTGGTAGATGATCAGGAAGATGCATTGACAGATGAAGAAGATATATTAGAAGATGAACCAGGCATAGGAGATGAGGCAACAATTATTGATGATGATGTCGATGAGGATATTATTGAAAATGACATAATTGATGATGATGATGACATGGTCGATCATTTTAACACCATTTCTGAATCAGATGTTGGTATAGATTTCGATCAGTTGGATGAAGATCAAGAAGATACAGAAGAATAATAGTGATAAGATGTTATGTTCGAGTATGAGTTGGTATGTTATAACTTTATATTTTAATATGTAGGAATTATTGTCTTTAAATAATTTACTAATTATGTGGGTTTGTTGCATGTTGTTTATTATTTCAAACCAATAAATAATGGCCTTACTATTGTATAAGCTAAACTAAAATTATATTCCATTTTTAAATCAAACCTAAGTTGGCATTTGAAAGGTTTTAATACCTATTTATATGGTGGAGCATTACTGCCATAAATTATGGTTTTAATAGGAATTTCAAACGAATTACAAAGGTTTCAGATTAATCATGGCTGGCCTTTCAAAATTTTACATTAATCACTATAGCTACCCTGCATGCAATCAGTACTACAACTCCTTGCCTTTTCTAATCGACTCAAACCCTACTGGATATACACCTTTGTAGATCAGTACTACAGCTCCTTACCTTTTCTAATCGACTCAAACCCTACTATATATATGCCTCCTACTACAAAGAACCACCTGTCACGCAAGAAACTCCAGAAAACAGGCCCTTGTTGCAAAGAACCGCCCGTCGCGCAAGCTGAAACTCCAGAAAGTAGGCCCTTGTTGCAAAGAACCGCCCGTCGCACAAGAAACTCCAGAAAGTAGGCTCTTCCTCCATTAGCAGGCAAAATGGTATGGCCAAACAGAATTTTTCCAGATTTTGAAAAGTGATTTTACCATTTAGAATGCCCGAGATTTGAAACAGAGCAATAAATTGGGCTACTCATTTTCCTTGAATAGGGCATGCTTGTAGATTTAGTTTTGCTTTTAATAAAATTCAAGGTAAGACATAACGAATTCCCCAAACCTCAATCTCCAACATGCTTTCCATAAAATTTGGCAATTGATTTCCATCATCACAATTTGGTCTTTACAAGAAGAAAAATTGATCACCATTTCCTACCATTTTCCTTCAAACAATATTAAGCACATGCAAAAACATTTATAAGAGGCACAAGTTTTCCCAATTTTTCTACAACAACATATTCTAAGAGGCACGGGTTTTCCAAGATCCAAACAACTACATCATTCATCCAAATAAAGAGTTAAATACAGAGTTTTAATCACCTATAGTCACATAAGGGACCAGTTGTATCTGAAATGAAGCACATGAGAATGATGGTTGATTAATATAGGGTCATATACAGAGTTTTCTTCATATAAGGTCTTGGTTTTTCCTCCTTCCCAATCTGCATGTGTTTTATGTTGTGGCTCTAATGTATCAAAATTTATATAGAGGTTGACATCCACTAGGTGTTCCAAGAGGATTATTTACTACATCAAGCTCAAACCTCTATCTCATTTATTTATTGAAGCTCAAATGTTGTGTGAACCTTGGGTATCATTGCACACTAAAGAAGCCCTGAGCAAAGGTAATTAATAGATACCAAATAATTATCTCTACATGGAGTTACAACACAAGAGAACAAAAAATGTATTAAGATAGGTATAATGGGAAAATAATGTTAAACAAAAAGAGAGGCAGGTCTTGGTGAGAATAATGGAGTTATTAGAACCACCAAAGATTTGATATCATGTCATATAAAGGTGTAACTCCAAACTTGGATCATATTCGATTAACATGAATCCATATTTAATATGGTAATATGACTCTTGATTTCATCTTTCAAGAGTTTAATTGACCTTTCATGTTGACCTACCTATTCATATTTCTCATATTATTAAGAAATGATTAAAATGACAAAAAAATGAAGAATTATATGTCCAATAGCACTAAAACCAAATTGAACTACGATCTCAGCTTGCCAAAACCAGCTGAAACTTCTTTCACTAAGGTCTATTGTTCTACTTTAATTCACTTTACACGAGTTCACACTTGTTATCTTGTACATGTGTTATGCCTTACATTTTTGTTATCTTGTACATGTGTTATGCCTTAAATTTTGGTCTTCATCATCCTTGTCTCTCATTTTGTCTCTCACAAAAAGTACCTATATGCAATCATGTCACTCCTTGGTCCATCACATTGTTCCACATAAAATGAGCTTGCCCATTCCCATCATCCACTGGTCCAGATAACTTTCCTTGTCAACCCAGGTGCTAATTAATTTCACCCACTTAAATTATCAAGATAACATGCATGCCAACTTGTTTTACCCACTTAACTTATCAATCTAACCCATGTGTCTTCTCAACACACATTGCACCAAACTATGTTATGTCATCTTATGCTATGCTAACTCCTTGGTCACACGCTTACCTCTGACACTATTTACCATCATCATGCCATGTTAAGTCACTATCCAAAAATCCACTTAAACTTTCTTGCACCAAAATTTAGCCTTCCAATCATGTATAACATGCTTGATACATTTTGGTGTGAATCGCCTTGGCACTTTTGCATGCCCAAGGAAATCTAGCCCACCCACTATATATCCAACGCACCTATGGTTCATGCATAACACATAGCATTCATGCATATAGCTACTTCGTTAAATCATGCAAGAGCAGACACCAAGACCATGACCTTCAAGGTCTGACACATCCTATTGAGATGAAAAAAATGGAAATTCTACCCATGACATGGTCAACATGTCAAATTTGAAAAGGATTTTGTCAAAATGCTTGTGTTGTGAAAATGCAGAGTATATTTTATGAATTCCAAAGTTTCACTTAATTTAAATTGGTTGGATGTGAAAGGCTAGAATCACTACAAGGAAAAGAACCTCTAGTGGATGTTTTTGAGGAAACCCTTATAAAAATACCCCATACATATGTTTCTAGTGTAGGTTACTAGAGGAGTTTGGCGGGTGGATCGTTTTGCGGATAACTACACATATGTGGTTGTATCTTGTGTTCATTTCCACTGTTTGGTACTGATGAAACTAGTAGAAAGTCTAGTTTAGAGGTCAGATCACTGCTATAGCAGAATGTGATTATGTTGTTGCTTTCCTAGTGTTTTGTTTCAATTTTTTTGTGATTTATACACAGCAGACTCAATAATACTGAAATTATGAGGCTGATTTGTTTTGATAATTAATATACCTTTTGATATTTTAAAATTTCACTACAAATAACCCAGTTTAGTCTCATTTTCAACTCGTCTGTTTTTTGGGTGCCTTAATGTGCAATGACATGTTTCCATGACTGAATTCAATGCAAGGCATATTTAAAACTCTAACTTTGTCTTCCGGTGTCTTATTAAAAATTATTTCAATTTTCATTTTGTGTTTTCAAGTTTTTACATTTATAATTTTATTGCAATGTGGTAGACTGATCAGGGTAGTACAGGAACAACCCTGAGACAAAATTATCACAGAAAGGGGCCAGCAAAAGAACATGTAAAGTGCCAGCATTGCTCTATCTTCAGGTATTTGAGTTATTTACATAATTGAAATAATATTAATTTTGTTCAAATATGTAGACACCTGGCCATGGTACGCCTGATGATTCCCTCTATGAGGAAGAGCTTTTTTCATCCCTATCTCCATTGCTCTTGCTGCAAAAAAAGGCATGAAAAGCAAGGTCGGACTTTGATAGTTTGATAGACGTGCCTCAAACACCTGAAACAGAAGAGAGGATAAAACAAATTATGACCCAGATAGAAACATATCAGGTAATAATAAAAAATCAAAAGGATATTTTTTTTGTTCTGCATGAGATGAATTGTGATAGTTTGATTTTTAATTTTTACATTGACTAAACTAACAAAAAGTTCTTTTGTATGTAGCGTTATCTGACACTTGTTGAACCCGGTGTTGGTGGTAGTGGGACACAAGGGCAAGAGATTGCCCAGCAACCCTCTCATACACCTTCTACTCCTTTAGGTGTCAGCCAAGAAACACACCCTTCCCAAGCAAACACCCAGCCAACCACTGAATGTGTTGGCAGTGATGAGGCTAATATGGCCAACTACATTATTGCGCTACCTGGAGCTACACGTGTCAGCTCCACGGTGAACATTAATGGCACGTTGTTGGTGAACAATGAAGGTGTCCCTATAAAGCACGTATAACTCCTAGGTAAGATTTAATATTTTAACTATTTCATGTACTCTATCTAAAACATATTTTATCATGATTTTTATTTTTAAATTAATAATAATATATTTTTTTCTGTGTAGGAAACAATGAGTTCTATACGTTTTTGAAGAGCCATGCATTGTTAATTTTTGGCCCAACCATATGCACAAGGTGGAATTCCCATAATTCCAACCTGAAAAAAGAACTTCTAGATTATCTAGAAGCCCTTTTGGGGTGGGCACATTTGACAGAACAGCGGTGGCTCGGGTAGCTAGAAAATATTTGAAATATACCAGGGACACCTATAGGATGCAATTTCAATTTAACCCTATATACGAGCGTTCTCTCATAGTTATAGAGAGTGAGTGGAGAGCACTCATCCATGACAAAAAAGAGAAAAGGGTAAAGAAAGAAGGAAAAATGCAAACTGGACCCATAAGGTAAATTACAACTTTAATTCAATAGCTTTAATTTTCTCTATGTCTAAAATAAAAGTGTGCTACGTCATATTTGACTTCAATATTTTGATGATAGGTTGTCTGACACCTCGAAGGAAACCAAAGTTAGGATTGAAAAAAAGGGCCACCACAAGCTAGGCCAAGGTGGCTACTTGAAATTAGCCGCAAGAATTGTAAGTAGCTAAACATCTTATAATTAATTGTATCGCCTTCCAACATTTTTGTAATCCTATCAAATAACATTAAAAATACACAATAATATGTAATTTAGGGTGATGAATTTGGAACAGAAACTACAGAGGAAGATAAAAATATCGCTTTCCTTTTCGGCTATCAAGCCGTAGTTGAACGTCGCAGAAGCTTGCGGCAGGTCCCAAGATCTAGAATGCCTGATAAGGTAAAACGTTAACCTTTCAAAATGTTTGTTTTTGTCCATAAATTTAATGTCTAACAACTTTGTTTAAATCAGGGGAGCAACACTACCGATGAGGCAAATAACCCAGTTGTAGAGCCAGATGTAGATTTTCCTCACGTGCAACCTGATCATTGTAGTGGGGACCAGGCTGACAATGCTACTATCAGTGAGGGCCATGACGGTAATTAATTTCCACTTATAATTTTTTCTAATTATACCTTGATGGTTGTCCTTATAATTTTTTTTTTTTAAATGACAGGGAATGTTTCCCTTGAGGATCTTACCACCAGAGAGGAAGACAGGGCAACAGTCCCAATGGCAACAACTGGTGCACCAGGTAAATAATCTCATTGCAATTTTTTTTATTAATATTACTGAACTACTTCAATGATATTTAAAAACTGTCAATTAAAATTTAATATTATCTGTTTTTGTAGGCGATGCCCCATCACTGGATGAGATCAGACATCGTGACTACATAACTAGGTCAGCAGTGCGGGTCAAAAGGCATGAAACATGAGCAGAGCATGATGATATTGATGATGTAATTAGGAGCTTGAGAAATAGGAAGAAGAAAAAAAAAATTTGATAATGTAAAATATTGTATTATTATAAGACAAATGTTAGCATACATGGAACGTTTTTTGCGTTATATAAAAAACTCATTTATCATACTATTTTTATGTCAAGCACTAATTTCAATGTTTCCTTGCGTACTGTTTGTTGCATTGTTTTTTCATTAGTTATTGAATATTTTTTTTTTATGCTCATGAAAGTAAAAAATGAAATATAGATTGGGTATTGGGGAATTGAGAGTGATGTGAGGGGGGGGGGGAGGGTCTGTAAGAGCTTCCACCTTCACGTGGTTGGCCCTGTTTAGTAGAGAATAATTTACTGGAGAAATTTAATCTTGGAGAAAACCTCCCTTGATCCAAGGTAGCAACAAAAAAGTCACTGTTGACTTAATTGCTACTCTTTCAGATCGTGGAAGGCTTGTTCCAAGTTGCGACTCCAATAAATTTTTCTTGAAACGAAGAGGAGCTTATTTAGGTATATTTTAACATTTTCAACATATGTTCTAACATTATCATAAGAATGCATCTTAGAGTAAAATATACTACATCAATTACTTGTATTTATTGTATAGATAATGATGGATTTTGATTGACTTGGTAGTGAAGGTACAAATCCTCTTGCATCATGAGCAATACAACTTGTCAACCAGGGTCATGTTCAAGATATTTTTGCTTGTTCACTTGACCAGGTTCGTAATGTCACATTTTGTAAGTTCCTTTACAGTTCATAATTCAATATTAAGCTTGTTCATGACTATTATCTAGGTTTTTTGTATGTGTTTTTTCATCTATTTTATTGTAAGCAACTCTACATGTTTCCTATTATTGACTATGATTTCTCCATTTACCACTCCCAGGATGAATCCGAATTTATTGTTACATAGGTTACTTTATTGTTACTATGATTTCTCCATTTACGATTTCATAGGTGAAATCATGTAAAGTTGTTAATCTCAGGTTGGTGATGAGCTTTAGTTCTCCAGATTTGGGGTTTTTCTGATATTTTCTCCCTCATGTCATTCCTGCATCACCTTGTTGTTTGAGCATGCCAATTTTCTACCACTTGTACCAATTGGCACATGTCAATCTCTGAGTGGTGCCACATTTCACCTATTTTCGACCCACTTGACCACTTGAAAAACTCAAATCCACACACCATGTATCTTTATCATGGAGTGCCACATGTCCTAGATATTTTAGATGATAACATCATGCTTCTAATGTGTTATGTCAACCAATAAAAGTGGTCCATGTGGCCTTGTGCCATGTCACCAATCTGGAAGAGATATTTGAACCTTTTCTTTTCATGATTTTTCTATTATAATTTTTTTCTTCAGGACGGGAAATCCCTTTTGTAATATATGGGGATTTTCCCATTTCCCTGGAGTCATCTCCTAGGACACCCTTCAAGCCATCATCTAAGAGGCAATCTTCAACTCTCTGTTTTTGCCCTCTTGCCCTTGAATCATGTGCTTCTAGAAGACCAGTTAGGGCACTCTTCTAGCGCTTATTCCATTGCTTCATCATTGTATCAACTTCTCCCACTGGCTGCTTCTATTTTTTGTCCACTTAAAGGAAGAAAACACTACCCTAGGGTGAGGTTGCTCCTCAACTATCCCTACCGCACTTATGGACCAACCAGCAATATGAACGTCTCCCTTACTTATGGAGACACCCCCTATGCTACTGCACATTCAATTCCAGGAGCTACTTGCTAGGGAACACTCCTACACTATGCCTAATGACCCTCCAAACAATCCCTCTAACTATTGTTGTATAATCCCTTATGTAATCCCCTCCAAACAATAGCTAGCATTCATACATTAAGAATTACTTACACAAGTAAGTAATTCAAAAGTTGTACAGAGTAGTAAAAGGAAAGAGAATCTATCAAGAGTATTTATTTGGCTTCCAATAACGTCTTTCAATGATGGCTACTACAGAGAAGATGATCTTCAAGTCTATTTGTTACAATAGCTAGCATTCATACATTAAGAATTACTTACATAGGTAAGAATTACTTACTTAGCTAGAATTACTTACACAGGTAAGAATGACATCTAGGAAGGGATATAACTGCAGGGAAGAAGACAGAGGTTCCTTAGCTTCTCATATGCAAACCAACCATAAAGATGTTCATCCCAGGACTTAAGAATAAGATCAATAAAGGAACCTTATTTAGCACAAAACTGACACGGAATCTCGAAAATCTTCTCTAGCTCCCCAAATCAATCATGGTATTGTGGATAAACTATAACCCTATCATTTTCCCTTACTTTGTCTTATAGTTCCTAGATCCTTCTTGAAGCTTATCAATGAGTCTTTTACCCTGTTCTTGACCTGCAGCTTCTAAAAATTTAACCTGAAGATTAGGCCAGGACCAAGGAAGGTTATGTAATTTGAATTTATTATAAGAATGAATTCAAAATTTTGTATGCTTTGATTGACCAAAATTTGTGTGAATAGACTCTGTAATTTGGGGATTTTGACAATAGAAGAGTAAGTCGAGAGATTTTGCTCTCTGTGTTCAATAAATCTTTGGACTTATTGATATCTGGGTATGTTATTGAAAATCTCCCGAAGGACTCATTCCTTTGATTAGGAAACCTCTATGTATGATTAGGAAGAATAAACTCTGTGTATTATTCTCTGTCTGCCTTTGAATTTCATATTCTCTGCGAGTGAATCGAATGTGATTTCCCTGTATGGAAGTTTGCAGAAAGGAATAGTGGCTCTGTTGGGAGGGAAAAATCACGTCCTCGTTGTGTAATTTGAACGAATATACCCTGTGTGAAAGAGTCGATTATGTTCCATGAGTGTAGCAAGATATGCTCTATCTATTCGAAGAATAACGATAGAACCCATGTCTATTGAAGCGATCACAGTTAGAGGCAATGGTATTGTATTGTCGTTGGTGAGGTGATATTATTGAGACTCAACCACAACGTTAATGCGAGGAGTTAAGTCAAATAATTGTATTAAAAATGTAGTGAGACCCAAGTTAACCACTGTTTAATTACCAGAGTAGCAAAAGTGGTTTCGGGAGGCAATACCAGGGGTTTCGCGCGACATTTGGGCCAAAGGCGGTTTTTGACTTTACCAATGTGATCCAACAATATTTGGACATGTCACCTCCTAAATACCACCCATATCGCGTTTTTCTGGAGCGCGAAATTCCGGTGAGGAAAAAACATGATTTTGATGAAGTCCGTCCAATCTGCCAGGTAGTAGATCCAATGGTAATCGCACGGCAAGCTACACGACAGATAAATTAAGGTATGAACCGACAGTTTCAATAATATTAAATATTTATTTAATTCAGAAAAGTTGGATAATGGATGCGTGGGCCCCATGGAATACAATATGTAATAGAATGTCGCGTTGTTAGAATTAATGGGTATTAACGTTATAAGTCCAAAGTTTGGTGGTTATTAAATGAGTCGGGCTATTGTGTTATTTTGAAGGCCTAAAGGCACTAATACGAATCAAGGGTAATGTCATAGTCAAGGGAGTAAAAGGAGGTTTGAACTTTGGGTTATTGTCCTTTGATGCAATATTCCGAAAGGGGGTTTAAAACAATATTTGAGTGTTTTAAGGAAAGGTGGAGCTTTAAGGGTTAATTGAATACAATTGCAAACATTCATTGTATGTGTTGTGTAAATATTGGATATAAACTCCAAGGGGTTCAAACCATAAAGAGAGGTATTATGATATGCGAGGTTTTAACCCAAGGACGAATATTAATTTAAGCATTGATATATATATTATGTCAGCCGAACCTTGTATGGAGCGAAATTGTATGCTGGGCATTATCATGGTTATATGAAAAAGGTGACTTTGAGCATATAATATATTGGGCACTTATAAAGTTAATGTTGGGTTGAAAGGAAGCTTATAATCGGGTTTATGTGAATTTCAAATAGTTGAATTAAAAAGCGAAAAAGGGTGTATTGTATGGTTTAATAACCATAGGCTTAAAAGGATATGAGCCTCCACATTGTTAATGGTTGCCCAGATTTAAAATTATTTGGGCTAAATGTGAAGTGCATTTCTTTTATATGCACAGAGACAAGAAATTGTGGGTTGAGCAGGTAGCCCGAGCATCACTTCATTTGCCCATAAAATATTTATCCTTTTGTAAAGATGATTATCATAAACTTGACCTTCAACCTTAAGCAAGAGTGAGTTATAATAGATGGTTAAGAGGTTTCAAACTTCATTGGATATTATTTCATATTCTTCCATAAATCACAAAGAATATTGTATCGAATGTCATGTATAGTCACATGTAACTATTTGGTGTCATCATAAGTGCTTGTTTTTGTAACTTGGTCGAGAGATTAGCTTCAAATAGATGTAGGATTTATTCTTTCAGTCTTGGTCCTAGATTCCTTTAGGATTCAACCTACAGAACTTTTGGAAAGATGCTTTAGACCATATTCTCAAATTAGGATATAGACTTTTGGATTGTAGACATAGAGCATACAGGATAACTTACTTGTAAAAGGAAAGAGAATCTATCAAGAGTATTGATTTGGCTTCCAATAATGTCTTTCAATGATGGCTATTATAGAGAAGATGATCTTCAAGTCTATTTGTTACAATATGACAACAAATTTTTTTTTAAACCCGGGCACTAAGGAGAGCTGGCCTTTCTCTCTGTTGAAATTTTTTCTCAATTCATGCTTCTATTCAACTAAGGAAGTCTCCTTTTCTCTTTTATTCAAATTTATTTATCAATTTCATAGAAATTGATAAATAATTACTTTAGTCAAACCTTAATGTAACCGAATATGTATTTTCCCTGGTCCCTTTTATAGATACATATATACATACCGTATATTATAACCCTGGTCCCTTTTATAGAGCACTCGACTTATAATAGAAATCCTCCCTTATGTATTGTATAAAAGGCAAATATCCCAAGGTTCAAAGCTCAAACACGCACTCATATCATATGTGGACCCTTCATTTATTTTATTGTATCAATGGTATTAAATCAACACACAATCCTTTAACCCTCTTTCTAAGGTCTGGACATAATAACATACATTCCTCTGCCCGACCTTATCATTTAACAATATAACAATGATTCAGAGTCTTTAACCCGATACGCCAACCCTTATAATATTCCGACGATGGTTTATAATGTTAGCATGGCATTTCATAACAAAATGGGCCCTACCTCAGAAATCATAAACGAGTGGTTTTCATTCATAAATCAATGGTTCTAACACCTCAAGTTATCACGCATGTAACTAATTGCGCGAATTCCATTGGATCCAATGGGCTCCAGATCGAACGTCCTCCGTTGATATCGCATTTTTTCCACAGCCTACCTTTAACACTTCCAAAAAACGCGATGGGGGCAGTATTACCCCAGTGACGTGGCGACATATTATAGGATCGTGTTTTTTTTAAACGGTTTCAGTCTGGCCCAAAGGCTGCGCGATGAGGGTGGTTTTGGTTTCACAAACCCACTCCCGGGTTTTTAACAGTGCTCAACTGGACTTTCACCATGGTTAATGCCATTAATCATAATAACTCCGCCTTGTTAACCTCTGAGGTCAAGCCTCAAATAATATCACTCGACTCACAATAAAACACATTAATTTCTTCAATGGCAGAGTTTACCGCCTTTGATAGGGTTTAAAAGCTCTCTGGGAAATCAAAGCATTGCAGGGTTTCACTCCTATGAAGTTCATTTTAACACACAAACTCAATGCCTTATACGAAGGCTTAATCCCCTCGCTCGGTCTGAGAACCACTATAACCTCAACCTCTACCTCTTACAGGGGTTTTATATCCATATGACACATTCAGGTAACTCAATGAGAACCCGCGATCAAACATAGACAGAGAGGACTATAGGAGATTTCACACAACATTTTTCTTCTTCAAGGTATACACAGAGTTCTAATTCAACAGAGTAATTCTTCAGAGAATGCCAATAGCACATGCACAGTTAGACAATAAGGCTTAAACCTTTTTCAACAAATAATATAGTTTCTCCAATCAACCCTTCGCTGCCAAAATCCCCCTTTCACCATATCAGGGGCTACAATTTATAATCAATTACATGACTCTTCGGTTCCTTTGGGGACTGTTTTATTTCTTTAACCTAAAAGACTAATTACATCATATTCTAACAGTGGAAACTGAACAGATGGACATAAACCAAAATTGTTTGGCTTCTACAATTATTGACTACTCCTAACTACATCAGATAGCTAAGGTGTTGACACCTTGCTGTTACAAAATTAAGCAATTTCAAACCCTTCTAGCCACAACATGTGGACAATCCTCCACATTGCTGGCTAGTGTGTAATGCCCCTGCGTCACAATAGCTAGCATTCATACATTAAGAATTACTTACAAGGTAAGAGTTACTTACTTAGCTAGAATTACTTACACAGGTAAGAATGACATCTAGGAAGGGATATAACTGCAGGGAAGAAGCAAGAGGTTCCTTAGCTTCTCATATGCAAACCAACCATAAATATGTTCGTCCCAAGACTTAAGAATAAGGTCAATAAAGGAACCTTATTTGGCACAAAACTGACACAGAATCTCGAAAATCTTCTCTAGCTCCCCAAATCAATCATGGTATTGTGGATAAACTATAACCCTATCCTTTTCCCTTGCTTTGTCTTATAGTTCCTGGATCCTTCTCGAAGCTTATTAATGAGTCTTTTACCATGTTCTTGACCTACAGCTTCTGAATATTCAAAAAATTCTTTAGAATTCGGCTCCATGTCCCCTGTTTTGGCCTTCATTTCTTTGACATCCTTGTATATTCACAGATATTCACAGATTACTGCTTCCATTATTGATCAAATTCACAGATTTATTCACTGAAGCAGTGAAACAAAACTATGCATTGCTTACCATATCTATGTAATTTTCCTACAGGCATTGTTCTGATGGTGACCCTTTTCGGGTCAAAGTCTTTACAAAGCTGAATGCACTTGAAATGGAAATAGAAAATGTAGTTTTTCATGCCACAGTGTGTCATGTTTATGTGGTAGCATTTTCTATGGAAGATTTAAGTACTATGCGAGAGTTGTGTTATTCTATTGATGCACTAGAAAAAATGTATAATATTATTTTGATCAAAGTGGGTGCACCTCAGTGTTTCTATTTTCATGTGTACTGTGTTTATAGAAAACTGAATTTTTCTGCTCCATTTCATTTCACGTGTTGCCAGGAAAATTCAAACAGGTTCTTGAAAATGGTTGCAAGATTGGTGTAAACCCCTTAGTTGAGATTTTGTTCTTATTTTTCATTCTGGGAAAATTAAAGAGTTTGCATTTATAAAGGGATTATGTCCATAAGTATAGGTGTGAAGGTGCCAAATATAATTTGCATGTTGGGAAATGTCTCACCCAAAGAAACAATGATGACAACAATACCCTTACCATTGAAATCACATGTATTTTTTGGAAAAATTGATGGAGATTGGTAATGCGGATCTTTCCATTGAGTTATTTGATATTCATTCATGTTAATTGTCCAAATTCCCATATTTTTTTTTTGATTGGATGTTCTATGTAATTAATAATTATGGTCTCTTCTATGTGGAAAGAAATCGATATAGAAGCCCATTATTTATTACTGATGGAGTCAAATCCCCTCTCTAAATTCAGAAATATATTGGTTCATATGTATTTAACAGGGTAGCCAAATCATGATTTCCCCATGGATTTACTTTGCTGATTGATGCCAATCGCATTCCAAACCTTCAGTGCATGTACTCTCTTTTTAAAAGGGTGAGTGCACTCGAGCTGCTTCGGTTGGCTCTCAGTGCATACATTAAAGCTACTGGGCAAGGCATTGTATTGGATGAAATTAAAGACAAGGACATGGTGTCATCACTTCTAGACTTGAAAGCTCGACTTGATACAGTATGGGAAGAAATTTTTTTGAAGAATGAGGCCTTTTATAATACTATCAAGGATGCCTTTGAGCATCTGATAAATCTAAGGCAGGTTAGTTACTATATGTTTATGCTCATCTTCTTTCTGTTTGTACAGATTTAATTATACAGGTTAGTTACTATATGTTTATGCTCATTTTCTTTATGTTTATACAGATTGTTCACTAAATTTGTGCTGTTGATTATCAAATTAAGTGAGACAGAAAGTTTGAAAAGATTAATGACAAAACAACTAAAGGTAAGTAATGAAAGAATTTTTTTAGGTAGACAATTGCATTCATAATATTAGATATATTGTTTTTTCATTTATCTGAATTATGGCCTTTGTCTATAGAACCGACCAGCAAAACTTATTGCCAAATTTCTTGATGAGAAACTTCGATCTGGTAACAAAGGTACTTCAAAGGAGGAGTTGGAGTGTACACTGGATAGAGTTCTCGTTTTGTTCAGGTTTATTCAAGTAAGGGACCAACTGATATTCATTTATAAAAGTCTTATATACTAATTAACCCCAACAAATGAGATGTACTAATAGCTTAACATTTCCTCATGTATGCACTATGGTAGAATTTAAAAGTGGTATGAGACCCAAATGTACATCTTCAACCATTATAATTGGAGCTTAACAAATCTTGTGCATCAATTCGAGCAGTATATGCACAAGATGGGGCACCAATAACAAGGTTTCCCCAAAAGCTTCAATTATCTATGCAAAACAAAGAGTTGTTGGAAGTTTCATTTTAGCTATCTTGTGTATGTGATGGATAGATAAAATTGTTATGAGCTGGCTATTGAACTACACTTGGATTGCTCCATAAATATAAGGGTTTCGTGTAACCATATGAAAGCCCTTCTATTGTTTTTTTTTTAATCTTATCCATTGTATCTTGGAAAGTTTTTAAGGTATCCTTGGGGAATTTCATGTGGATTTGCAATAAATATTAGGGGTGCATATCATGCAACAACTAGATCATTTGAATTTTGAGTGGCCATTATATTATGTGGAATAATTGGTTTTTTATTTACTATTGGGCCTGTTACGTCCAATGGATTTTTTATATCTTTAATATCTCCTTCTTCGGATGATTTGGAATAAACAAAAGAAGAATATTTTTTAAATTCAATTTGATTCTTTGAATAAAAAACAAAAATAAATAATCTTTCATAACTTCAAAATTTTCAAGTAAAGTCGTTGTTTTTAGAGTAGTACATTTTTTCAAGAAATATAAATTCCTTTGAAGATTATTCTTGGGTTTCCTCAACAATATTAGGACTTTCACAAACCCAACTTGGAGTACCTTCACATGATGAGCTTATAATTGAAACTTGTTTATCTCTCTAAACCTTCTTACAAATCAACTTTTCAAGATCTAAAATTGCTAGAGTGCATTATCAATAAAGATTTATAAGTGTATTATTCCTTCCCGAAGCCATATTTCTAGTGGATATCACCTAGTGAATGATTTTAACCTTATTCCTTCTCTTGTTTACTAGTAAGAAGGAAATAATCATCTCCCCAAAATTAAAAATTGGAAGAATAAGTGTCAATGTTTGAGACTTCAAAAAATGGTGAATATTTTCGTTTGATATTTGAATATATACTATTTGCAAAGAAACTGAATTGTCACTTAAATTTTCTCGAAAAGAAACTGAAGCAATCAAAATTGATTTTGATGAAAAACATGAACCTTTCTTTGAGATAACAAAGATTCCATATTCATAATATTTTTTTTTTCTAAGTTCGTTTAAATCTATTAGCAAGAAAAGTATATTACATCGTGGCCGAAGCCGAGTCTATGCCCAGACGAGTGGCAAAATTGACAAGATAACCAGAAAAAATACTGCCCGCAAGGGGAAACCAGTCTCGAACAGTCCTCAATATTTTGTGCTGCCCACGCAGGGGTAACAACCATGGATTCATATGAAGGTTAAATCTAGTATGGACTGTGAAACAAAAATTATAGACTGGCAGATCTAAAGAGACAAAAAAAAACCCAGCGGGATGGGATACGAAACACAAAAACCAGACAAATATAGAGTGATTAACCATCAAGAGGGGGAGGTTCCTCAATTATGTGGCACATGTATTCTGCCATGTTGTCATCCTCCTTTGACTGGTCCGCAGTGGAGTAGCTCCTTGCGTGGATGGCCCTGGACCGCATTGAGCCAACTCCTCCTCACGACCACGACTAAGCCGAACATCCTTGCCTGGAGCCTTACCATGTTCCTTGTCCAAGTCTTGAGCAATCTCTGAGCTTGGCCCTTCCTGACGCATACTGGGCTCGACCTACTGGGCCTCTTCCTTGAAAACAACTGAAATGGAGGCAATTATGCGGGGTCTATTCAAGCAGAAATTGAAGAAGAAATGGGCAGTTTGGGGCGAGATATTAGCTTGAGCGATGCGGTTGGCAGGTGCGGAAGAACCCAAACGGTGGTCGATTTCCTGGATTCTGCCCCTCCCATTTCTAGTATTCAAGTAATGACCAGAGAAATAATCAGTGGAATGAGAAGATGACTCAGAGGTGGAGGTTGAGGGGGGGCACAGGGGATGGCTTCTTGTGCTTCCCCTGTGCCAATGCATACGCTGATGCAGCCGAGGCATGGTTTTTGAATCTGTGGAGGGCAAGAGAGGTGATAGAGAACCAAGGATGGAAGGGAGCGGGGTAGTGAAGAGTTCCAGAGTGACAGAAGTTAACAAACAAAGGCTAGAGTGAGAGAGGTGCAGACCTTCTCCAAAATATATGAAACAATTCAAATGGCTTCTCCTCCCTATGGCAGTGCGATAACTCAGAAGCCCAGCATTTGGAGAGCACTGAATGTACAACGGAGGAGGAGCACTCGAGTATCCAGAGCCATTCTCCATATTTAAAACCAGAATAGAGACACCTCGAGGCTCACCCTGCATTAAAAACACATAAATGAGATCCGAAGGCTGATGCAATAAGGTCCATATGAAGGCGCGATCAGGAATTAAGGTCGAATCTCGACCCGCGCAGCTATTAAATGCACTTGAAACGAATGCATATCTATTCGAGTGATCTTCTCCTCAACTTGCCTAACCCCGGTCCCATCACAATGTTAACCATCGAGTACACCCGCATCCAGGACCATATTCATAGACATCACCAGCTTGGTAATTTTTCTTTTTTATTTTGTAAATTTAACCCGTCGTCGGTATACCTACGCTTTATAAGTTTCGGTATTGCAATGCCTTATACGCATCGGTCTTACGACGTTTAATTGTATATCGGTATTGCGACACCTCTTCCTGGCATCGATCTTGTGACACATTAATAAGAGTCGGTCTTGTGACGTTCAATTGTTCATCGGTATTGCGACACTTCTTCCTGGCGTCGATCTTGCGACGCTTCTGCAATGCGTCAATATTGCGACACTCCAGCATAGTGTCAGTCTTGCGATACTTTTGCATAGCGTCGGTATTACGACACCTTAATAAGCATCGGAAGAGCAACGTTCAAAACTTCGGACACATATCGTTGGAATTACGACAGTTTATACACGTCGGAAGAGCGACAGTTTACGAACGTCGAAAGAGCGACATTAAAAACGTCGGACCACATATCACCGGAATTGTGACCATTTTCGCACATCGGAAGAGAAACGGTTTGGAAAACATTGGAAGAGAGATAGTTGTTTGTAAATGTTGGAAAATGTGTTGGTATTGCGACACTTTGGAAAAGCGTCGGAATTCCGACGTAATGGCTAACCATGTTTTGTCCAGCCTCGAACTGTCGCTCTTGCGACGACTATGTGTCGGAATAGTGACGAAGTGGCTGTCGGAAATTGGGCCAAATTTTCTAGTGTGTCTATGTAAAGTAGTGTGAGTGATTCCATGGGTCCTCTACACACTTCATAGGGTATAATTAGGACAGGTAGTGTTAACTTATACAAGTTCTATAGGCAGAGTCTATAAAGGGCCAGGTAGCCTCTGGAACTCATCTTTTATGAAAGGTGAAATATCCAGTAAATGCCCCTATAGTCAATCTCTGGAATAGATCTAAATATAAGTTCTTCATTTTAATATCCATAAACCACAACCAATTTAAGGAAAATCGTGTACATGTTTCATTTCTCTGATAAACTCTTAAGGAAAAATTTAAAGCATGTGTCATTGGATTTCTCCCATTAACTTTAAAGCATATCTCATTTCTCAAGGCTTTCTCCCATTAATTATGGGCAAACTTTGAGGCCGAAAAACTAAAAGTAGGTTAACTTTCATAGGATAGGATCCCCCAAACTCAAATGGAGTAAAATGTTAAATGTTAAAAGTGGAGTGTTTTATGATGTAATGGATCTTAATAATCTAGTTTGACATGGCTGTATTGAACTTCCATAGATTAGTACCCCCCACATGCAAGGTAAGTAAAATTTAAAATGTTAAAAGTGGAGTGTTTTATGATGTAGTGGATCTTAATAATCTAGATTGACATGGTTGTATTTTATTAATGTTCCTAAATTTACACCTTCCATGTTGTTTTATTCTTTTAAAATGTTGAAAGTGGAGTGTTTTAGGATGTAATGGATATAAATTTAATCTAGATTGTGTTAAATATAATGTAATGGATCTTAATAATCTAGATTTACATGGATTTATTTTATTAATGTACCTAAATTTACACCCTCCATGTTGCTTTATTCTTGTAAAATGTTAAAATTGGAGTGTATTAATGTACCTAGATTAACACCTTCCATGTTGCTTTATTCTTTTAAAATGTTAAAACTGTAGTGTTTTATGATGTAATTGATATAAATAATCTATATTGACATGGCTACAGTGATATGATGATAGTGTAGGTTGATGTTGAAGTTGTAAAATTCTTGTACATATCAAGGATGAATGATAGTACAAGCCAAAAATGACATTATTATAAATTATTAAACAATTTAATAAGTGTTAAATCATACTTCTTATTAAGGACATAACTAATTTTTCATAACATAACTCTGATATATAAGCACATCCTTCAATTCCAATGTTTTGTAGGTAAAGTACTATCTTCACATTAAATAATTTTATAAGGTTACTCTAAAACTAAAGCCTTTCTCCCATTAATTAAAGTGAAACTTTAAAGCCTAAAAACTAAACCTAAATTGGCTGAACTTCCATAGGATTTTAGTCTGTCTGTTGAGTGTTAACTTCTACAAGGTTATACAGGTAGAGTCTGTAAAGGGCCAGGTAGTGTTAACTTCTATAAGTTCTAAAGGCAGAGTCTGTAAAGGGCCAGGTAGCCTCTGGATCTCATCTTTTCTGAAAGGTGACATATCCATTAAATTCCCCTACAGTTAATCTCTCGAATAGATCTAAATAGAAGTTCTTCATTTTAATATCCATAAACCACAACCACTTTAAGGAAAATTGTGTACATGTGCCATTTCTCTCATACATGTGTCATTTCTCCCATAAATTCTTAGTCCAAGTTTTTAAAGCATGTGTTATGTTGGCTTTCTCCCATTAACTTTAAAGCATGTTTTTACTAAGTGCATAAAATATTTTTGCAAACCATGTAAATGTCATTTCTCCCACAAACTAAAGGCTTTATCTCATTAATTTGAGGCAAAATTTAAGGCATAAAAATTGAACCTAAAGTGGTTGAACTCTCATAGGATTTTGAGCTTCCATAGGATTTTAGTTTGTCTCTTGAGTGTTAACTTCTACAAGTTTTAAAGGCAGAGTCTGTAAAGGTCCAAGTAGCTTCTGGATCTCATCTTTTCTTAAAGGTGACATATCCAGTAAATGCCCCTACAGTCAATCTCAAGAACATAAATAGAAGTTCTTCATTTTAATATCCATAAACCACTACCATTCTAAGGCAAACCTTGTACATGTGTCATTTCTCCCTTCTCCCATAAAATTTAGGCAAACTTTAAGGCATGTGTCATTTCTATTTCATTTTTCCCACAAACTCATAAAGGTGTCACTTTTGACATAACTTCATCAACCACCACAAATAGTTGTTTTAGTAAGTGCATAAAATAATTTTGCAAACCATGTAAATGTCATTTCTCCCACAAACTAAAGGCTTTCTCCCATTAATTCAAGGAAAACTTTAAGGCCTAAAAATTGAACCTGAAGTGGTTGAACTCTCATAGGATAGTATCCCCCAAACTTAAGGCTTTCCCCCATTAATTCAAAGAAAACTTTAAGGCCTAAAAACTTAACCTAAAGTGGCTGAACTTCCATATGATTTTAGTTTGTTGGTTGAGTCTTAACTTCTACAAATTCTAAATTAGTCTATAAAGGGCTAGGTAGCCTCTGGATCTCATCCTTTCTTAAGGCATGTAAAGGGCCAGGTAGCCTCTGGATCTCATCCTTTCTTAAGGCATGTTATTTCTAGATGTGATTTCTGCCATAAATTTTAAGGCAAACTTTCATGTAAACCATGCATGAACCATGTATATGTGTCATAAATCTCCCTTAAAATCTAGGAAATGCAACCTTTAACACATCTCATTTCTAGATGTGAACTCTATCATAATTTTTAATTCAAACTTTAAGATAAACCATGCACATGTGTCATTTCTCCAATGCATTTGCAATAAATTCCAATTTAATATAATTTTATTGATTTTTTTCTTTTTCAGGGATAAAAAAACCCACTAAATATGGTTGAAAAATGGACATTATGCATAAATGTTTCTTTCTATCTCAATCCAGGGAAAGTAGTGATTACATGTGTGCTTTCCAATATTGCGACTAGCAAAGTCATCCAAAGGAAAATTGTTAAATTTGGACAACTAGGTCCAAACTCCATATTAAGATGCTCAGATTAAGAGGCTAATATTTTTGTTGGATTCCTCTTTCTGAGAGGTGTAAAATTCATATAAAATATGTCTTAATCCGATGAGAAGAACTTATATTTTGAATTTATTATTTTTAATAAATTATATGTGCAAGGTCGGCCAGTTTTGTAATGTAGGCTCGCATGCCCAACAGATGTGTCACACACCCTCATGATGGATATATATACAAGAAAAGTTGGAGAGATTTTCATCATCATCACAACTCACATATTCCTCTCTCATCTTAGAGTACGAGCTACCAAGAAGGACGAGTTTCAGCCACACGTGTGAAGGACGAAGAGGACAAACTGTACGGCTAAGCTGAAGTACGGATTTGCTGTTGCTAGGGTTTCGCAGAAACTTTGACCAGCGTTGACTTTGGTCAACGCTTGGTCCAAACAAGCTGAAAACTTGTGGAAGGTTCGATTTATGAAGGCCGTACTACCTGGCACAAAAATCGAGGTCAAAGGGTTGACCATTTTGCTGCTGCATTGACTTTTAGCTTGCTGCCCCTGCGTTGACTTTTCAGGACAGCGTTGAATTTTGCAGAGTTGACTTGGGTTGACTCATCTACTGATTGGAGGGTTGTTGTGACACATGCTGGGCTGGCTGACCAAAGGAGACTTTGCTGGTTGAAGCATCCCGTTGACCGCCGAAACGAATACACACATTTTTCCTGTTTCTGATTTGTCTTCTGTAAGATCTACTTATATGTTCTATCTGCATTTTGCTTACCTACTTGTATGATTGCTGAAATAAAAGTGAAATTGCTTCTAGCATAGAACATCTACAAAACTTTACATGGTATCGGAGTTGAGGTGAAGACAAACTCAATCTATAGCAATCATCATCGAAGGAAATGGGTTCCACTAGTCTTGAATTCAAGGAGAATGACAAGCTGACTGGAAGTGATGACTTCCATCCCTGGAAGATGATATTAGATCTCAAATTAGAAGATCATGATCTCCTGGATCATGTGACAAGGAGGATTCAAGAACCTCCATCCTATGCCTCTGCTTCTGTTAGAAACAAGTATAAGAAGGGAGAAATCAAAGCAAAGCTGCTGATCAGGGAATCCATAAATAAGAGTCTGGTTGCCTACATATCTGAACTAGGCACATCCAAGGAGATGCATGACAAATTGATACTTATGTTTCAAGTAAACAATGTGAACCAAGTGCTATTCCTCAAGAACAAGTTGAAGAATATGAAGAAGGGCCGAGATGAGTCTGTTCAAACTTTCTTTCTGAAGTTGACCGAAACCAAGAACAATCTGCTAGCTATTGGGGAAATAATAGCTGATCGTGAGATGGTTCTCACCGCACTTGGAGGACTTCCATATGAATGGAAAGTATTCACAACTACTATTCTCAACAATAATACCATTCCTAACTTTGATGAGCTTCTGTCAAGATGTATGCAAGAAGAAACAAGGATGAAGGAATTTGATAATGAAAGAAATGTTGCCTATGGTGCTCATTCCCAAAAGAAGAACTCTGGTGGTTCTAAGGACAAAAGAAGGACAAAGACTCAAGAGAAGAAGGGTAAATGTTTCACCTGCCATAGGCCTGGACACTATGCTAGAGAATGCCCCTTCAAGAAGGATTCTCCCAATAGTGACGATAACAACAACAACCGAAGAAATGGGAATCGAAGAAATGACAAATCCAAAGGAAAGAGGAAGGCACACTTTGGAGGAAACCATCAACCTTCTAAGAGGTCCAGAAATACCAGGTATGAGGAGTCTCATGTTGTTGATAAAAGAAATGAGTATATTCTGGATCTGCTCTCTCAGCTGCATCTCCGCCCGACACTATGGATGTCTGGCTAATTGATAGTGGTGCCTCAAGACACATCACCGGATTCAAGGAAGCACTTTCTGACATGGTTGAAAGGGATACTAATCTAGAAATTATCCTTGGGGATAATGCCACTTATCCCGTGAAAGGGACCGGGACTGTGACCCTCCACTTGTCCCAAGGTCAAGTCCTCCGTTTGCAAGATGTACTCTATGTACCCAAATTGAAGAAGAACCTTGTGTCTGTATCTGCCATGGAAGACAAAGGATTCAATGTAACTTTCTCTGATGGAAAGGTGCTCATGTGGAAGAAGAGCTTCAAGGAAGCTATCTCTATTGGCTTTAGAGTTGGTACACTCTACCAGGTTGGAGGGAGTCCGTTGGGAGCTATGACTTGTGATACTATCCGACAAACCGAACTATGGCACCGAAGATTTGGACACCTTCATTACAAAGCCCTTCCCGAAGCAAGGAAGGTGGTGACAGGGATGCCTGATTTTGGAAATAATCATGAAGGTGTATGTAAGGGCTGTGCTGAAGGAAAACATACAAGGGGACCTTTTCCCTCAAGTGTCACAAAGACATCTGATATATTGCAACTGGTCCATTCTGATCTATCTGGTATGTTGCCCGTAACATCCCTGGGGGGATGTTCTTACTACATGACATTTACTGATGACTTCTCTCGCAAAACCTGGATATACTTCTTGAAGAAGAAGGATGAGGCTTTCATGTGGTTCCGTACATTCAAAGCCTTGGTGGAAAATATGACCGGAAAGAAGATCAAGATTTTGAGGACTGAAAATGGCACTGAATATGAGTCAAATGAGTTCAAAGACTTTTGCAGAGAAGCTGGCATTAAGAGGGAGACTACCACTGCATATACTCCTGAGCAGAATGGTGTTGCCGAACGCAAGAATAGAACTATTGTGGAAGCTGCCCGTGCCATGCTATGTGACCAGGGTCTACCAAAGTTTCTGTGGGGAGAAGCTGCAAATACTGCTGTGTACATTCAAAACCGATGCCCTCATTCCGCTTTGGACTCCAAAACTCCCGAAGAGTTTTTCTCTGGTAAGAAACCTGATGTCTCACATTTTAGAATTTTTGGATGTCCTGTCTATTTTCATGTGCCGAAAGAAAAGAGAAGTAAGTTGGATGCTACTGGGAAGAAAGGAATGTTTGTGGGCTACAGTGAAACTTCTAAGGCATATAGAGTCTATGTACCTGGTCAAAGGGAAGTAGAGATAAGCCATGATGTCACTTTTGACGAAGATGCTTCCCTGAAGAAAGTAGTAGATCTTCCTAGATCTGAAGAAAATCATGAAGAAAGACCTGGAAATCTTGAAGAACCCCAGGATGAGACTATGCCTGATATTGAAGGGCCAATGGACCCTATTGATCCAACCCCTTCACTAGGAAAGAGACCATCATGGCTCAGGGACACCCTCGAAGATGCTGAGGGTCATGCTGCCCCAAGGGGGACATTCCGAGAAAGCAAGAAGCCGTGTAGATACCAAGGGTATCTAGCCGCCATGAGTACTATTGTACAATCTGAACCTGGATCTTTTGAGGAAGCCATCAAGCATCAAGTCTGGAAGGATGCTATGCATGAAGAATATGAGTCTATTATGAAGAATGATGTCCGGGATGTGGTCCCGAGACCGAAGGACAAATCTGTTGTCACCGCTAAATGGCTCTACAAGATTAAACATGGATCTGATGGAGTGCTGAAAAGTTTAAGGCAAGATTTGTTGCCCGTGGTTTCTCTCAAAAGGAAGGAATTGACTATGACGATATATTTGCACCTGTGGCACGATATACCACCATCCGATCCATCATAGCCCTTGCTGCTACACAAGGATGGAGTCTTCATCAGATGGATGTCAAGACCGCTTTTCTGCATGGTGCAATAAAGGAAGAGGTGTATGTAGAACAACCTCTGGGATTTGAAGTTCAAGATCGAGACACTTATGTCCGCAGGTTGAAGAAAGCCCTCTATGGGTTAAAGCAAGCACCCAGAGCTTGGTACGAGAGGATGGATAGTTACTTGATGAAGCTGGGCTTCACTCGAAGCAATGCTGATCCGAACCTATACTTCAAGGTTGTGAAAGAGAAGCCTCTCATTCTAGTGCTGTATGTGGATGACCTCTTCCTGACTGGAGATGACCCTCTCATTCATCAATGTAAGAGGGAGCTTGCTGTTGAATTCGAGATGAAGGATCTAGGACTGATGCACTATTTCCTAGGCCTGGAGGTCTGGCAGAAACCTGGAGAGATTTTCCTTTCTCAAGGACAATATATTGTGAAGCTTCTGGAAAGATTTGGAATGGTGGACTGTAAGTCCGTGTCGACACCAATGGAACTCAACTTTAAAAAGTTGAGTGGCAGCGCTACTGGGCCTATCTTGGCCAATCCTACTGAGTATCGTCGACTCATAGGAGCTTTGATGTTCTTAGTGAACACACGTCCGGACATATGTTTTGCAGTGAACACTTTGAGTCAACAGATGGTTGAGCCTCATCATTTTCACTGGGTTGGTGCCAAGAATCTTTTGAGATATCTTCGGGGCACGATAAACCATGGGCCGAGATACACTGCCGGGAGTGTGATACTCCGTGGATATACTGATGCCGATTGGGCTGGCAGTGTGGTGGATCGTAAGAGCACATCTGGATGCTGCTTCAATCTTGGTTCTGCCTCGATCTCATGGATGAGCAGGAAGCAGAAGTCGGTGGCTTTGAGCACCGCGGAGGCCGAATACATTGCTGCTAGTATGGCCTGTTGTGAAGCAGTTTGGTTGCGGAAGCTCTTTAGTGAGCTGTTTGGACATGTGCTAGATACCACTGTGATACTCTGTGATAATCAGAGTGGGATTCGTATGACTGAGAATCCCGTGTTCCACGACCGATCCAAGCATATTGATATCAGGTACCACTTTATCCGGGATATGGTACAGCGAGGCGCCGTAAGGCTCGATCATATAGGAACTGATGAGCAGGTCGCGGATATTCTCACTAAGCCCCCGGGGAAGGTCAAGTTCCTAACCTTCCGTGAGAGTCTTGGTGTCGTGGAAAGACCCTATGATGTGGGTCCTGTTGGACGATGAGCTCTGGGAGCTCTGGGGGGCTTTGGGGAGAGCTTCTTGGAGCTATGGGCAACCACAAGGCTTGGCTTGCCAACCTTGGTGGTGTGCTTGGACCCCACCGTTGTGATTTTGAGTTGGTTCACCTCTCATTTTCTGTGCCCCGTATGCATCCTACCCATTGAGTTCAGGGCTCATTGGAAGTACCTCTCATTTGGCCAATGAGGTGTGGAAAAGTTAGAGACTATTAGCAAAGACTGATGGACGCATCAGAGATTGCCGTACTCTCTATCTAGGATGGCACGGTCCAACCACTTGATCTGGGATCAAGATTAGTGAGGTCTGGGACCTCTGGACTGACTATGTCAGTCGGGGGATGATGTCTTTGTGACTGACCCACTTCTGTTCTGAAATAAAGAAGCCAGCAAAGCAAGTTTCGGCGGGATGACGCACGATGTTGATTGCACTCATAGATGGAGTTCTCCCTAGTTGAGAGGGAGTGTTAAATTTGGACAACTAGGTCCAAACTCCATATTAAGATGCTCAGATTAAGAGGCTAAAATTTTTGTTGGATTCCTCTTTCTGAGAGGTGTAAAATTCATATAAAATATGTCTTAATCCGATGAGCAGAACTTATATTTTGAATTTATTATTTTTAATAAATTATATGTGCAAGGTCGGCCAGTTTTGTAATGTAGGCTCGCATGCCCAACAGATGTGTCTCACACCCTCATGATGGATATATATACAGGAAAAGTTGGAGAGATTTTCATTATCATCACAACTCACATCTTCCTCTCTCATCTAGGAATACGAGCTACCAAGAAGGACGAATTTAATCCACACGTGTGAAGGACGAAGAGGACAAACTGTACGGTCAAGCTGAAGTACGGATTTGCTGCTGCTAGGGTTTCGCAGAAACTTTGACCAGCGTTGACTTTGGTCAACGCTTGGTCCAAACAAGCCGAAAACTTGTGGAAGGTTCGATTTATGAAGGCCGTACTACCTGGCACAAAAATCGAGGTCAAAGGGTTGACCGTTTTGCTGCTGCGTTGACTTTTAGCTTGCTGCCCCTGCGTTGACTTTTCAGGACAGCGTTGACTTTTGCAGAGTTGACTTGGGTTGTCTCATCTACAGATTGAAGGGTTGTTGTGACACATGCTGGGCTGGCTGACCAAAGGAGACTTTGCTGGTTGAAGCATCCTGTTGACCGCCGAAACGAACATACACATTTTTCCTGTTTCTGATTTGTCTTCTGTAAGATCTTCTTATATGTTCTATCTGCATTTTGCTTAACTACTTGTATGATTGCTGAAATAAAAGTGAAATTGCTACTAGCATAGAACATCTACAAAACTTTACAAAAATGAATATACCAGGAAGAACAAAAAAAAACGAGGCTTATTATATTGCATTGATAGAAGGCTTGAGAATAGCTATGGAGTATGGATCAAATGGAATTGTAGTTTTCACCAATTTTGAACTTGTATGCAACCAGATGAATGGCGTGTACCAAGTTAAGAAGAAGAGGCTAAAATAACTGCATGGAATAGAAAACAATATTGTTAGCCAATTTCAATTTTTTAGTATAAGACATTGTACAAATGTGAATAATATGTATGATGATATATTGTGTGGGGAAATGCCAATTTAGTATTCATCAATCAAAGATGAATTAATAGATTAATTAGAATTATACGGGGCAATGCCAATGCAAGATTCATCTCTCAAAGATGAATTAGTTTTGAGATCCTCTTCTTCAAAAATTCAAGATTCGTCTCTCAAAGATGAATTAGTTTTGAGACGCTCTTCTTAAAAAATTGAAGATTTATTTCTCAAAGATGAATTAGTGTTGAGACACTCTCCTTCAAAATTTATTTATGGACATTGTAACATATCTTGGATATGTGTGTGTTTTGCACTTATAAATGCATCTTTTTTAATGACCATGTGTTTTTTTCAATTATATACCAAGTGTGCTCCCACCACACCATGTAAAGTGCAACTTGGTGAACTTCACATTTGCAACAAGTGGTGAAATTCACATTTTTATAAAATTAAAATGCGAGGACTTCAACAAATTTTTGTTTAAATGGAGTTTCACGCTTCTTTTTTAATGACCATGTGTTTTTTTCAATTTTATACCAAGTGTGCTCCCACCATGTAAAGTGAAATTTGGTGAAATTAAACATTTTTATAAGTTTTTTTGCTTAAATTGAATTTCACACATCAATTAGTGCTTTGGAAGTTGTGTTTTACATAATTTGTGTACACTAAATTACCAATATGTGGACAGTAATGCATCACATCAGAAGATAGAACAAGTTCAGCGAGTGGGCCCGTAAGGGAATTTTTATGTATTAAAAATGATTCTTTATTTTTATATTGAACGCGGCAGTTTATATGGTAAAAACAATTCTTATCATGCCGAGAGTTAAATTGTGATGTATGAAAAGGGCAGTTACACTGCGACAGTAAGCAGGAAATCAATAAGAACCGAAAGGGCCAAACACAGTCACAGAAAAGCCAAACACAGTCACAGAAAAGACAAGCGCAGTGAACCAAGAGGTTGAATGAGTGAGCTGGATTTTTCATTGTAATTGAATGTAAATTTTTTTAATTGATTTATATTGTTGTGATGCATTGGCAAGTCTCCGGGATGAGAACAAAATTCCCACTGTAAAATTGACATTAGTACCTACAATTATATTTTTCTGAGTGAGCTTAGAAGAAATGAGAAGGCTGAAGACCAAGAGGTATGACTATCCATTTCGAATTCCTAGTGGAAAACAAACAGTCATCAGGAATTCTCTTTAAGTAATATCATCTTGATATGCATAGGGAAGGGAAGAGAGAGTAGAGATAGAGAATTCAAAGTATATAATATTGAGGCAGAGAAGATAAAGAAGAGATAAGTAGAAAGAGATGCTACAAAACAGAGCTGATATCTGAGGCAAACCAGCAAATGTTTCTTTTGAAAAATTGAGGAAGTTGGAGCTTCCATATCAAGTTGGAGCTTGATAGCTGTCAGTTGTAGCTGACTGAGGTTGGAGCCTCCTGTAGGTTGGTGCCTGTAGAAAAATAGTGGTGAGAGGCAGTTGGAGCTTGCCTTTGCATCACAACAATAATAATATGTGGTTTTCTCCCTTCATGGGTTTCCACTTACATCTGTTGTCTCTATCTGTTGCTTATATGTTGATATGATCCACTCAATCTGTTTAATTGTTTGTTGCTCTCACAATAAGGTTAATATCACATTAATTTAATACTGGCTGCAACATTTTAAGACTGTTCACATATTAAGCTGTAAATAAGTTTGAAGAAAATTTAAAAATCTCATAAATGTGTTAAATTGATTCACCCCCCCCCCCCCAATTTTAACCCCAAGGTATCTGCAATAGAAGAAAAAGCTGATTGGGAAACCTTGACCATGAACCAGCTACTTGGAAATTTAACAGCATATGAGATGAGGCTCCCACAGAAGAAGCCAAGTACGAGGGAGGCAACCTTCAAAACAGAAAAGAAGAAAGAAGAAGAGGAAGACATATGCTCTTGCTCGGATGAAGAAGAGGCAAATTTTGTCAAGAAATTGGATAGAAGCTTAGGTAAATACAAAGGTAAACTTACTTTCAAATGCTTTAATTGTGGAAGAGTGGGACACTATGCTGCTAAGTGTCCTCACAAGAAAGTAAGGAATCAGGCTCAAGAAACAGAGAAAAATGCATCAAAAAACTGGCAGAAAGGAAAGAAGTTCAGCAGAAAATCCTTCTATGCTCAACAAGACAGCAGTGCATCTGAAGACTCAGATGAACCTTCAAGTGAAGAAGGAACCTTTGAATTTTTATTGATGGCCATAGAAGAACTTGAAGGTCTCCTACTAGAAGATGAAGAAGAAGAAGGTGAAGTCGACCTTGAGGGGGAGCTAAGAAGTGCTCTGGAAGAGATTGATAGACTCAAGCTGAAATGCATAAAACAAAAGGACATTCTCCTCAAGTATGTATGAGAAGAACATAATTCAGAAGTCCTTATGCAGCTAAAGATAGAGCTTGAAGAAGCCAAGAAGATAGAGGACATGTTACTTAAGCAAATCAAGGAGAAAACACAGGAACAAGAGAAGTTGGAAGAAGAAGTAGTATGTCTCGGGAAGAAATTAGAAAATGCTCAAAGGAAAGTGGCTATAAATTCTTCTCAAACAACAAGCTCTAGGAAGTTGAACGAAATTCTGGTTGCTCAAAGATCTCCTATGATAAAAACTGGAATAGGCTATGAAGGAGAATCAAGTAAAATCAAAGAAAAGGAAAATAGAGAGATTATTTTTGTAAAAGAAAAGAAGGATGATGAAGCAGCTCAAATAATTCCTACAAAAGAAGAAACTTGTAGGGAGGGAGACAAAACCCAGAAAAATCCTCTAATAACAAAGAATGAAAGAAATACTCAAACAACAGAAAAAGATTCATATACCCCTGAGTATGTCAAATTTGGAAGCCATCAAAGGAGATTCTTCCCTCTTATGAAAAATTCCACCTGTTATGTCTGCCACAAGCTGGGACACATTGTTGCATACTATCATGCAAGGAGGAGTGATTCAAACCAACAAAAGATGCAAACAGTGAAGAGACTGTCTCAAGCAAACAAATGGAGAAGACAACCTTACATCAGGTATGCAAATAATTTCTATGGTTACTGTTTTTATTGTAAGGAATTTGACCATAGAATTATTGAATGTAGAAAGTATGGAAAAAGATTGATGTTCAACACCTCAAGGAGGTTTATGAATCAAAGAAATTTTGTTCATACTCACAATTCTGCAAAAATTATGATCAAATGTTGTGTATGCAATCAAGTTGGACATATGCCTTCCAAATGTCCTCTGAAAGGATGTGATTCATCATATCACAAAAGATACCAAACAAAAGGATGCTTCCAGTGGAAAAAGAAGGTGAATAAGTGTGACCTGGCTCTAACTGCTCAAGATCTGAAAAGCCAATGGTATCTGGACAGTGGCTGCTCAAAACATATGACTGGAGACAGGAAAAAATTTATAACTTTTGATGAAAATAAAACTGGTAATGTTACTTTTGGCAATGATAATTAGGAAAAATCAAGGGAAAGGGCTCAGTCAGCTTAGATAATGGCAGAGGTAAGGCCCAAGATGTACTATTTATAGATGGGCTAAAAGCAAATTTGCTGAGTGTCAGTCAAATGTGTGATAAAGGCTACGAAGTTATTTTCAGAGCACAAGACTGTGAAGTCAAATCAAGCACCACAGGTAAGACTCTGCTCAAAGGTGTTCGAACAGAGAGCAATGTTTACATCATGAAAGAGGAAGATGAAGCATGCCATCTTAGCAAACTTGAGGAGTCATGGTTATGGCATAGGAGATTGGGACATCTTAGCTTCGAGCATATCATCAGACTGAGCAAGAAGAAAGCGGTCAGAGACATGCCAGAAATAAAAAGGCCTTCTAATAACATATGCAAATCTTGTCAATTGGGTAAACAGACCCGCACATCCTTTAAGGCCAAAGATGAGTTATCAACAAGAAGACCACTCCAGCTTGTGCACATGGATCTATGTGGACCTGCAAGAACTAAAACACCAAGTGGAGAATCCTACTTCATGCTGATAATAGATGATTTCTCCAGAATGACATGGGTTGCATTTCTCAAGAATAAATCGGAAGCTCTGGACAAATTCAAAATATTCAAAGCATTAGCGGAAAATCAGACAGGATGCAAGCTAAAATGCATCAGATCAGACGGAGGAGGTGAATTCATAGATTATGACTTTGCAGATCTATGCAATGAATATGGCATAAAACAACAATTTACTATTGCAGGGACACCTCAGCAGCATGGAGTAGCAGAGAGACAAAACAAATCTGTTCAACAAATTGCCAGAGCCATGATGCAAGAGAGTAATATTCCTCAAACCTTCTGGGCAGAAGCAGTACACACAGTGGTGCATATCCTTAATAAATCTCACTTAAGGCCAAGCAGTGACAAGACTCCCTATGAACTATGGCATGGGAAACTAGCCTTAATCAAACATTTCAGAATATTTGGAATCAAGTGTTACATAAAGAATAATGATGAAAATCTTCGGAAATTTGATGCAAGAGCAGATGAAGGGATATTTCTAGGATATGCCTCCAAAAGTAAAGGGTACAGGTGCTACAACAAGACTCTTCGAAAAATAGTAGAAAGCATTGACGTGAGATTTGATGAAGAACTTCCAGACAATACAAGAGATATAGACTGCAGAAGTCCATCAGACAGTCATGAAGAAGAAAACCAAGATGATGATGAAACCAGCAAGACAACATAAGATGCAGAACTAAGCTCAAAAGCCCCCTCAAGATACACTCAGAAGAGCCATCCTGAAGATCAGATCATTGGAGACAAGAGAGCAGGGGTCCAGACAAGAAGGCAGCTCACTGAATAGACAGAAGAGGTATACATAGCCATGCTATCACAAATAGAGCCAAAGAAATTTGAAGAAGCCAGCAAGGACAAGTCTTGGGTGAATGCTATGAATGAAGAATTGGACCAAATTGGGAAAAACAATACCTAGGAACTAGTTCCTAGACCCACTGAGAAAAATGTCATAGGCTCAAAATGGGTATTCAAAAATAAAATGAATGAGCAAGGACAGGTAATCAGGAATAAATCCAGACTTGTCTGCAAAGGATATTCACAAATCGAAGGACTAGATTATGATGAAAAATTTGCCCCTGTAGCCAGAATGGAAGCTATCAGAATGTTTCTGGCCTTTGCATGCTACCAAGACTTCAAGATATATCAAATGGATGTGAAATCTGCATATCTGAATGGAGATCTAGAAGAAGAAGTCTACATAAAACAACCAGAAGGATTCTCTTTAATAGACAAAGAAGACTATGTGTGCAGACTAAAGAAGGCTCTATATGGATTGAAACAGGCTCCTCGTGCTTGGTACTCAAGACTAGATAATTATTTGCAAAAACAAGGCTTTAAGAGAGGTGGAGTAGACAGCAACCTATACATAAAAGCCCATGAAAATGAACTCCTGTTCTTTGTAGTATATGTTGATGATATTATGTTTGGAAGCAACAAATATGAGCTAGGAAAAGGGTTTTCTGAGGAGATGAAATCAGAGTTTAAGATGTCCATGATTGGGGAGCTCAGTTTCTATCTAGGACTTCAAATTCAGCAAAAGAACATAGGTACATTCATCTCACAAGAAAAATACTTAAAAGAAATGTTGAAAAAGTTCAAAATGGAAGACTGCAAACCTGTGTCAACTCCCATGATCACGGGATGCAAGCTATGTGCTGATGATGGATCTGCTGATATAGATCAAAGACTCTACATATCCATGATAGGAAGTTTGTTGTACCTGATAGCATCAAGACCAGACATCATGCTAGCAGTAGGACTTGTGGCTAGATATCAAGCAACACCTAAGCAAAATCATCTTCTAGCAGTCAAAAGAATATTCAGATATCTACAAGGAACAATACAGTCTGGGCTATGGTATCCAAAAGGAAAAAGCTTCACTTTGATAGCATACACAGATGCAGATTGGGCCAGCTGTGTGGATGACAGGAAAAGAACAAGTGGAGGGGAATTCTATCTAGGAGAAAGTCTGGTGGCATGGCTAAGAAAGAAACAAACATCTATTTCTCTATCTACAACAGAAGCAAAATACATAGCAGCAACAGCATGCTTCACACAAGTCACGTGGATGAAGTAAACCCTCCAAGAAATGAAGGTAAGCATTGATGAACCTATCTCTATCAAATGTGATAATACAAGTGCTATAAGAATATCAAAAAATCTTGTACTTCATTCAAAAACTAAACATATCCCAATCAAGTATCATTTTCTCCGAGAACAAGTAGCTCAAAAAGTAGTGAAGCTGGAGTATGTGCCAACAAAAGAACAAACAACAGATATATTTACCAAACCTATTGCAAGAGAACCATTTTAGTATTTGAGAGATAGACTAGGGGTAGTATCTGTAGATGCTACTCTCTGATATGAAGAGAAAACATAGTTTCAGGGGGAGAAGATAAACAAAAATATCATTCCAGGGTGAGAACAGTTAGCAAGGAAACCTTGAAACAGGTCCTCAAGATCATTGCAACATGGGCGAGAGTTAAAAGCACACCAAAAATAAATAAATAAATAAATGAGCAACCCCTTGCCATTGATGTCAAAGGGGGAGGAAGAGCAAGCAACAGAAGGAAGGGTCCTAAAAGGAAAACAGAGGAAGTGTATTGCCATCAATGCCAAAGGGGGAGACTGTTGGAAATATTGTCATTGATGGCAAAGGAGGCAACAGAGATAGAGGGAAAGTTTATAGGGAGCATGCGAAGAACAGAGGAAAGTTTATTTACAGAGACAGACAGAGAAGCAAAGTAGAGCAAAGGAGACATCATAGATGGCAAAGGAGACAGGCGGAAGAAGAGTGTTGAAATAAAACGGTTGAGCAGCAGAGGACACAGAGACAGAGAAAGGAGACAGAGCATAGATGGCAAAGGAGACAGGCGGAAGAAGACTATTGAAATAAAACGGTCGAGCAGCAGAGGAAACAGAGACAGAGAAAGGAGACAGAGCAGCAGAGGAGGAGGCAGAGAATACAGAGGCAGAGATAAAATAGTCGAGCAGCAGAGGTAGAGGCAAAGTCGTTAACAAACAGTGAAATGATGGTAGCAGAGACGGAACCCTGAGGGAAATGGAACCAAGCATTTAGCAATAAAATGTCGCGTTGGGTTTGTATTAAAGTTGAGTGTTGATTCGAATGAAATGGTACAAAGGGTGCAAACCTATAGCAATGTATATAATGTGGATATACATTATATAATGCTCACACAATGTATATAATGTTTAACTGACAAGGGTGAACAGTAGAACGTGGGAGCCCCCCTGCATAAAATTCCGAGAATCATTACCCCAGCTGGAGGATACATTAAAGTAGAAGCAGAAGCTTATATATATGCAGCACGTTACATACATTGCGCCTTATACACAAAGGTCCAAATTATATATATAAATTTATATGGAGCGCTTTATGATCAAAAGAACCAAAGGTAACAAAATCTTGTATTGTGGGACCCTCATCCAATCACATCGGAGAAAAGTCGGCAGCGGAACGTGTTATCAAAATATTGCGATTGCGATTGAGTTTCAGACCCGATGGGTATATGAACTATGATTCATATATGGTTGAGTTCCGGCAAACAGTGTTTCCTCGCATCAGAGAAGGAGCAGGGCATCGGAACATGCAAATGCAAGTTGCGATTGCGATTAATCACAATCAGAAGAACTCGAAAAGTGATTCATCGCATCGGCACTATGAAGTGAACAGTGTTATATCGCATTGGAACAATCCATCGCATTTACGTAGAGAAATGTACAGTAATTGATCGCATCGGAGGTGAAAAAGTATTGACAAACTGAAAGTTCCGATTGCGACTTAGTGATTGGATGAGAGCCGTTAGATTCACTAAGGGATGGACGGTGGAGATGATTTGACTGACTATATGGTGGGCCTCTGCTAATCACATCGGTGGAAATCAAAAGACGAAATCACAGGAGTATTGTGAATGTTGTGATTGCGATTGAAATACACAAGTGGAGTATATCTGGCATGTGGGGTCCATCCAAAGATAAGACTAAGAACAGGTTTTCTCCAAGTAAATTAATCCAAAGCTAAAGAGGAAAGGAAAGCACTGCGGCACATATATATATATATATATATATATATATATATATATACATACACATTTCCAATATGTGGACAGTAATGCATCACATTGGAAGATAGAACAAGTTCAGCGAGTGGGCCCGTAAGGGCATTTTTATGTATTAAAAATGATTATTTATTTTTATATTGAATGCGGCAGTTTATATGGTAAAAATAATTCTTATCATGCCGAAAGTTAAATTGTGATGTATGAAAAGGGCAGTTACACTGCGACAGTAAGTAGGAAATCAATCAAAATCGAAAGGGCCAAACAAAGTCACAGAAAAGACAAGCGCAATGAACCAAGAGGTTGAATGAGTGATCTGGAGTTTTCATTGTAATTGAATGTAAATGTTTTTAATTGATTTATATTGTTGTGATGCATTGGCAAGTCTCCGGGATGAGAACAAAATTCCCACTGTAAAATTGACATTAGTACCTACAGTTATATTTTTCTGATTGAGCTGAGAAGAAATGAGAAGGCTGAAGACCAAGAGGTATGACTATCCATTTTGAATTCCTTGTGCAAAACAAACAGTCATCATGAATTCTCTATAAGTAATATCATCTTGATATGCGTAGGGAAGGGAAGAGAGAGTAGAGATAGAGAATGCAAAGTATAGAAGATTGAGGCAGAGAAGATAAAGAAGAGAGAAGTAGAAAGAGATGCTACAGAACAGAGCTGATATCTAAGGCAAACCAGCAAACGTTTCTTTTGAAAAATTGAGGAAGTTGGAGCTTGATAGCTGTCAGTTGTAGCTGACTGAGGTTGGAGCCTCCTGTAGGTTGGTGCCTATAGAAAAATAGTGGTGAGAGGGAGTTGGAGCTTGCCTTTGCATCATAACAATAATAATATGTGGTTTTCTCCCTTCATGGGTTTCCACTTACATCTTTTGTCTCTATGTGTTGCTTATATGTTGATATGATCCACTCAATCTGTTTAATTGTTTTCTGCTCTCACAATAAGGTTAATATCACATTAATTTAATATTGGTTGCAACATTTTAAGACTGTTCACATATTAAGTTGTAAATAAGTTTGAAGAAAATTTAAAAATCTCTGACATGTGTTAAACTGATTCACCCCCCCCCCCTCTCAGTTTAACCAAAGATTCAACACATGTTTCACGCAATCGTGGTATGGTTCACGCGATTTAATCAATGAATATGTACATGTATTTATATGTATGAATGTATTTTTGAATTGATTATAATATCATATTTGTTTATGATGCTTCTCTCTCGTCTCATGAGGTTGGTGGTGGTTCATATTCCCTTAGAGGGCCATCAATAAGTGCTCACGGATTGTGTGAAGGTGGTGATATGTATTCCCCCAGAGCCCAATCAACGGATGGTCGTGTTGGTTCTCAGCCAATCAGTGATCGCATTGGTTCTCAGTAGAGTCATTTTGGTTCTCAATAGTCTCAAGGTGGGCAAGATGCTAGCCAACCACATTAATATGGCCATCAATTATATTTTTCATTCAATTTGTACAAATTTGTTTACATGTGTTTTTTAAATATAAAAAATTTTACATATTGATGCAAAGGCTGAAGATGTTTCTCCAAATGTTGCTCAAAAAAGACGTAGGGCAGAACATGTCATTCAAGAAGAAGTTTGTCCACCAACCACGAATTATCCGGCCGAAATTTCCGATATACCCTAGGAAACAAACATGCAGCAATGCACCTTAGAAAGGTGTCAACATCTTCATGCAAAATTGAAGAGAGATCTCTTGGCTTTGACTCTACCTGTTGAGAGTCGACAAAGCTTGGAAATAGTTATACACTCTTTAGGTGAACTAGTAGATGTGTACCTAAAGCTTGGGCCAACCACTGATACTTTTGTAGAATTCATGAGAAAAAGAAAGGAAACAGTGATGGGTCCCGATAAATGGGAGGTTGTTAAACAAAGAGTTACAACAGAAATGGCCAAGTTTATGTTTAATTTCAAAGAAGGGCTGAAAAGAAAGATGTTGAAGGTGAAATATTTCAAGCACCCTTATATAGCTCACTATTTGTATGATAGACACCTTGCGGCCTATGGAAGACTCCCATGGAACGATGAGGTTTCACTTTATTTTGCAAAACTATTTTATGCGGAATTCTTTTTGCAAATAAAAACTAATTACAATGACCTTCCCTCTGAAGTTTTTTGTCCTAGGAAAGGTGATATGTGTGACCGTAGCGGCACTAGGCGTGATGCTGAGTTGTTTCCTATCGAAACATTGCAGTCAGAGATGGAAGCCACTTCTCAAATTAGTCGAGAATTAAGGGATGTCATCATTGACAATGTTCACAGTGGATTGGGTGGAGTTGATTTTTTCTGAATCGAAAAAGAGCACGTGATAATGCATGCGCTAATTTTGTGTACTATACAGATGAAGATATTGACAACATGAGTGTTGAAGATCTCAAAACATGTGCAAATAATTTTCGCAATGGTTGGAAAGACCTAATTGTTCATGAGGAAGAGGGCATGGGAATGGTATGTGTTAATGGTTAGGGTTCAATTATTTTAACACATGTACAATTTGTAATAAATACATATATACATACATTTATTTGTATACATTAATCTAACAAAAATGTATCATTATATGTTAACACAATTTGCAGTTTTCATGCTTGATGAATGAAGAAAATGTTAATATCACGGTCGGCGCCTCCGGTTCAAACAATCAAGATGGGTCTCACCATCAATCATGCAATCAATATGGTTCTCACCATCAAGATATGTTGGCAAATGTTATTGTTTTTTAAGTGAACGTGATGATGTACATTATTTTTTATCTATTATTATATATATCTAAACATGATGATATATTTTTAAAATAAATAATTGTGCACACATGTACATGTACATATATATAATAAAATGTTTTAACAGATTCCGATTCTGTCTGATGTTTTTGGAATGGCGGTACCTTCTTCTTCCTTGGGAGGTGTACCTTCTACTTCCTTAGGAGATGTGCCAAATCCACAATCACAAGTATGGACAATTTTTCACTTTTAAGATTTATGTTTTTAAGTTATATATTCCACTTTAAAAAGTTCCATCAAAAAATGAGATATATCTAGATTTTGAGTTTAAATTTTTTGAATTTTAGGTTTTTGGAGATTTTCTTTCTGAGCCACTCTAAGGAGATGTGCCAAATCCACAAGCACAAGTATTCAATTTTTCACTTAAATATATATATATATATTTTTTTAAGTTATAAGTTATAAATTGAAGTTTAAAAATTTTATTATAAATTGATATCTAGAGATTTTGAGTTATTTCAAAATTTTTGAATTTTAGGTTTTTGGAGATTTTCTTTTGGAGCCTCTCTTAGGAGGTGTGCCAAATCCACCAACAGAAGTATTCAATTTTTCACTTAAATATATGTTTTTAAGTTATAAATTGAAGTTTAAAATTTTTATTATAAATTGTGACCTTGATCTTGAGTTATTTTATACTTTTAAATTTTTTGAATTTTAGGTTCCTATAGAGGATTTCTTTTCTCCACGGACTCTAGCGATGGAGATAGGAACATCCACACCATTTCAACATTTTGAACAAGTTGTCTAACTTTTTTTTTAATATTATTGAAAATAAGTTTATATATGCATTTTCATTTGAATTTTTTTAATATATATATATATATATATATATATATATATATATATATATATATATATATATATATATATATATATATATATATATATATATATATATATATATATATATATATATATTGTAGCATTTATTGTCGAAGATGTTACTGTGGGGGAAGTTTTAGTGGACGAGCAAAAAATGGAGAGGGAACCTCATGAGGTATTGCACGATTTTTTTTTACATTTTGTCTTTTACATGAAGTTCTATATATTCTCACTCAATTTTAAAACATCAAATTTTAATGTTTGTACACATTGTGTACAAGTTCCCCATGCTTTGCAGGATAGCTCGAGGATTGTGACTTTTCTGGGAGAGACACTACATCCATATCTATTTTATGGATGATGCACATGAACAATTTGATGGATGATGCACATTCACACGTGCAACATTATATTTTCAATAGATTTAGTCTTAAATTTACTTTTTTTATATATAGTCTTATCTAGATTCAGTCAGATATAACTTGATACTTCATACTTCATACTTGTGAGATCTACAAATTTTGGACATATTTTATGTGAACTACATTTGGTACATGTGAATGTGATATATAATATTTTTGAAAATTAAGCTTTGGATGGCCGAACTACATTTGGCATGTGAGGTAATGTTATAGTGTTATATATAATTTTATTGTTTTTAAAACTCAAGTTTTGGATGGTTGAACTACATTTGACATGTGATGTGAAGTAATGTTGTGCTATAATTGTTTTGTTTTTAAAGTTCTATGGTTGAACTACATTTGGCATGTGAAGTAATGTTGTGATCAATATTAATGTTTAGTTTTTAAACTTAAGTTTTGGATGGTTGAACTACATTTGGCATGTGATATAATGTTTTATTTTTATTGGATAGGTGAACTACAATTGGCATGTGAAGTAATGTTGTGATATAATGTTTTTGTTTTTAAAACTCAAGTTTTGGATGGTTGAACTATATTTGGCATGTGAAGTAATGTTGTGTTATAATTTGTTTTGTTTTTAAAACTTAAGTTTTGGATGGTTGAACTACATTTGGCATGTGAAGTAATGTTGTGATCTATAATTTTCTGTAAAATTAAAACTTAAGTTTTTGATGGTTGATCTCCATTTGGCATGTGATATAATGTTTTGTTTTTATTGAATAGTTGAACTACAATTGGCATGGCATGTGAAGTAATGTTGTGATATAATGTTTTTGTTTTTAAAACTCAAGTTTTGGATGGTTGAAATACATTTGGCATGTGATTATGATATTATGTTTTGTTTTTAAAATTCAAGTTCTTGTTTTCCAAACAACAAAAAAATTCACATGAATATATGTACATGTAGAAAATATTTTACACATGTTTGAATATATATGTTAAAACGATTGAAGTACAATACATACATACATACATACATACATACATATACATATACATATACATATACATATATATATATATAAACATTCATAAGATTCTAGGTCTTGTTAGATGTGTCAAACAATCATATAATTTTAAAAATGCATTTTATAATGTATATATATCCAGTACATGCAACATTTTTCATCAATGCAAATAGTAAAACTAGTTGAACAGTTAATTGCATTCTAGAACATATATATATCCAATATGTGCAACATTTTTCATGAATGCACATAGAAAAGATACTTTCAGTTAATTGCCTAGAACATGTATATATCTAGTACGTGCAACATTTTTCATCAATGCACGTAGAAAAACTACTTTTAGTTAATTGCGTTCTAGAACATATATATCCAGTACTTGCAACATTTTTCATTAATGCACATAGAAAAGATACTTTCAGTTTTAACTGCATTATATATATATATATATATATATATATATATATATATATATATATATATATATATATATATATATATATATATATCCAATACTTCTAGAACATATATATCTAGTAATTGCAACATTTTTCATCAATGCACATCGAAAAGCTACTTTCAGTGAATTTCATTCTAGAACATATATATCCAATACATGCAACATTTTTCATCAATGCATGTATAGAAAAGATACTTTCAGTTGATACTAGTGTGTATGTACCAAAACAATGTACATGTGCAAGCACTTGCACAGATAACATAACAAGGCAGATCAATTTTTAGTTGATTTCTAGAAGTTCTAAAACATGAATCCAAAGAGAAGAAATTATTGCCTAGTTCAATCAAAAAAATTCCAATGGAATGCCATCTTCAATGATCCGTTCATGATCAGATTCTGACACTTTCCATTTCTTAATTTTCATTTTTTTCTTTGATTGACCCTCTATCAACTTTATGCGTGTTCCACACACCAAGTGACTATATTAACAACTTATGACATCACATTCATAGTCTTAAAAGTAAAAAAAAATCCCTATATTGATTAGTTTTCTTGAAAAAATAACCTTTCAGTATAATAAATCCCCTCTCATATGGAAACCCGTGATCATTATAGTTTTATAATAATTTCATCTTTCGTTCAATGCAACACATCAAATAATACTTCACATTTTCATCATTTCCAGTAGGTGCAATTATAGAAAAAAACATCTCCTGCACAATAAAACAAACTTAACAAACTTATGTATTTAAATTTAGATCATAATTAACATGAAAAATTAACTTTAAAATAATTTTAGAATCTATTTCTAGATCTCTATCATTTTAAAGCAATTCAAATGTTACCTTCTCTAACAAGATCAGAAACTCGATCACCATCAGATGATATTGTCATCTCCTCTTATTGCATTTATTCAAACATTGCAACGTACATTTTTCCCTTTGTATTTAGCTCTGTATGTTTCTAATCTTTTACATACATTTTTTTTTCACAAACGTCATTGGATTCTATGTTGTCTATGCAAACATGACAAAAACAAGAATATTTTCTGTTATCCAATGCAAACACATTTGTGGATAAATTTGTTTTAATTGAATTCAATTTTCGAGTCCCTTTTTTTGTTTCAACGCCATTTCCAATTGATCTATCTACATCGTCGATCCCAATATGCCAAAAAAACCAATATATGGAAAATTCAAAAAAGAATGTAAATATGATATCAAAATAACATCAAAGATAATCATTGTGATAAATGTACACCGTTTCAAATTGGATATCCAATAAAAATTAAATTGAATGTACCTTCACACTTCCCTTGATCGGTCAGTCTCATGGCTTAGAGAAGCGATGTATCATTGAACAACTTCTTTAGCGTCCACAAGTTGGTTTACAGAGGGGCTCATTTGATACCTTCAAAGTGCTCGTTTTATGCATGCCCCTGCATCGTCATGTTCTCCTTTTCCATGGCCAGTCTCAAAGAAATTCCAATAATGTTTAAAGCAGGTTTTCTTATGAAGACAACACAACGAAAAGAATGATCGTGAATATTTGAATTGACCTGTGCATCCATCTGACCATATCCAATGTTCATTGAATTTTATTCCATGACTTTTCAAGGAGTCATAAATCTTTCCAAAACAATGTTGTAGAAAATATGTATCATGTGTACTATCGTCACTGATATAAAAGTGATATTATTTAATAGGATGTCGATTTTCACTGGTGCTTTCTATATGATCGACGTTTTGTTCAGCATGTCTATATAAAATATGGACGAGCATGGAGACTTGGTCAGAATGATAGTATTCACTCTTAATTTCTTTTTGTGGAATAAATGTGTAGTTTTCTTCAAAATCAATTACTGAAAAAATGGTCCCTGGTGGAAAAAATTCAAGGAATTTTTTGAATTTCAAGTCTTGCCATCAAGATCTATGGGAATGCTTGGCGTATTTATAAATTTCTGCCTCAAAATTTCTCAAAAAATATATCACAAAAATTTCTTCTTCTTGTAATTAAATTCGTTTAGCACTATTTGAACCTTGAATCGATGTATGGATATATTCATATCGCTTCCATTTCACATTCATGTTGGAAAATGATTGATCATTTATATCAGTATGATATTTTTTTTGAAATTTAGTCAAATTTCCACAATCATCGCATTTTTACCACCAACACATTTCTTTTCGTAAAATAATTCATCGCGTTCTCTTTCACATAGAATTTGAGATATGAAATCATGGATAGTGGGAGGAGATGAATCTTTCAAAAAATTTCTACCAAAATTAAGGAATGTGTCATAATATAACTGAAATTCCACATGATAATGACAAAAACAAGTGTCGCATATGGTGATAGGTTTTACATATCATGGTTTTTGTTAAACAAAAAAACCAATTGAGACATATACTTCACGATTCTATTCGTTGAACTTGTTGAACAACTCTATCTGAGTGGTTTCCAAGAAAAAATTTTCATGTTCTTCGTACTGATTTTGTGTTATTCTTCTTCGCATCATATCCCTTGCATTTGGTGAAACATGTGAATTTTTCTTCTAGTATTCATATATTATTTTTTTAACATTTTCGCCAAGTCTATCTTTGTATGGTTGCCTAAAAATATCTCTCCAACAAGCAAGTTCACCATTTACATCTATTTGCAAATGAAATTTCTGATGTTTCTGCAAATTTTTTTGTGAGGTTCCTAATGCTCGTGCCATAGATTTTACCAAATGATTCTCTTTAGTACTTGATGAAACCACTGCCATATGTATTTCTCTAAGTACAACTGAAACCTTTTTCTGTTTAGACCTTCTAATTGAATTTATAGCACTATTTATATTTTGTATCACATTTTCCTTCATTTTTTTAATCTTTTGTTGATTTTCGAATACCCAATAAATTCGTAGCTTCTTTTAATTTCCTTAATGATAGGAGACCTTTCAACATTTGGGCTTTAACTGTCACATTTTCTTTTATGACGTACATATCAAAAATGTGTTTAGCACGATATCATATAACATGGTTAGCTCTTTTATCTCCATATGTGTGAGTGTCAACATTTTCTAACATCTCATCATCGACATTGATTTCATCTGTACATATTCGAATGAATAGTACATAATAAGTTTACATATTCAATAAATAACTAAATTAATAAATATGTATAATTTCAATAATACGTGCATGTGTTCAACACACACACACATACACAGATATATATATATATATATATACCTTTTAATTCAATTTCTTCACTTGAATTTCTTTCAAAATTTTCACCATCTTCAATCATTGGTTCAATATCTCTTTCACTTTCTCTTTAAAAATTTTATATCTCATCATCGATGTTTTGAGGAATATCTCTCTCTATTTACATGGCAAAATATTTTTCAAATTAGGTCATCAAATAAAAATTAAGCTTGAACACATTTTACACTAGGAAAATTTTAAATATTAAATTCATAATATTTACATTTACATACCTACTTCAACTTCTAGTTGAGGTTGATTTTCCCTTTCAATATTTGAGAGTGCTTCTCTCTTTATTTTTTGAGATTCTCTCCCTTTTTCTCTATGTTCCTCAGGGTCTCTTGTTCGATCATATTTTCATGCGCAATTCCTTCGATTTCCCTTGATAATAGAGTATGAAGTTCAAAAAATTTCCTTCAAAAAATTAGACAAAAAATCAATTTAAAAAAAAAAAAAACATCACAATATTTAATTTAAAAAAAAAAAAAAAAACTCATTTTAAAAATTTTGCAAAAAATACATACTTCAATCCAAAACACTTACTTTAAAAAATTCGAGGAAAAAATGTTTTATAAAAATGAAAAGAATCTCAAAATATTTCCTTCCAAGTCCTGCAAAAAAAATTCATTTAAAAATTTAGACAAAAATTCATTTTAAAAAATAATTATAAAAGATTTACTTCAACCCAAAACACGTACTCTAAAAAAATGTCACTTCAAAAAATACCCCGAAAAAATGTCCATTGAAAATTAATTCCAACTTCTTAAAAAATTCCACTTTAAAAAATACTTCAAAAAAGCTTTGAAAAAATATCACTTTCAAAAATACCTCCAAAAAATTTCCTTTTGAAATTAAGTAAAAAAAAGGTATTTTAGAAATTAAGCCAAAAAACCTCTCAAAACAAAATACATCCAAAAAAATGTATTTTGAAAATTAAGCCCAAAACCTCTAAAAACAATGAAAATTAAGCCCAAAATTTCTAAAAACAAAATACCTTAAAACCAAAAAATGTCTTTTGGAAATTAAGTCCAAAAACCTCTAAAAACAACATACATCCAAAAAAATGTCCTTTGAAAATCAAGCCCAAAACTTATAAAAACAAAATACTTAAAAAAAATCAATGAAAATTAAACCTAAAACTTCTAAAAACAAAATACCTTAAAAAAAAACAAGGAAAATTAAGTCCAAAACCTCTAAAAACAAAATACCTTAAAAACAAATGAAGCCCAAAAAACATCCAAAAAATGTATCACATGCCTCCAAGAAGTGTCCTTTGAATGTACCTCCAATAAAAGTCCTTAAACCCAAAACAATCATTTGCAAAAATTTCTTTTGAATGTACCTCCAAGAAAATTTCTTAAACCCAAAACAATCCTTTGCAAAAAATTCCTTTTAATGTACCTCCAAGAAAAGTCCTTAAACCCAAAACAATCCTTTGTAAAATCAGAAGACATGAAGAAATGAAGAAATTATGCGAAAATAATGAATACTTTTACGTCAATTTATATTTTCGCAAAAGGGTTTTTTTGCAGGGGCTTCATTGTATTTTCCAGCTGACGGAAATTCAAGTAAATGTTCGGCCGAACTTTTGTGTTGTTAGACTTGACGGGCCGTCAGCGCAAAAAATAATTCGGCTGAACCTTTTTACAAGTTTGGACGAACTAACACGTTTGCAATTAGGCAGATCCAAGCTCTAAATACATATCTTCAACTTTGGTCTGATTAAACTCCATGAAATTTTCTGAATTAACTGTCGGAACCAAGGCAAGCATTTTCAGAGTTCAATCTAATTTCACGAAATATAACTTTTATGGAATTTCATAAGTATTTACTAATTTTAATTAATTTTGTAATAAAACGGGTGCAAACAATTTCTGAAAGTCATTATTATTCATTCAAATCAATATTCTATCTCTTCCAAAATACATTGTAAAAAAATTGAAAAAATTATGGTGCATTACATTGGTCCATCGTTTATAATGGGTAGTTTTTCGATTTTTAGTTTATAACTTATATGTTGAGAAATTTTGTGTGTCACGAAACATATTCAAAATATGCAGTTTTTTCATATTGGTTCAGTTCAAAAAAATTTAGTAATTATGATATGCATTATTTGGTTTTGTAAATATAACGAAACCGAAGTAGACTCTATCTAGATTGTTGTAACACATTTTTTTTTTCTCAAAAACACAAAGTTTCAAAGAATACACCAGTACGTATTAACATGACTTCTTATGAATCCTTTGAGGGTTAAAAAACACACACTCAAAGAAACGCTAAGTTGACATATCAAATATGTATAAAAATTTTCCGAAAAACAAGTAATAGAAAGCTAATAAAATTTCTGACAACTTTTATTTTTATCGTAAAATGAAATTCTAAACAGAAAAATTGTTTTGGCTTGCTGAGAGTTGAAGAACAAAAAAAATGAAATTTTTTTCTCAAAAAAGGGCAAAAAGTGTTACCTAACTTCACATTTTCTCAAGGATATTCAAGAGGGTAATTCGTGAAATATTTTTTTTTAGGTCCCTATATTACTAGTATAGTCCCTTATTATTGTTAATGTAACCCCCTTATTGTTATTATTGTACCCCTATAACCCCCATATTGCTATTTTTGTGCCCTTAAATTCAATTTTTGGAAGTCCTCAATGTGCTCCCCCACTGAACACTTTTTTTTGAGATTTATCAATTGGCTAAAGAAGGTGTTGCTCTTTGTATCCTCATAATGTGCTATCATTTCCTCCGTAAAAATTGACCAAGTGACATTTTTTTTACGGGCGCAAAGCCATCGGTACCATACAAATGTATTTTGTTTTAAATGTAAAGTTGTGATGCGTACCTTTGTGTTTTTTGCACATTATTGAGATCAAAATATTGCTCCATCTGTAGTGTCCATGTTACAGGATCATTTCCATTAAATTTCCTCATATCCATTTTTGGAATATGGTGGTTCTTCCTTCCAACATTAGAGTTTATGAAATCACGATTAACATTTATTTTTTTCTCATCATGAGTTTCCTCTACTAACTTTTCACCATTAGGAAACATTTCTTGTATCAACTTTGTCAAACCTTCCATGTTTGTTTTTAGATCATTCTTCATGTTTTTCATTTTTTCTTCGATCTTAGCTTCCATGTCATATATCTTAGATTCCATGCCAGCTTCCATGCCATCCATCTTAGCTTCTTTGCCATCCATGCCATTCTTCAAACCATCCATCTTATATTCCACGCCTTTGTTCAAACCATCCATCTTAGTTTCCACGCCTTTCTTGAAAACTTCCATGTCATTTTTTGCTAACAGGGTGCTCAAACTATTGCAGGAGAAACTATTGTATGCAAAAACATCCAAATGTTTCTTTGGAGTACAAGAGGTGGAATATCTGGGTCATATTTTATCTCACGAGTGTGTTAAGGTAGACCCTAACAAAATTAAAGCCATTAAGGAATGGAAAGTCCCCACAACCATTAAGCAGTTGCGAGGATTTCTCGGGTCACAAGGATACAATAATAACAATAAGGAGGTTACACTAACAATAATAAGGGACTATACTAGTAATATATGGACCTAACATTTTCATGGGTGGTGGAAAATAAAAGAGAAAATTTAATTAGATTAACTTTGTTGGAAGGGTTTTCATGAATCTCTGTGCATATATTAGCCATGTCAATTATTTAAATACTGCAAGTATTTGTTAAATAAAAAAAATATGCATATGAAACTTCTTCATATAATAACAATAATGCATGCTTGTTCCTTGAAAGGATTGAGGTAAGAAAGATCATGTTAGAAAAAGAACACATGTTACATGCATAAAAGGATAGTCATTGTGAGATAGAAAATATGTTTTTGGGTATATATATAAGGAAAGTTACTATGTTAATTTTCTTGAAAAGAATAATCTATATATGTTTTTGGGTATATATATAAGGAAAGTTACTACATTAATTTTCTTGAAAAAATTGCATGGCTAGATGAATTGTGTCAATTTCTTGATTTAGGTGTATAGAAGGTTAATTTAAGTTCTTGAAAGGGAAGCATGAGAAACTTTCATGTAGAAAGACAAAGAAACTAAGTTATACTAACTTCATTTTTGAAAAAGAAGTATGTATTTTTTTACATGAAAATTATGGCTATATATGATAAGTTCTTGAAAGGGAAGCATGAGAAAATTTCATGTCGAAAAACAAAAAAAATAGGTTATATTAACTTCATTTTTGGAAAAGAATTATGTATTTGTTTACATGAAAATAATAGTTAATGATGATAGAATTATATGAAGGGAACATATGTTACATACATTAAAGAGGAGCTATTATGATAAGCACTTTCATACACAAATAATATCCATTGGGTTATAGAGATGCGTTCTTGGCATAGATAGAAGAAATATTGAGCTACATCTCTTTAGGAATAATATATGTGAATACTTTTATGCTATCAAATTGTTATGTTAGTTTCTTTTGGGATAAGATCATGTATATGCATGCAAGATTTTTATTATATTTCACTCAAAAGAATATACATTGGTATGTGGGAAATGATTGCATGTTGTGTTAGCCTACATTGGAAAATATTCTTTGGGAAAGAAGATGAATTACATGCACCAAACACATATTAGTGTGATGGTTTCCCTGGAATATATATATGGGTAATGTTGGTATAATATTTGGAAAATAAGACACGTATTTGTAGCCTTCATTACATTAGTTTTATGGAAAATAAAACATATTTTTGCATGCCCTATTATGTTATATTTATTTGAAAATGAAACATGTGTTTTTGTGCTCTATTGTGTTAAACATTCTTTTGGGAAGAACCTTTTGGAAACTATATGCATTTGCATGCATAGGAACAACATTTGTTGTGTTAGTTTTCGTTACGTATTTGCATGCACCAAAATTAATAGTTGAAGGGTTAGTTATTTTGATAAATTTTATGTAATTCGCATGCACGAAGATCATAATTGTTGTATTAGCTTCCTTTAAAGGAATTTTGGGACAGTTGCAGTGATTTTTCTTGTACGAATGTGATTGTGTGCGAGAAGTGTCATAATAATATGGGGTTTATTTTGACATGCTTTACAATTACACTTAATGGATGAGTAGTGATGTTAGAAGAAGCATGATGTGATATTATATTTACATCTCATGTATGCACATGAATATGTGTTAAAGGATCGCATTTAAAGATTGACTATTGGTTGATTAATGCTTTATATAATCATGATATTAAAGCTTGTTGACGACTTCAATTATAAGAAAGGATGGTGACTTATGAAAATGATATGTTATGTTTAATATGGTGGCAGATAAATAATTAATGGTCCATGCAAATGAGTGCGAGTTGTAGTATGGTCCTGATTGAACAACCAAGCCACAAAGATATAAAGATTGAAACGATATCATGATGATTGCAATAGCTTTAAGATAAATATTTTTGTATTTATGACAATGGTTAAGAGATGGAATCCCTTATAAGTCATTTAGTGAGGGGTGAACACCCTCACCAGCGTTTAATAATAAAATGAAACGTTTACAGGGTTACCAGGGTATATCAGTGTTCAATGACATGATTGATTATTGTGTTAGTTTGATGATGTTGATTTCTTGCCTAATGTGATGTTCATAATTTCAAGTATGTGTTTAATTAATCTTCTTAAAGGAATCATGAAATTGATGCATGTTTATATCATACAGTTTATGTTAATATACTACAACATTGATTGTTAATGGCTATGCAACTTACTATTCTTCTACTAAAATTACTCTATGTATTAATGAACATTCTACCTAATAGTTAGTGAAGAATCTGAAATAGTAATATGTTACATTTCACATGAAAAAATTGATTCCTTTAAGTTTATGTTAGATCTATACTTAAAATGAATCCATACTAATATAAAATACATTAAATAAATAAATAAAATCATAGAAACTTAAAACAAAATAATATTTTTTAACACATCTATTCATCAAAATTAATAGCAATTATTTCAAGTAGAGAATAGTTTTAGTGGTTTCTGATCGTGGTTACAATTTCAAAATCATTCTATGAAGCTTGAGTGCTAGCCAACATTGGTTGGTGTATCAGTGAGTACACTTCCAAAATAGCATCGGGTTGCGTTAATTCATGTCCACACAACTTTGATTGCTTGTCAATTTTGGTTAGGGATCCATCTTCACACCACTCTTTGATTTATTATACCAACATGTTACGGTTAGCCGGATCAAAATCTAATTGTTTCTCAATTATATAGGAATAGTATTTTTAAATATTTTTTTATTTAAGAAATTTGTGAATAAATAAAATAAAATTTTTATTTTTGTTATTTCAACAATAAATAAATATAACTAAAAATATAAAATGAATAAATGAATATGAAAAAAAATAAAGAAATTCAATACAAGTTTATATTGATAATATTAAATCTATGTATTTTTCAATGTCTAAAATATCGACCTATTGCTATAAATATAGTAACTCATTATTTCTTTTTTAAAGATGAAAATATTTCTTTTTTAAGATGAAAACAACAGTTGTTGATTTATATTATGTGCCAATTACATATAACAAAATGCACATCACAGAAAAATCATTACGTCATATGCAAAGCTCAATACCTCTGACAAAGAACCATCTGCGTCACTGAATTAATTCAATCAATTCATCACACCAATGTAAGTCTGCCCAAGCCTATCCAAAGCTTAAGATAATTGAATTATCATGTACCATTAACTATGTTCTTATCTATTACCAAATAGATGAATCAATACAACATAGTGGACTAAAACCTAGAATGCACACGCATCTTTGACCGGATTATGCAGTGCAACATAGCTAGGAAATTATTAAGATATTAACTTGTTTATTTGTTTATTTAGGAATGTGGCCACTTGTTTATTTATGAATATGGATTTTAGAATTTCTATGGTTTAAATATATATATATATATATATATATATATATATATATATATATATATACCAAGGATCTAAGTTTTTTTTTCCCTTGAATTAAGGCATATATATAGTTCTCTCATATTTCTCCCCGAGGCATCAGAACCTCCTAAATACACGATGACTAGCCACCGACATTCCAAAAAAAACCCAAAACACAAAGGTACTCATATCCAGGTTTGTACCATACCGACGCTGATACTATCCCCATTATAATAGAGATTTTAGCAAATATTTCAACAAAAATATGCCAAGCATCATAGCCACACTCGGCTTATAGATAATAGAAAACTCGGTAGATATATCATATAATAGACCCTACATAATCACACTAGTTGACTCGTGATCTACAAAACTAAGACTAGAATGTCGAAGACAACAATTCACTGGGCAAAAATTAAAACCAATGAAGAGACAAGAGCCCTGTTGATTGGGCCGAAGACCACGACATACCCTAGCAAATTGCAATAACACCCTTATATTGAATCACTGGTCATTGTTCGAGGAAGCAATTAATACAGGAACCTCACACTTGAACCCGAAGGATCCACAAAGTCACCGCTATCTGTTTCACAAGCAATAGGACCATCTACATGTGCCTCAATATTTTCTAGGTCGTTGGTTTCTAAGCATCTTTTTAATGTCTTCAAAGGTGGCAAAGATATCATATCGTTTTGATTGTGTGTATTTTAGGACCAACTCTAATAAGGTTTTTATTTGTTAATGCAGAGCCCCATAATTCAAATATGTATTCTTCTTACTCTTGATATACCTAGGCTCAGGGACCTATGTTGACATGTCTTTCATAATTTCAAATTTTAAATGGAATTATCTTTCAAACCTCACTTGAGTCTCAATCTTGTGAATTTCTTTCCTTCTTTCTAGCAAAACAACATTTAAGTAAGTGGCAATCAAATTGTGAGCGAAGAGTCTCACTCCTCTCTTACCTTACCCTGCAGAGCATTGCCACCTCCCTCCATATCTACACCACATTCCCTGTCTTGTCGACATAGCTAAGACCTCGGGGCACACCTGGAGCAATTGTTGTGCATACCACTTCCTACACAGAAAGAAGAGAAAAAAACTAGACTGATGTAGGAACATCAACCAAAACATATTATTTTTCTTAATAAAAAGGCCATGTAAATTCTAGATGAGAATCATACTTTCCTTTGTTTTTATTTTTTATAAATTAGAATTAGAAGGATTTTAGTGCAGAGCCAAGTTTCCTAATTCTGGAGAAATCTAGACTATCAAATTGTTGTAATATAGTTGAGGAGTTCGTACTTTAGGCCAAGTGGGGTTTTGTAAAAATATTAATAAACTCCCAACTTAGGTGGTATACAATTTGGACAAAGGTCTAGTGACCTTAGTTCTGTTAAAGATATTTCACTCGGAAATTTGAGAAGTTATATGTGAAAGTGTGTAAAGAGAGGAGATAGCTTAGTTCTGTTAAAGGTTTTTCACTCGGCAATTTGAAAATTTATATGTGAATTTGTGTAAAGAGAGAAGAGGGTGGAGAGAAAAAGACAAGCTCATAAAATATAAAGCTCGAAGAATCTAGTCGTCAGTCTGCTGGCAGAGTGTAAATTTTAGAGGGATCAGCCATAGTGAACATGTAAATCTTTATAAATACCTTCGATAGAGTAATGGAATGTGCCGCTTCTTCCAAAGCATGTGTCATAAATGTGCATAAGCTCACTCAAAATCTGACTTTCCTTTGTTCATTTGCGTTTGATTGTGCTACTTGAGCATGTTAAGTTCCAGCATTAGAATGTGTGGTAGGACCCTATTTGGAAGGGACGAGTTATCCTTCAAGAAATTGTAACTAGTAGATTGAGTTCCCCATGGAAGAGAGGGCGACAAACAATTTTTTATGTGGTTTGGGATCAAGTTTTCGACGTTGTTATAATTCAAATTAATCTTGGTGCTTTCGGGACTAAGATAAGTTGAAACATGAGATGTATAAGGCATGATCGCAAGGGAAGAGAGCGAGTACAGAGCAAGTATCAAGGGTCATCAGAAGCATAGAAGGAGTCAGAGTAAGTCATTTAGGCCGCAACTCCATGCAATATTTTGAGAGCATGCCCCAGATCCACTTGGTTAAGCATTCAAATTACTCATCATAGTCGGAGTAAGCAAGAAGTTGAGCATTGAACGATAGTCCCTACCCCAACTCGAGGTGGGACCAGTCGACGTAGTCGTACCAAGTCTCAGTCGGGCCCAAATAAATGGTGGGCTCACAGACGGTTGGAGAGAAGAGCCATTATTGACCCCCCCGCAAGTCAAGTATTAAGCGATCATCCTGACCCCTAATGAACCTTCGCTTGGCTAATTTTGTGTGGTGCCGAGGTTTAATATTGTTTTACTATATTTGTTCCCTTGTGTAGGGGAAATTTGTTGGTCTGGCAAGTAACTCTGCTTCATTCAAAGTTAGAACTTCAGGGTTTAATGGAGACTTTGTTTAGGATTTTATATGAGCGGGAGTCGGGGAAAAAGAAATTTTCTGCCAAAGTTTCATTTGAAGGTGCCTTATCTTAAAAAAAAAACTTCTCAATTGCGTGAAAAGGTGCCACAGAATCGAATGGAAGTCATTTAAGCTACGTCATAGACTAACCTTCTAACGAACCAGGGTACTAACCCACAATGTTGTCACAGAAACTCCAAAAAAAAACTCAGACTCGACATAGGTCTCACTGAAAGAAATGCAGGACACGATAGCCTTGACCAAGGACTCACCTTTTGATACCATTAAGAAAAAGACACCAACAAAATTTAAAACCATGGACACCTATGGGACGTGGCCATCCATGAAATTTTAACCACGAGACTTTTTCGGCCAAAGAAAAGGCCCCACACACTAGCGTCCAAAGAGCTTAAACTAGAGATAAAAAAAAAACCCACCTTTCCCAACTTAAACTAGAAAATAAACCCAACTTTCCCAACTTGAACCATTTCAATAAGCCTCGAAAACATAACCACACTCTAGATGACAAACCACCTCAAGCCCAAACCACATACTGAAATTGTAATTCAGACACGGTGACATAATCCCTAACACCTCATACCTAGACACAAGGATGTAACGAAAGAAACATACTAAACCCTAAACCCTTGCGAGCGAAGCACCTAAAAAATTGTGTTGCAAGAAGAAACTGATGTGCTCCCCAACCCACAAAGTTCTTAATTATAAGCAACCATGCATGGACAAGGGCTACCAGAAATCTTCGATGTTTCATCCACCTCTTAGAGAGGCCAAAAAGGTCTCCCCTCAACACCTTAATTATAGATACAAAACTGAACACAAAGCTCTTCCAAAACACAACCTGATCATAATGGATGCATTGGGAGGCCGATGACCAACACTCGCTTCCACTCAAATCGCACCTAACTTAATCCAATACCGCCATAAGAGGAATATATAATAAAAATTCCAAGTGGATGGCTACATACAAATGCATGTGAGGGCCGGCCAAATCCCCCCTTTATAAATTCTCATCACATCTTGGGATGGAGGGCACTGCTATAAGGCCCCATTACATCTCCATTAACACCCCCATCTAGGGATGAATGATCTAAATTTAAATATAAATGTATAACAACTATGTAAAAATTCCTTAAAAATATACATATCTACTAACTATTTAAAATATATAATATTATATATACTTTTCAAAATAAATATGATTTTATTTAATTAATTTTTTTAATAATATTTTTTTTTTAATTTACTATATTATTATTAAATTAAATATAATTATATTATAAATATTATAAACTAGCACAACCACATTAATAAATGTAGTTGATATACACAAATGAACATATATCAATCACATACTCAATCACATTAGTAAATGTGATTAAGAGTGTGTTTGTCTACTCTCTCTCTCATGATTTACCAACCTATTGTATTTCTAGTTTCCTGATATGTATTTGTCTTGGAATTGTCTATTGTTTGGTGGATTCAAGAGTGTTTGTTATTTCTTCTGTTAAGATGGTGAAGAAAACCAGAGGAAGTAAGCCTAATGGAGACAAAGGCAAAGAGCCTATCTCATCCCTGTCAACAAAGAGAGGCCAGAAGTCAACAAGACAGCTCATGGAGTCTCTAATTCAAACCTTTGCAGAAGACACTCCTTGTTCTGTAAAATCTCGTATTTATGGATGGAAAACAAAAGTTATAAATAAAATGGATGAAGAGGATGATTTAGCTTCAAAAGAACTGCATAATATCATTGGAGATCCAGGGCATACTTGTGGGAGAATCTCTCTCTCTGTTCCAGCACTTAATTAGAACATATTAGTTGATAAAATGTTTGCTGGCAAAAGTTGTAATGTCAAATCAGGAAATAGGAGAATCAATGTTAGGTTCCACCTTGGCAGATATCAATAGAAACATTCAGGAAATCAACCTCCGTCAATTGCATCAATATACTATATTGGGCAGAAAGGAGAAGGATATAAAATCTCTGCAGTAGGTTGAAATACCAGGATCCAGTGCCAAAGACCCCGTCCTGGTGGAGTCAGAAGATGAATAGAGATAACAATACTTATTTTTTTATCGGCTAGCTTTACTTTCTATAAATGATATTATTAGCAGACTTTGATATTAGTTATCTTAAAACTTTGTGTAGGTTATTAAGGAAGTTAATGTTTTGGATGGCATACAATGCACTTAGATGGCCAACAGACTTGGTTTCCTTCGGGCAAGTTGAGCTCTAATTTTTGTATCTATGTTGCCCTGTTTTTATATTAATAGAAAATGGGAAGGAACTACTAAGCTTATATATATATATATATATATATATATATATATATATATATATATATATATATATAAGGATACATGACATGGATTTAATATTGATATTAGAAAATATATAATTATGGCAATAATATTATAAAAATCATTATTATTTAATAAAATATTCTTATTATTCTTATTCTTAATACAATTATTATATAATAATAATATGATAATATTATTGATATTATCAATAATAATATGATAAACCCAAGGGATTAATAAACTAAAGGGACAGAGAGAAAAATTTCATTGAGAGCGACGGAAGGATGAATCCTAAGTTTCTTGCCTGCAGCTCCCAGCTCTCTACCGCCACCGCCAAGCCACAGCACAGGCTTGCGGATCACGGAACCGAGAGACATGGCACGGCCCCGATTCAACTTGAGCCCAACAAGATACACAGCTCCACTGAAGAAAAGATAAAGAATCTATGCGTTGAGCTCCCTCACGCACGCATAGAAGGCGACTGAATCTCTGTGCATGTCTACGATTGCAAAGCAAGAAGGAGCGCACCTACGAGGATTCCCCACCCCTCTGTCGCCATCAAGAAAACACATAGCAAGTCAGATATGAAAGATCAGAGGACTTCAGCTACGCAGATGCTCCAGATCACTCCAATAAACATACTTGAGCACAACTAGCTGTTGGCACAAGGGTTGTGCTCACGTCTCTAGAGCCCTGCGAAAAACACCGATGACAAATATTCCCAAGGTAAACCTCGCGTGTCACCCCCAACTGCCTTGAAAATGGGGAAAAAAAGAAGGTCCCCAACGGCAGCCTGAGCTCAGATGACTGCCACAATATCTCAAAAAAGGATGAGGATTGCAGTGATCGGGAAAGGGTCCTCAAGCTGGGCTCTGGAATGCTTCTAGACACCCTGGGTTCCCCATATCCATCCTCTTGGGCCTTTCAAATCTAGATCTCACTCCTCACGGGCATATCCTTGATGATATTGGTTCTCTTAATGGACAGAGTACAGAAACTCCTGCAAGCCCTGGAGCATAGGCTAGGGATTCCCTTAGCTCTTCAAAGGCTTCTATAAAGAGGTAAACAGCTTGATGTCTCTTTCCCCCTTTCATTATATACTATTGAGAGAGACGCTACTATAGTTTTAACCCTTCGTTTGAGAGGGGGGGCTGCGAGGCACTCTTCATCTGCACCAACTTTCTCCTACAAGGATGTTGTCCATGCACAGCCAAAAAAAAAGATACATCCCCTGCGGCCCCTAAGCCCTTTCTGGTTGAGAAGATGGAGGAAGTCCCTCCATAGATATTTTTCATCTAGATCTGGGAGAGCAACGTCAAAAATATGCAGAAACCGCCATCATCTGCAGATTCAATGGACTTTGGCCATGCACAAAGGATCTCTACGACTGGATCAATGCCAGCTGGACCCATAACTACACAATTATCTTCTGCTCAAAGGGCTTCTTCATTGTAGTGTTTGAACATGACAAAGATTAGTAGAGGGCCATAACAGAAGGTCCATGGTTTTGGGGATGAGCAGGACTCTTCCTCACCCCCTGGTTCCCAGATTTCGACCCCTCTACAACAATCATCACCAATATTCCAATCTGGGTCAGGCTTCCTAATTTACCTGTTCATTTATGGCACTTGTCAATCTTCCAAGGCATAGGAAACTCCCTGGGCCACTACCTGACATCAGATCCCTTTTGGGAGTACTAAGGGCTATACACATATGGCATAATATGTGTTGAAATCGACATAAGTAAAGGTTTTCTAGATCAAACAAATCTCAAGATTGGCGATTTCTTGTGGACACAGTCTCTGGATTATGAGAACACTACCTTTCTTTTCCGCCATTGTCACCAAACAGGGCACCTTCAGAACTCTCGCGCCAAGTTCCTGGCCCAGAAAAAGCAAAAAAACACCAAGCCAAAACCCAAAATATGGATACCTTGTCACCCGCCTCCCATGGATGACGATGACACCTCAAACTCAGATGAGGAGGAGATTGACACAGAAATGGAGTAGGCAAAGCAGACGAAACTTGGCTCATCCTCCATTGTCCTTGAGGGATCCCCTGTCACGATGACCTCTCATAAACGCACCCATGAATCATCCTCTTCTAACTCAAATAAGGAGACTCCTCCAGTAGTCAACAACAATCTTCAATTGGTTCCAGCCCATCTGCACCAAGCTGGATGGGTCAAAGTCAACAAAAATAAAAGGAAAAAATATTGCACGGAGGATGCAGCCCACTTTGGGTAGAACCTTGTTTCTCTCTTCTTTTGTCTCCTAGTCATGCTTCACTGTTCTTTTTTCTGTTTCATGTTCACCCCTCGAGACCGAGGTTGATTATATCATTTCCGGTTGTCGCTTCTTGCCTCTCTTTATTGTAATCTCTTCTTGTACCATATGATCGCTTAATAGAATTAGTCTTAAAAAAAACTCAAGGGACTATTCATATTATAAACCCAAAAGGTTATTGAAATTATAAATCCAAGGAATTAGTAAATTTAAGGGATTTTTTATTTATCCCAATGGATCCTAAAAATAGGCGAGACAAGTAACTAGAAGTAAACCTCTTGCAGTTTATGGTCTTCCCTCCTCTCCATAAACTTGGTTACAATAGGGGGGATTTAAACCTTGGATCTCTTATTTTTTACAAATTTCACATTACTTCGATTGCCACCCCAGAGTAAACCCAATCGATTATTAATATTATAAACTCTAGGGATTAATATCATAAACCCTCACAATTAATAAAACCCTAGGATTAATCCCGGATGCGGGTGTACAGATCGACGTTTAAATCGATGGGACAGAGGTGCAACGAGGTGGGCCGACACCTGCCCACCCAGGAATGGCGAATATGTGTGACGGATCATGGCATTTACACTTCGCAGATATCAAAGGCATGGTTTCAAAGGGTTTAGGTCTTCACTTCACGCCCACCGCGCTGGCTTCTGCCATCGCATGCTCCTGCTCGGCTCACTTCAATGCTTCAGTTATGATGGGGGATTTACGATACGCGCGAGGGAAGGTTAAATGGCGGGGTGGCGATGAGCCTTCTGTGGATTTGTCTCAGTTGCATCGTGTCCGTTTCTTTCTGGTCTTTGGTCCCAATTATGCTTTCAATCTGTATTGTGTCGGTTTTACCATTTCTGGTGTCTCGCGCTGCCTGGAGGGGGATTTTCCTTTGGAGCTGTGCTCTGGACTGATAGTGGTGTTGCCTCCTCTGGACTCTTGGCACTTTAATCAAGTCACAGGATTCCTTTCGAATTGTTATTCCCCTGCCATTTCTGTTGTTTGGTCTCAATTGATCCCCCCTATGCCTCGTCTACACCACAGAATGAGGAGCCGTAGAGGCAGCACCAGGGGTCGTCCTTTAAGCGCGCAGTCCAGCCCTTCTTCGGTTTCGCCTTCTCTCTCCAGCGGCATGTTGGATGGCCATTACCCTCGAACCCGCAGTGGGAGAGGGCGTTTTTTCAATTCGCGTCATTGCTGGAGCTCCCCTGCTCCCCGACCGCCCGCCACCTCGCCTCCCCCCACTACTGGTTCCGCGCACTTTAACTTTAACAGTTCCATGATACGCCCAAGGATCACTGCTCTCTTTACGGTGGTTTTCCATGAGGAAGCCAAATTGGGGGAGTCTAGCGCCCACTCAGCAGGAATTGGGGCAGAATTTTCCCAGCCTTCGAGCATCTAGATGGGGGTTGGCAGCGCGTCGATGCAGGTTCCGGAGGCTCCAGCTTGCAGCGTTCCAGATGTGGTTATGGCTCCAGCTGATCCAGGTCCCTCAGCATCCGAAGATGCTCTTGCCAGAGATTTTCTTGCTTCAGGTTGGTGTCGCATTGTTGAAGAACTTCCAGATGACTAGTTGGCTTACTGTAAGGCTTTTTTCTTCCCTGCGGCCCAAACTATGGGGCGTGTTTCTGTGCAACCAGTTATGTGGATTTTTGGCTACATTTTGTACACTTTTGGTTCCATGAAAACTCAGGAAGATCACAACTTGCACCCCTGCGTGGGTTTTGGCAATCCTTTTCAAACTGGTTTCCCTGTCAATGGGCAGTCTCCATATGTGTTTCTCATGATAATTCTGCCTCCAAGGCAATAGTTTTTTACTGCGGTCACGATGTAATTTTATCCCTTTGTTAATAGATTAATCTTATTTAGAAAAAATAAATAAACCTTAGGATTAATATTATAATCTCAGGGGATTATATATCTTAAAATTAATATTATAACCCTAATATATATTTATACATATTAGAGATTAATATTATAAACATAAGGGATTAATAAAAGCAAGGAATTGTTAATATTATAAACCTAGGATTAATATTATAAACCTAGGGGAGTATAAACTTGATGTATTAATATTAAACCCTAAGATTAACATTATAAACAAAAGGGATTGATATTTAAAACCAAAAAGATTAATCTTATAAACCTTTGGAATTGATATTATAAACTTAATATATTAATAAAGCCAAAATATTAATATTATATTCAAGGGATTAATATTAAACTCAACACATTAATAAATCCAAGAGATTAATATTAGACCCAATAAATTATATTGAACCCTAAGAACATAAAACCTAATAATATTATCATAATCCAAGGGATTATAAACATAAGGGATTAATATTAAACTTTAATATTAATATTATAAACCCTAGTATATTAAGCCTAATATTAATATTATAAAACTTAATACATTATTATACATATTAGCAATTAATAATGTATTATACATATTAGATATTGATATTATAAATCCAAGAGATTGATAAAAGAAAGAGATAATTAATATTATAAATTTAATAAATTATTAATATTATAAATTGAAAATTTTAATAAATTCAAAAAATTATTAATATTATAAATTTGAGGATTAATATTAAAAACTATAAAATTAACATTAAACTCTAAGAACATAAACCTTAAAATTAATATTTTAAATCTAAAAAATTAAAAAAAAAATATATATATATATATATATATATATATATATATATATATATATATATATATATATATATATTAAATATAACTATTTCATAAATACTATAATATAAATTAGAAATTTAAATTTATATAATTAGAAATAAATTATTCACTCCACCACTCAACTAAACTAAATTCTTGTTGACAAATTTACAATAATTTGTCAAAAGCAAATTATCAGTGACAACTTTTTTTTTTTAATTATTATTATATTGATGAACCAGTTATTAATGGAAGATGGTCAAATGAATATGGGTCCAGGCAATTGCCCTATTATATGTTAAACGTTTGCATATTTTGCGCTGACAGTTTGAATGGATATGGATGTATGTACGAATATGATAATATTGTTTATATATTATAATATAAAAAAAAACTCAAAAAAAATTAATTTTTTATTTTAAAAAAAATACAGTTTGAATGGATATGGATGTATGTACGAATATGATAATATTGTTTATATATTATAATTAAAAAAAAACTCAAAAAAATAATTAATTTTTTATTTAAAAATATATTTATGTTTAAAAAGATTTTTCGGTGAAAATCACATAGGAGAAATTTATTGATTTATTTTTAATTTTTATTTGAATTTGAATTTTATTTTATTTTATTTTATTTTATTTATTTTTTATTTTTTAAACATTTTTTTATTTTTATTTTGATTTCTATTTTATATTTTGATTTATTTTGATTTATTTTTATTTTTTATATTTTTTAAATCTTACCTCTTTAGTAATATTATATTATTTGATTAATTATTATTATTATTATTATTATTATTTATTTGATTTGATTTATTTGATTTTTTATTTGATTTATATAGAATTTATAATAAAACCATAATAAAAAATAAATAAATAAATAAATAATATTAATAATAATAATTTTCCTATTCTAGTCAAACTAGCCGTTTTTCCAACGGCTAGTTGGAGTTGTCCTATTCTACTTAAACTGGTTTCCTAATCAGATTTCTCATCTTGTCCTGATGATGAACCACACCAGCTGGTTCGAAACGCGTCGACACAAATTTCTCCTATGTGATTTTCACCGAAAAATCTTTTTACACATATTTACGAAGTGTTTGTAATTAATGTTTTGAGTTATTTAATGTGGTTTATTTAAAATATATATATATATATGAAATTTGAAAAAACTTTGAGAGAGAAATATATGAGGGGTTGAAGACAAAGATGTGAAATTTGATCAAGTCTTGAAAAATAAATAGATAAAAGATCTGGAAAATATGAAAAAATTATTAAAAAAAAACTGAATAAAATTATAACATTCCAAAATTAACGGAATGAAATACCATTGAAAAGTCATAAATGCTAATAAAAGTCATAAATGTTAATAAGAAATTAAAATAAATAATAATTAAATAATAAAAAGAATTAAAAAAATACAAAAACTTAAGATAAACTAATATCAATTTATTTTTATTTTTTCAAATAAGTTTAAAATAAAAATAAATATAATAAATAATAATAATGGAAAGGACAAAAACATAGCAAGTATTAACAAAAGCTATAATAGCAAGGTGTGTCATTTAGTTTAAATATAACTAAACTAATGTAAAACACAATAAAACAAAAAACAAAAAATATATAAAACTCATTTAAAAATTTTAAAATTCATATACATCAATCCAAAAAATATGCATTTATAACCGTATTTATTTAATCAAATATAGAAGGTAGTAGATTAACTAAAAAATTGAAACTTTCCATTTAGATATTTAACTTTTTGGTGAGAAATTAAAGAAGTGTAATATTTTTTTTAATATTTTGAATTTTTATTAAAATTAGATTTCATATTTATATAAATTTAATATTACAAAAAAATTTTTTTAATAATAAATTTGGCTTGAAAAATCGCCAATAAAAAATATAAGTTATCATGAGTGGCTGCCATGAAGAATTGCTGATTATTGCAAATCAAATGAAGCACTTGGTAGACAAACCCAATAATATATTTATTTTATTTTCATGTGTATTTTCATTTTGTTATAAATTAATGTGACTTTTTGTTAAAATATGAGCAATGTATTCCACGAAAATAATAAACCCTTTTCATTTTTTTAAAAATCCAATACAATACAAATTAATGTCCATTAGCACTTCAACTTTTTAAAGACATGTCCACTTCCTTTCCATGTTTTGAACTTACTATTTTAAATATTTAAGGAGTCAAACATACTAAACATGATAATCATTGTGAAAACCTTCTTCAATGACTAGTTTTTTTTGGTGATCCCCTAAGTTATGACCCAAATATATTGTAGCGTTGGATGGTGTTGACATGTGAAGACCCTTCTACCAAGAAAACACAACTCATGAATACTAAGAACGACTTTTGTATTTTTTTGAGGTAGAGATGTACACGTATGAATGAGTGGTGTGTGGTCTCTCTCTTTGTTTATGTACCCCACATTTACATATAGACTATAGACAGTGGTGTGTGGTCTCTATCTTTGTTTATGTGCTCCACATGCGCATATAGACCATAGATCCTTGTGCATCAACTTTTCATGACGCATCATGCATTTTTCCAACTCTCATTAGTGGAGATAGAATGGGTATCCATAAAAGTTATAAAAGGTTATATGATGTAGCTTCTTATATTAAGGGTATCCATATTATATGTTGTAGCTTTTCATTGGATAAATACAAGTATATGTACATTTAGGTTTCATTATAGAGAATAATTCAAAAAGCATGCTAGCTGAAAAACATGTTGGTTGAAATATATAAAGAAGTATTTAAAAATTTAGAATGATGGAGTGTTTGATTCATTTATTTGATAGTGGAAATGGATTCAGCACTTAAAAGAATTTTTGGGGAACTCAAAATTTTTAAGTTTGGCATTTAAAAGAAATTTTGAAGTTTGACAAAAATTTTAGCGAACTTTGTTATAATTTCACAAAAAATTCCATTATTTGCTAGACTAATTTGTGTTTTTTTAGACTAGGCTCTTTAAATATGTCCAACAAATATCATGTTTAATAATCAGTATGCACAAGTTCATGTTCTATAAGTCCTGGCATGTCATGTAGTTTATGTAAGTATGTGATACCTAGAATTTAAAAGTATATGTCCAACAAATATCATGTTTAATAATCAGTATGCACAAGTTCATGTTCTATAAGTCCTGGCATGTCATGTAGTTTATGTAAGTATGTAATACCTAGAATTTAAAAGTCGTTCCATGCAACTAGAAATGAGTAAAAGTTAATTGCATCCATTTAGTTCCAAGGATATATATAGTACAATACTGCAAGTGCAGGATTTGTTGACAGTAAAACAATGATTACAAAAATAAGAATGAAGCTCAGTAAACCAATCAAATTTTAGATAAATAAAATACAAAAATTGAAAAAATAAATTAATCTTCTTTAATATGATTAATTTTATCTTTTTGTTTTTTTAGTTAAACATGAGATAATTCATATTCAAAATATAAATGGAATACTTCATAACTTGATACTAAGTCATATCATATTAATAAAATAAATTACAATATAGAGTATTATCGTACATATATAGATGGAATCATAGTATTTTATTAATATAATATATAAAATATGACTTATATTTAAGTGAGACTTTTGGAATTTTTTCTAGTGTATTTTTTAATTTAATTTGTTTAGAATTGTTTCAAAAGTTTTTGAGGGTGTTGAATTCATATATGCAATAAAAAAACAAATTTAAACAACATAGATCAAGATTTAGCCACACATTTTTTTGCCAGATTAAAATTGAAAATCCTTTAAAAAAAAAAAGAAAACTCCAAAAAATCTTACTTAAAAACTACTCATGTAAAATATATATATATAACCCTACTCTATATTAATATCATGACATATTAATACTATTTAAGTTTTTTCTTTTTACTAATATTTATTATTTTCATTTTTAAATTATTTAATTAAAATTATTTCGTCACTCTTCATTTTAGTTTTGTTAGTTATATATATATATATATATATATATATATATATATATATATATATATATATGATATTTTTATATTAATTTTATTCCATATATGATATTTTTATTATTTTAAATTATTGAAAATTAAAATATTTAGGCTATTAATTAATTTATTTTTATTTTTGTTTCTGTTTGTCAAATTATTTGTGATATTTAAAAATAAATAATTAAAAAATATTATATATATAATATTATTATTTGTTTTTGTTTAATTTTTGGTGAAAATAATATATATATATTATTTTCACCAAAAAATAAACAAAAACAATAACTCTTAACACGTTTATCAATCAAAATTAATAGCATTTAAAATATTTGTCAACTAGAATTTGGGATAATGTTTAAATCATAGTTAGGCTAATACGCCAATTCAAGTTCGGTTAGGCATTTTCAGTTTAAACGGAGAACATAGTAGCTTTCCACGTGGCCTTCTTTTCATACACCGTTTCGCATCCATGAAGTTTGCATACGATTACAAGTTGCATATAGTTTTCCATTTGGGATATTTGGTTTACTACGAAAGTCAATTTTTTAATTACAATTGTTAGAACTTATGGTTTATGATGTAGTGATAGGATAGATTGTCAAACAATAGGATTTATAATATAGAGGATAAGGATAAATATATGTATGGTATTTAATTACTAAATTTAAATAGAAATAAATATTTTTATGATTTTTTGAACAATTTTTTTTAATTAGAAATTTGAGTAAATTTCTAATTATAATATTGAAAGTTTTGTATTATAATTACGTCATAAAAAATAATTTTATAAATTGTTATAATATAGAATTTGGGTTTTAGTTAATGGTCGTAGCCATTGGTCTGCGTTTGCATTTAAATTTTGTGGTTTAAAACCACGCAATCGCTAGTTGTTCACTCACTGTCCCTCGCGCCATCATCCTCTGCATTTCTTTTAAGCGCACGTTTGCGTTAGAAGCCACCAACCCTCATTACTCCCGCCGTTTGTTTTACCGCCAGTTTTATTTTTGAACGGGCCACGTCAAGTAGTAGTGGAGCCCATAGTCCACATCACCATCCTGGGAGCCAATTATGTTTTGATCGCGTCAGTTTTGAGCCTTCTCACCATTCCTTTCACCTGCGCAAAGACCCCGACCCACTGCCAAGTCACAGGACGCGTGGACCAATAAAAGTTTATCGCGAAGATTTTAGAGTGACATCACGAGACTTTTTGGTATGCGATAATTCTATGCAATCAAGTTTAGTTTTTGTTTTGAAGTCCAGGGTCCCACCGCCAACCAGTAAATTGGGATACGGATTTGGACCTGAGGTAGTCAAGGAGAGTTGGTACCTTCTTTCATGTTTCAAAGAATTTGATTTGCGGTTTGAAGTTCGCGACAATAGTTCAAGAACTCAGGCTTAATGTGTTAAAATTCCGCGACGCATGCTTTGTTAAGTCTTTTCGATTTAGTTTATACGTATATGTTTAATACATATATACTAGCAGTTGCCCCAAAAGGTGCAAAAAGAGGCCGATAAGATTTTGGAATAAAAAAAGTTGTACAAGAAAATAACAATAACAATTGAGACGTTAAACTTAAATTTATTTCTTAAGTTTATAATATGTAACTAAAATATTCATGAATGTCAACAAGATGCTAGAATATTAAATATTAAATTGATTATGTCATATTCAAAAGCAATCTAATTAATAGATGAGATGATATTTTAATTTACAAAAATTGAGTTTGTGAAAGACACATTTATGCATGCTAAATGATCTATTAAAAAAAAATTATAATGTGGTTAAAAATTGTATAGTTAGATTACAACGAAAAATAACTATTTTATTTAGACTACACCTATTCTAAATAGGTGTTGAGTGGTTCTAATAACTCTAATAATTAAGAATGCATCCCTTCTTGTAAAAAGTTAAAAGTTCAAATTCAAAAAGGTAGAAAATATACATCTAGGAATTTTAGAAATTCTTCAAAATCTTAATGTCAATAATATTGAATTAGACCAAGGTAAGTGGTTAGATAATAACAAATAATGAATTCATTTTAAAAACATATATATATTTTTTTTAAAACATAAATATATTCTAAAAACATATATTCTTTTTAAAAAATATTTATTATTATTAAATATATTTAAATAGTAAAATTTTTAACATAAATATCTATTTATAAATAATAGACTCAGTAATTATATCAAAAAAGTGACAGTGCATAGATTTTTGGAAAAACAAAAAATTATGACACTGCATAGATTTTTGGAAAAACAAAAAAATTATGACATTGCATAGACTTTTGGAAAAAATATATTTAAAAATAAAAATATTTATATAAAAAATTTAATAATCATATTTAAAACCATGAAATAACAAGAAATTATGAGGCTGGATAAAAGTGATAGTGCGAAATTAACATTCAAATTTTACATGGAACGTACGCCTTAACTTTGGTAACAGCCATAGTCCACTCAATCAAATTCATATATATATATATATATATATATATATATATATATATATATATATAAGTAAAATCTCATTCAATACATTGACATCAACCACCCTGCAATGTCGAGAGGACACAAATCCAAGAAGAATAATAAATGAAATTTTCAGCCTATTGTACACAACTCTTCACAACAAAGCAAAGTAAAATCCCATTCAATACATTGACATCAACCACCCTGCAATGTCCAAAGTACACAAATCCGAGAAGAATAATAAATGAAATTTTCAGCCACTGTACACAACTCTTCACAACAAAGCCGTTATATATTTAGTAAATTTAAAGGTCTATCCATGATACTCGAATCGCTAACTGCACATGAGATTGCCTCCCTTATTTCCCAACGATTTCACTGTGCATCAACAATATGTAGAAGAATTGGGTTGCCGAGAGAATGATAAGGAGTACCTCTATTGTTTTCTGCAGCAACATCAATAACAGCCATGGCTAAATGTATACACATTTCAAATCTCATTAACAAATACATCTAACAACTAGTTCGAGCTGATTTTCCTGCAGGCATTTTTAAAATCGGTACACATCTCTTACCAGGTGTGAGTTCCTGCCGTGCAAATGAATTTCCTTGCATGCTAGCCTGCAGAAGCTCATTAATACCAGTTATGCATTGATGCAGATAGATAATTGGTCTCGCTGCAAGTCCAATTTCATAATTGGGCTAAATCTACAATGTGAATAAGTTCAGCCCAATATTTGTGATATATACATATACACTTCTGATCCATTAAATGCAATATATAGGAATATATACATATATCCCCTGATTGATCCTATGTTTGATGATATTGTTTCGAATTGAAGATTGTACAAGTTGATTATATATTATATATAATGCTATACTGCTTTGTAATGATTACTTAAGGATCATAATGATGTATAATTTGAAAATCAAAATAAATAAATATCTCTTCAAAATTAATTATATATATTACTACTAAATACTTATTATCAACCTTAACTGTAAATAAGTTGTCAAATTAGAAACATGGTATAAAAAAATGAGATATACCCCATGGCCAGTAGAGTGAGAGCCCAGGATGTCGTGGCAGCTGATGCAACAACAGAGAAAGTCTTCTCTGACCATAGCCTCATATGGTGCATCCCCGAAATGCAAGAAGCCGCACCCACCACGCCTGCTATGAGCGCAAAGATGACCATGAACCCCGTAGCAGCGTTTCCCCCGCGTTTTCCCAGCGATTGCCATCACCATCACTTTGCTCTGTGCCTGCAGGAACTTGGCGAGTGGGAAAACCATGGCGTAAGCGAAGAGCTGGGGGAGCATCCACAGAGAAAATGTGCCCGCCAGCTCTGCTATTTCCTTCTCTTGCCCGATCAACAGCAAGAGAGGCGTGGCGAAGACATAGAGCAAACTCAGAAAGCAGGCGATGTAGAGGAGAATAATCCAGCAGCGCTGCATATACAATCCCAGCATATACCCAGTAAAATGAGCAAGATTTTTGTGCCTGAAACCCTTGCAATGGGTTCAATTTAACAGTCTGCACTGATCATTAAACGGAGTAAAAATCATATTACTTAAATTAGAAATGGAAACTCAGTATGATTTTATGATTTTTCAAAATGAATTGGTTGATTTTATGATTTTTTTCACACGTCTTACTAGTGACATGTGTCATTATCAAAATGAATTGGTTGACGAAAAAGCACCTGTATTAATTCAAAACAGAAGGCCTATCGGCCTAAAAATGAATTGGTTGACAAAAAAACACTGTATTAATTCAAAACGAGAGAAGGCCTATCGGCCTAATTATATATTTTCAAGTTTATAATATATATATAAGTTCAATAGTTTGTTTTTAATTTGTTTTTAATATGTTGTGTCATATAAAAGGAAATGAACTCGAAGGCTAAAGTGTTGATTGTGTGTGCTATTTGAAAAGCAAGCCCGAAAGGCAAAAATATTGAAGCATTGTGTATTATTTGAAAAGCCAGCAGAGGCTGACTAGCAGTGTGAAGCACTGTGTGTGAAAATTTGTGTTTTGCAAGAGATGGAGAGGAAATTTTGAAGGACTCTGCGTGTGAAGCAGTTCCATTTTTGTAATCCCTCTGCAGTGGAAGAATCTACCTTTGTAATAGGATTTTTATCTTAATGAAATAGTTTGTTTTAAACCATCTTTGTCTCGCAAATTTTAATGAGTTCTCTGTGTTAGAAGGAGAGATTTTGTTCTCTCTGTGTGTTTTAAATCATTCAGAAATTCCAACATGTTGTGGCCTTGCCTGTGTAGCAACACTACGGCGCCCAATGGCCCAGGCGTCCCCGCCAGCTTGGTGGTCACAGATGAAGAGGTCTCATCGTGTTCAAGAAGCCGGGCGAGGCCGAAGTCACCGAGACGGGCATTGAAGTCCTCGTCAAGCATAACATTGCTAGGCTTAATGTCTCGGTGGACGACTTTCTGTTTCCATTCTTCGTGAAGGTACAACAACGCCGAAGCCAGCCCACATAAGACTCGGTGCCTCTGCGCCCAATTCAGAGGGTGGTAATTCTGATTCAGATGCTTTTTCTCTGGTTGCCTGAAGATGAACCTGTCGAGGCTCCCCTTGGGCATGTAATCGTAGATGAGCAGCAGCTCTTCACGCTCGTGGCATCATCCCCGGAGCCGCACCAGGTTCCTGTGTCGAAGTTGGCCTATGGTGCTGATCTCCGACATGAATTCCCGTTTACCCTGTCGCGACCCGGCAGAGATTCTCTTCACTGCCACATGTGCCGCAGACCCACCTCAGCATCCTAGTCTTCCCTCGTAGACGCTCGCAAAGCCACCGCTTCCCAGCAGTTCCGACACGCTGAAGTTCTTTGATACCGCGTACAAGCATGGTGAAGGTGGTGGTAAATGTGGTTGGCCAGATAGTGATCGGTTCACGGTAGAGAACCCATCTGATGCAGTTCTGCAACTGAAAATATTGATCCGTAAATGTACCATTTGGCGACGGAGTTAGGTCGATGTAACCATATGCAGCGGAAAACGAAGCGTTTCCCAGTAATATCAAGTTATCAACTGATTGCTGTTGTTTTTACCAAATGATGTGAAAGAGAAACCTGTGCTATAATTTCCAAGGGACTGTGAAAGGAAGATCAAAGGAAGGATGGGAAAGAGGAGAACCAAACTATAGACGACCCCTTTCCCAAACACCATGATAATTATACTCGAATAATCATTGACGGAGAAAATGGAAGCGCTATAAAAATAAACAGTAACCGACACAGCGAAGCGATATTTTGTACTTACTGAACAACTATTCACGTAAAACTAATGACAAAGCACGAGGGACATAATTCTTTTTGTGAAGTCTTTGATACTGATTGTAAAAACATGAACGACGGACGAATTCTTTCACACAAATTTAGAAAGAAACTGCAGAAATCTGTCGAACAAAATTTATTCAGTTTACCTCTGAGAGAGAAGAATAAATCCGTAACCTGCCATCTGACGTGACAGAATTAATTCAATCAATTCATCATACCGACGTAAGTCTGCCACTAGCGAAACAAAGCACAGTTAATGAAACATAGGTTTGCATCAGTGCGCTCAACCATGGGACGAGAGAGTGCCCACTCAACCATGAAACGAGCGACTTGGTTTTTTGTGGGGTAGGAATATGTAATTTCTAATTGTGTTATTGTGTGTCTGTTTCTATTATCCAGGAGGTCATTTAGATTTAGTCCCTTGATTAGGGGAGAGATTTCTTCTAACTAATCTTATCTTAGTATGTCGTTGAGATATTATTTCAACCAAATAATTATGGAGAAGTCTCCATGTTAGTTTCTCTTTCTTTAGAAAAAACACTTTTGTATTTAATTTTTTTTAACTTCATTTTTATCGAGGAGAAATGCATTATGTGTGTTCTGCAATTTTCTATATTGGTATCAAGATGAATCGAGTTGGGATGCGTCGTACCGCTGGGGTTGTAGGGCGATTGTCATGCTGCGTATTGAAGGCTTAGTCAATATGTTGCGTATGCCCGTGTGGAGAAAGTGGAGAAGTCTGCGTGAGTACTCTGCCACATCGCAGAATGAGGAAGGTTGTACACGATCGCCACATCGCACAATGAGTGTGCCATGCGTCCTGGTGACAGAGTGCGATATTGACTTTGTGAGCCTTTAAATTTATTTATTTTTTTCTGGAAATTATTTATCTGTGCCACAATTTCATTGCCGTATTTAATGCTAATGTTGTGCCCCGTCAGTATTCATTTTATGTAGCCATGATATTAACTGGGGTTTGGGTGTTCTGTTTGGAATTGTTTTTAATGTGATTTTTGGATGATTTGGTGTTGGAATTTGGCAGAAAATTTTAAAGTGAATTGGCTTTTTTTATTCTAAAACACTTCCATTACGAAAGGATTTCTACGAGCTGTTTGGTCCCACTCCGTCGGACCAGCGTTCACCTGTTCAAGCAAAGACTTCAACCAAATGGTTGGACAAGGGGTGGGTTTTGTTGGCCACAAGGTGGGTTTCTTTCGAAGTAAGGATCCAAGGTGATTTATAATCGACCTTTCTCATTGACTGGTTGGAAGTGAGAATCCCGAAGCCCAATGCATGTGTGTTTTGTAACAGAAGTGGAACGCGTGTGCCGGTGGAAAATCTGATGCGGGAATTTGACACCAAGAAGAGAGGGAACAACCGCAATTGATACCAATTAATATATTGCAGGATTATTATAGAAGTTTTGATGTAAACATTTAATATTAATCAAGGTTATAATTGTCTATATTAAAGGAAATTTGGATTATGGTGCTGTTCAATATGTCTTTCAAATATATTCTTGTAAGTTTAGGATTTAAAAATAATGCACATGTTGAGATTAGGGATTTTAATGCACATGTTGTCACTATTTGAAAACAACTTTCGTGTGTGTTTCGTGTCATAATTTGAAACCGTTAGATTATATGTTAGACGATTAAAACATTATGAGAACTCATTCGTTGGATTTCTAGGGCTTGTTCTTTCTTTGCTCGGCCATTCAGAATTAGAATGTGAACCAATGAAATAGGGTATGAACCCTGGATAGAAAAAAAAATAACACCCAGACGGCCTCGACGCGAAGCTCATGCGATGGCGCTCATTCATTGGATTTATAGGGCTTGTTCTTTCTTCGCTCAGCCATTCAGAATCAGAATCCGAACCAGTGAAACAGGGTTTGAACCCTGGCCAGAAAAAAATAACATCCAGACTGCCTCGACGCGAAGCTCATGCGATGGCGAAAGAAGTTGTCATGAAATGGAGCCTCTCTATCAACAGCTATTAATGTTTTGAATAAGATGTTGTAGGTATTGAATTTATATGGGATGATACATTAGGATTGGTGCAATTATCTTTGGGGTTTTATTTCACTTCTGTATTTTGAATGACTTTTTCATGTGGGTTCTGACAGAAAAATGCAGCGATAGCAGGGGCGTTGACAGGGCAACTTTGGCCCTGACACATGAGGAGCCCAATTATGATCATATACTGCAAGGTTCCATTGCAGGAGCCACTCTGTCAAAAAATGCTAATGTTTTGAATAAGATGTTGTAGGTACTGAATTTCTATGGGACGATACATTAGGATCGGTGTAATTATCTAATTATCTGTGGGGTTTTATTTCACTTTTGTATTTTGAATCAACTGCAGCACAGTCCCCAGAAGAAGATGCCGCTGATGGAGGCAATGTATCCACTGTTGAAGATGATCTTGACTAGTGCATGTCTCAAACATCATTAGACTAATTTGTGGTTGTCACAAGGATTTTCTCACCCATTTGTCTTTTTCTAAATAAACTTGCAGGATTAACCCTTCTGCGTTGCAAAATGAATCTCTATGGGAAATCCCAGCTCCATGCTCCCTGATTTTAGCTGACATCATCCTCACATATACTATGGATCTATTGGTAGTACTTTTTATGAGGTCTAGAATGAATAATTTTTTACCAAATTTTAGATTGAGTTATATTGTACCAGGCAAATCAACCTTTTCAATTCTCAGCATGCTTTTATACAATTCCACTGTGCCATATGTAGATTTTGTGTTATGTTGCAATCACTTCTAATTATCGTAATCTATTGGTGTCCATATATATTTTTATTTAATATCATATGTATGCATACCTATTTCTGTTAATGTGATTAATGGTGTGAAGATGGATCTATAACGTCCTTTGGGCATTCCTGCAATTCTGAGTTTGTGTCCTTAGCATGATAGCTTTGATGAATTGTTGAATGTATTGATCTCTTTTATGGTGAACACTCTTCATTGGCAGGTTAAGCGTACGGGGAAAGAATCCATGCAATGGGGTAAAGCTATATAACTTCCTGGTCTCTTCACTGTGTTGGAATTTCTTTCAATAACACTAGTGTGGATTTGTGGTATTTTTCCATGTCAATGTTGTTGTTACTTATTAAGTTCTTTATTTGCAGGCCTTGCAGCTGGTATGTACTTAGGTGTTACATATACACTGAAGGAGGTCAGAGGAGGAGTTCATGATTAGGTATGGGTACTTTGTCATTGTTCGGTACAGTCTTCATGTGGGTTTAAAGTTTGTTGCAAGTCAATTTCATTTTCATTATGGTTGAAGTCACAATAACCTCAGCGAGGGTTTGTTACCCATTGGGCCATTACAGGTAATTTAGAGTCTGTCACACCATGAGTTTAACAGAGTTATTATTACTAAGCAGTAGGGACAATCATTATAGTCTCCTCCATACTGAGTTGCATCTCATCCATACTGATTTGCATAATGAATCTCATAACAATCTCCTCCATACCGAGTTGTAGAATGAATCTCTACGGGAAATCCCAGCTCCTTGCTCCCTGATTTTAGCTAATATCATCCTCATATATACTATGGATCTATTCTTGGTACTTTTTATGAGGTTTGTTGTTACTTATTAAGTTCTTTATTTGCAGGCCTTGCAGCTGGTATGTACTCAGGTGTTACATATACACTGAAGGAGGTCAGAGGAGGAGTTCATGATTGGGTATGGGTACTTTTTCATTGTTCGGTACAATCTTCATGTGGGTTTAAACTCTGCTGCAAGTCAATTTCATTTTCATTATGGTTGAGGTCACAATAACCTCAGCAAGGGTTTGTTACCCATTGGGCCATTACAGGTAATTTATATTACTGTCACACCATGAGTTTAACAAAGTTCTTATTACTAAGCAGTAGGGACAATCATCACAATCTCCTTCATACTGAGTTGCAAAATGAATCTTATAACAATCTCCTCTATGCTGAGTTGCAGAATGAATCTCTATGGGAAATCCCAGCTCCTTGCTCCCTGATTTTAGCTAACATCATCCTCATATATACTATGGATCTATTACTGGTACTTTTTATGAGGTCTAGAATGAATAATTTTTTACCAAATTTTAGAATAAGTTATAGTGTACCGGGCAAATCAACCTTTTCAATTCTCAGCATGCTTTTATACAATTCCACTGTGCCATATGTAGATTTTGTGTTGTGTTTTCAAATAGAAGTCTGGGGAAAAAGAAATCAGATTTCATTCCTTCCTCTCCTAGTTTCAACATGGCAAACTCATGCTTCTATCTTTGTGTCCAAGAACTACACCTATAAATGGCTTATCACACACAATGAAGGAACCAATTTGGACTTCAGAGAAAATAGACTGACAGGGGAGCTCCCCAAGTTCAACACAGCTATACAATTTATATACCTTCATCATTCACATACTAGAAAAATCCCAATTTAATTGGGTTGTTGCAGAAATTATAATACTTCTCTCTATTTGCTAACAATTTATCGAAGTCTTGAATAAGAACAGAACTTAAAAAGGACGAAACAGAAATAAAAAAAACTACAGGTATGTGAAAACCTATCTCTTGTCCATTTCCTTCTATGCCCTGTCTTTTTTACTGCAATTATTTCCAATCTTTATAAGATCCATAGAAGAATTCGTAAAAAACATTGAAGCCGTGGTTTGGAAAGAGTTGCGGAGTACTCTTAAAAAAAAATTGAATCTGAAGGCAAAGAAACTGTAAATCTGCTACAGGAAAATTTGCATAAAGAGGAAAATGCATTCCTCTCAGAAATGAAGTGGGACATGTCGGTGATCACAGGAAAACCTGTTTGCAGGTGCATCGAGGGTTGTGAAGTTCAGCGTGTTTGCTAAATCTATGGAGAAGTTTACTACATATGAATTTAAAAATTTAAGGGAGACTTCCAATGCTTTTCTAGCTAATACCATATGATGCACTCATAAATCTAATTTTGGTCAACCTTTCTCCATATTCCTTTAAATTGTTATAGTGTAAAAGGCTCAAAGTTTTTAATTTGGAAAAACTTGTGATAATATAAACCAAGATGATCCTAAAATCGTAGGTGTGAATTAATATCATTATTGACTTTTTATTCCAGTCATTGCAAGAAAGTATTCTACAACACAAAGGACTTGGGTGTACACTTGAATTCCCACTAGTGAGAATGCACCTTAGGAAAGAGAGGGTAAATATTCTGGATTTTACTTCTCTCTGTTTGCTAACAATTTATCGAAATCTTGATTAAGAACAGAACTTAAAAAGAACGGAAACAGAAATGAAAAAACTATAGGTATATGAAAACATGTCTCTGATACAAGGGTTTATGCTCCTACGATAGAGATAACCCGTTCCAGGTTGGTATTAAAATTGGTCTTCTCCCAAGAACAAAATTTGTGCCCAAAAATTCATAGAGTAAGTTAGTTTGAGACTCTACCTATGAAATTTTATATGGAAAGATACCCCTTCATACAACCTTCGATAGTGAGTCACCTAAATCTAGAAATTGTACTTCATGCAATATGCTTCTCAAAGTTAAATTCCTTTTTATTGTCTCTTGTTGATTTGCCTTGTAAGTTATTCTTTCCAGTATACATTATGCTTCTCTTTGCACCACTAATAGTGGGAAATATTCATTTTTTGATAAATGGACACATAATAATTATGTACTCCAATTTTCCAGGCTCAGTGGTTACTAAAGTTATCTGAAATTCCTGAAATCAGTGAAGTTTCAAACTTCAGCAATGAAACCAAATTATATCTGGAAGATATTGTGAGGAAATTTAATATTGAGGATGCCCTTGAAGTCAAAAGGATCGAGAACGTGAAAAATCATGATTTCAAGGCGGTCGAGTATGTTTTGAAAAAGACGTTTGAAGCACATCAAGGATTAAAAAAGGTTTGTAGCTCATGTTGTATTTCTATCCGCAAAACTAAAAGGCACTCTGCAAGTGTAGGTCCTTGCTTTGGGAAATTTTTCATTCTTAATTAGTATCCTTAATTTTTTTTTCCCTGAAGGAAACCTTCGTTTTGAGGGGGAGAGGGGAAGGCATGGGTTGCTTCCCCACATTTCTAGATGACATCACTAATAAACCTATCAACTTAGACTAGTGCACCTCATCCAGGTGCTTTGAACTAAGCACCTGCCAGCATGGAACTAGCCAAATGCCCATACATTGGTTACAAAGGTTGAGTTAACCCCTTGGGTTGAATATTCATTGTTACCATATAGTTATATTGTTACATACATACTGCAAGCTCTCTCTGAAATAATTAGAATTATTTGCCAAAAGACATTGTAACAATGAAAACAAGGTTGACATATCATGAGTAATATGCACTTTTGTCTTTTTTATTGGGAACATGGCAGCATAATTATTTCATGATTTTGGTTTCAAAATAAGACAAAATCTAGATCAGCCCTTCTCTATTTTACCTACCAACATACGTTTAACAATGAGCACTTGAATGTTAGTCAACTAGGTCAAAGATCTGCTCTAGCTAAACTGTACTAGAAATGTACTTATACAGATCAGAGAGGTACTTTGAGCTGCAAGAAAGTTTCATTTATTCTGCATTCCTCATTTTTTGTGATTTATTTCCGTTTTTTTTGTTTAAACTTGAGCAATGATTAAGTGAAAATAATCTAATTGGTTTGTAGCACTAATTGAAATTGACTTATTTATCTTTTTAATTCTAGTACATGATGGTCTGGGTTATTTGCTTGTGAGGTATCTCATCTCTATATAGGGGATAATAAATCTTGTAAATGATGCTCTTGGTTGTTTGCTCATGAGATATGTCATCTATATATAGTGTATATGAATGATATTTTTAACTAGGAAGTGCATGAGCATTCAAAACGTACTGCATCAGGGTATGCTTTGTAAATTCAAATTTGGAGTATTCTAATTTTTAAAAAGTACAATCATAATTATAATATTGATGTTTCTCTAGTGCAGTTTCAAGCATCTCTGATTTGATTTTCTATAGGAATTGGAACTTATCCATTTTTTTTGCACATTTGAGGACATCAATAATTTATCTCATTCTTTGTTGTTGCGGGAGACTCGAATCCTTGTAAAAAAATGAAAAAATGAAGTCATGATTAAGAACAGAACTTAAAAAGAACGGAAACAGAAATAACAAAGCTACAGGTATGGGAAAACCTGCCTCTGGTCCATTTCCTTCTATGCGTTGTCTTCTTTACTGCAATTATTTCACATCTTTATAAGACATCCAGAGAAACCAAGATGTTGTAAAACACATAACTTCAATACCTAGGATGTTATCACTAAAGTTATATCTAGGTATTGGATTTCATTTTTAAGTTGGAAAAATTTGTGATAATATAAACCAAGATGATCCTAAAATGGTAGGTGTGAATTAATATGATTATTAACTTTTTACTCTAGTCATTGCAAGAAATTATTCTACAATACAAAGGACTTGGGTGTACACTTGAATTCCCACAAATGAGAATGCACCTTAGGAAATAGAGGGTAAATAATTCTAGATTTTACTTCTCTCTATTTGCTAACAATTTATCGAAGTCTTGATTAAGAACACAACTTAAAAAGAACGGAAACATAAATAAAAAAGTTATAGGTATGTGAAAACCTGTCTCGGTCCATTTCCTTCTATGCCCTGTCTTTACATCCAAAGAAACCGAGGTGTAGTAAAACACATAACTTCAATTCTCAAGATGTGGTCCATTTCCTTCTATGCCCTGTCTTTACATCCAAAGAAACCGAGGTGTAGTAAAACACATAACTTCAATTCTCAAGATGTTATCACTAAAGATATATCTAGGCATTGGATTTCATTTTTATTATGACATCATACATATATAAATAGTTTTCAAAATAGCTCTCCACATTTTCTAATAATGTGTACTTATGATTAGCTCAATCACATTATTTTATGTTTTTTACAGTGACTAAATAGTATGCGAAGCATATTGTAAGTAAATTGCCTCAATAAGCTTTCATGTCATATAATAAGCTTTCATGTGATATGTTAAGCATAGTGAGAAAAGATTTGTTCAATAAATTACAGAACCAACAAAACATAACTTTTTCCAATTTTAATGATATTCACATATAGTGAAATTTTGGTTCAAGTGATTGCAAACTCAACATGATCCTTGTTTTCCTATTTAATAACCATATTTAGTGTAGGCCTATGAGTCTGGGTTATTGAAATTGATCTTGATACATTAAATATTCTATGCTTCATAGATGGAGGATAACAATAAGATTCTTGTTTTCGTTTCAGATAGACTTCAAAATTGATCTTGATACATTAAATATTCTATGCTTCATAGATGGAGGATAACAATAAGATTCTTGTTTTCGTTTCAGATAGACTTCCAATGTTTTTCTAACTATCAAAACTAGATATGATGATGAAAGAGGATATATTATTTGAGGATAAATCAAGGATTTACAAACTTCTAATTTGATTGACAACTCTGGGAAAAATAGTTAAATAGTAGAATCAAGAAACGAGTGTGATGAATTAGAGGATATGAAAGGGACCCCTAAATCTAGCAATGAAATTGTCTGTCTATAGCTTTTTGACCATTCAGTTTCTCCTTTTGATTTTGGGGCTAAATATTTTTACTCTAGTCATTGCAAGAAAGTATTATACAACACGATATCATATGTATGCATACCTGTTTCTCTTAATGTGATTAATGGTGTGAAGATGGATCTATAAAGTCCTTTGGGCATTCCTGCAATTCTGAGTTTGTGTCCTTAGTACGATAGCTTTGATGAATTGATTGAATGTACTTATCTCTTTTATGGTGAACACTCTTCATTGGCAAGTTAAGCGTTCTAGGAAAGAATCCATGCAATGAGGTAAAGCTATAACTTCCTAATCTCTTCACTATGTTGGAATTGTTTTCAATATCTGAAATACCCGTTAATTTAATTTGAGTTCCATTTCGACTATTTTAATAAAGAATGTTGATTAGTAATTTTAATTTTAATTTTAATTGAATATAGATTATTGATAAAAAAAAGTAGCTATGATGACCTGCCATCATTATAGCCATTAGTTTCTGCAATTCCAATACTATTTTGAATATTATAACAAAGAATATTGACTTCATTTTAAATATTATAACAAAGAATATTGTCTTACGACATTTCTTTTGCAATATCGGTTGATGGTGCAATTGCTAGTATAATTTTTTTTTTTTTTTTAAATTTAAATTAACTATCTTAACAAATGATAAGGAAATATGAACTTATAAGAAAATAATAAAAACTTATTGAAAATGCCTATGATGTGAATAATTACTAACAAGTAAGGTTCATAAAGGCACTAACATTTTGCATAATTAAAAGAAGTTGAAAAAACAATACGAAATAATGCAGGGTGATGAAGTATAAATGGACTTATATGTGGTAGATGGTTGTTGTAATCTACCCCTCTAGTCATTCAGCTGCCGTATTGCATCAACCCACAACTTTGAGGGATGGTATTGAAATCAGAGCAAGCCACTTATCATCCAATCAGTCGAAAGTTTACAATAATAATTAAATTATCATATATCATTAACTCCGGTCCAATCTACTACCACATATATGAATCATTATAACATGACAGAATGCAATCCTACACGATCATGCAATGGTACAACGGACACGAGTCTATAACTGGATTATGCAATGCAACAAAGCTAGCAAATTATTAAGATTATTACATTAATAAACATGACTTTTAGAATTTATATTCTTTCAAAGTTAAATTTTATCAAATAAAAATTATATATATATAAACTATGAAAAATATATTTTTATTTTTATTATTATGTATGTTTTTGGCACAAAATTTATAATTATTTTATTTAAAAATAACAATGTTCTTAAATAATAAAATTTAAAATGGTTCATAACTTCATTTAATTATTAATTAATATCATAATAAAATTAAATTTATATGATTTGTTTATTATACTTATATACTTAAATCCTAAAATCCCAGTAATAAACATCAAATTATGAATAAATCAATTTTTTCCAACCAATAAATAAAGTGACCTGACCTTCCGCTAGACGCAACTGAATTTAAAAAAGAAAAGAAAAAGAAAGCTAAACTACAATGTTTCCTATTAATACGCACATTGATTAATGAACGAACTATGTATATTCATGTATTTGCTAACATCCGTAGTAATTACCGGAGGTGGTGCAACTAAAGTACAATTTTTCCTATTAATACGCACATTGAGTAAATGAACGAACATGTCTTCATGTATTTGCTAACATCCGTAGTAATTACCAGAGGTGGTGCATTCACTCAGGAGGGGGTGGACGTAGCGAAATAGGTTCATGTACGGTGTAACTGTGAGTGACATTTTATTTAAATTATTATTATATGGCCTTTCGTTCACCAAAGTTATTAATTGAAGACGGTCAAAAGAATCTGGGTCCAAGCAATAGCCATTTTATATTTTGAACTTTTGTAGTTTTTGCGCTTATTTTTATTATTCATATTTGTATTTTTATATTTATGTTGATGGGTGTCGTTATTATGGGATTCTTGGTGGTAACACTGTAGAGTTTCTTCGTCTATTATTGTCTATTTCCACGTCATTTGATTTACTAACATAATCCTCACCTCAACTAATAACTATGTTCCAATTTATGCAATAATTGTCATTACCTAGTCATTACTCTTATTTAGATTGAAAGACATCCAAAAAACATCAACTTGGTCTTCACAATCTCTCAGAGTTTCTCATCCGAGATGAGATCGCAATCTAATCCTTAGTGAATGATGATAATTTATTATTATTTCTGGAGTTGGTGAGCATGTCGTCCTATTTAGGATCTCACTATTCATCCATATAAATCCTTTGCATTCTGATTGTTGTTGTTGTTGTCGCTGCTATTTATTACATACCTGCTATAACTTATTACTTTCTTGTTGGGCTCTGCAATTGATGACCCATTCTTTTTTAGGTAGATTACGATCGAGACAATTCCCATTTTATATATGATAGGGAGAAGAGATCATATCTCACATTTGAGGGAAGGAAGAGCTTTCTCCATACATCTCTCGTTGTGCTAGGAATTAAGGCCATTCGATATAGTATTATTACTGAATTATTTGAACCCAAAATGCAACATGGAACCCCTTTTGCACAAAAATTAATGCACATTGTTACATTGGAACCCCATTACACTTGTATACCTGAAACTTCCACTTAGAGCATATGAGGACTCCACTCCTCCTCGCTACTTTACACCTATTTGAGATAACATATTCAGAGGTATAAATAAATCATCAGAGCTAGAACTTAACACCATATCCAGGCATGCAGATGAAGGTTTAGGCAAGGATCTAACCTAAACTGCAAGGTCCTCAATACCTCTCCCACAAAAGGAGCCACCCAACAGATCTATGCGACCATTTGCAATACCGCATCTATCATCATACTTCGATAGGAAGCATCAACCTTGACCACAATAGCTGGAGTTATTTCGTAATATAAGGACCAACAGAAGGAATCATACTATTAGAAGTGTGTCTCTGAGCAACATCCACCGTCCTTTCTTCAAACTCCTTTGCTTAAGACTCACGTAGCAAGTGCAGAGGCCTTGTTCGAAAGGTTGAAATGTTTCCTGCAAGAGAATGGAATCCACAAAAATAGTGCCCATGTCTGCCCCCGAGACAACCATTTGACCCCATTTAACCTGTTAGGCCTCTGTAATTTAGTAGAGTGGCAAGACTAAATGCTGTAGCGACTACATCAAAAACCACTATGGATTTCTAGGATCTAGCCCTCCTGAATCCAGAGAGGGATCTCTCTATAAGTGCAAAGATTGATTTATCTTTAAGGATTTTAGTATGATATTAGGCTACTTATTAAGAACAAGGGTTTTTGTTTGTTTGGTTGGTCAGGTATGATTTTTAATTGGATGGAATATCACAACATGAAAGAGTTCAAAAGGTGTAGATGCAAGTATATTGAGAAATGTTCAGCAAATAGGATTAGTGTGAAAACAACTTTAAACCATTGGGCAATGGAGTCACGAAAAGGTTTAATTGTACAACAATTTCAAGAGTGGTCCAAGGGGTAAGTCATCTATATCAAAAGATACTTTAGATTAAATGATGGAATTGAACATTAAAGTGTTGTGAAGGTAGAAAAAGCCAATAATATCAACAATGATTTATCAACTTTCCATACAAGAAAAAGCCTTTTTAAGAAACTGTTTGAAACCAACCAAAGATAGGGCTAACCATAAACTTCTTTGGACAAGCTTGTATTAAAGCTAACTTATCAGACAAACAATCCAGTAATCCACATGACTACTTTTAGAAGGGATGAAAACAGATAAAAAAACAAAGTGCAGCTTAAGATCAAGCAAGATACATTAAAATCAAAGCTTGCTTTAGCTTACTCTTAGGGAAACCTTCAAAACAACTTTTGGAGGAAGAACTAGAAGATAGGGCAAACCATAAACTTTCATAGTCTAACTCTACTTAGCATGCATTGAAAATATCATTCAAGAACTTCCTTTCAAGTTTTGCAAATCAAGTCATGGACTAACCAACATTCCTTCATAATGTTTACACTTAACTTAAGTCATTCTTAAATACACAATTGGAAGAAAACATAAAGATAAAGCTTATCAGTGAGAGTAGGGTACTTTTAACAGTAAATCCTAACTCTATATTTTCTGTTCTTTATCAGAGAAAAGTGAACAAAATGGCACACATGAAAGGAAAACAATAACAGTAAGAGGTACTTCACCAATGATATAGACTAGGATCCCAAAAATTAGCTTGTATATTGATTATCAATCCAGTTACATACTTCAAGTCCAATGTTTCATCACAACAACAACTTCTCTTCTCAGCCTGACTTCTTCAATAACTTAACAAAGCTTCAGAGCTTCAGAGTTTATTTACATTCAACAACGATTCGATACAGCAAGTATTACATCAAAAATCCAATAACCATCCCTTTACAATGTGCTCCTCAAGGAGATTTTATAAGGAAATGAGGAGGTGGAAGAGTTTCTAGGGTTCAAGTATCATTAATTCTACACTTAATGCAATTCCTAGCCTTGAAAACCATGCAAAGCATAAGGCAAGAAAGCATCCAATTTAGAACTCTGTCTCATAACTTTGTTTGCTGTTTTTTAGGCTTAGTGGATGAGAAGATTGAATTTAAGGTTATTTCTTATCCTTTCAATAACTTCACTGACAGTTTGAAATAAGTTCTTTTGTTTGAAATAACTGTTCAGCTGTCTTTAGGCAAATATCTTCTGAATAGGAAATAAATATGCCTTCTGTTGATTATGGAAACAGCAGGTGGCTCTTTGGTAGCTCAAGAGGATTCAATTAGCCTCTGATGTGATAGTGGAGGCCTCTCAGACTGATATATCTCTTTGTTTTTACCTTAAAACACCTTAATCTGTCTTTACTCTGTGTTTTTAGGCCCAATTAGGCCTTGATATTCATTTATGGTCTTCATACTGTTTTTATCTGTGGATTAGGCCTTTGATTTTTGAGCTTTCTGCCTTAATCCCTTTAAACTCTGTTTTAAAATCATTAATTCTTCGTTTCTGCTTTGATTTTATCCTTTGACATTAATACTCTTTGTTTGATTGATGTCTTCTGTGTTTTGCTGTGTTGCAGGCATGGAGAAGGTTTCAGGACATCACCAATGTTCATGAGACATTGGTAAAATCACCATTTGAAACATGTAGATTGATTTTCTTCATGAATAATGGCCTGGGGGATCGTCATCCCTAGCCTTCGTTTCATTTTAAAACTGTGGAAAAACCTTAATAACCTGCAAAAACACTGTTACACAGTAATTTGTCACCGTTCCTACAATCCCCATCCCGCACATTGGAGGTCATATTCCGTGACCTGTGAGCAGTGACATGACCTGAAACCGCTTTCATGGCATCCCCCTGGACAAGGACAATCATTCCCCTGAAGACAATTCCTTGTGAAAAACCCTAAAAATAGCCTTTTTGCCTTGGCGCAACTATCCAATTCAGCTCTCGTGCCAATGGGGGAAATCATCCAAAGAGGGCGCGCCAGTTGGCGCACTGTCTCAGTGTTATACCTGTGCCAGGCTTATTAAGGAGTGTTTTTTAAAAATAAATGGTGGAAGATCGACTCCAACTAATTCCTGAACTGGTTTCTAAATTGAGTTGGGAGGTTTGGCTCCAGATCTCCATGTAGAGGAAGTGGTTTTCCACCTCTCATGGAAGCTTCCTTGAGGATAAGGCCAATCCCATGATTATAGGGATCCCAACCCCCTTCCACCATCTATATAAGCTTGCCATTTTCCTTTTGCAAGCTAGCCTTCAAGAGCCCTCAATAGCCTAGAGAATGCTGAAAGAACCTTGATAGTCCTCATAGAGCCAAATCAGTAGCAAGGAGATTATTGTCAAAACAACTGAAGAGAGAGGCTTGTCCCATCCCCGACGAGCTTTATTGAGATGTACTCCGTTGTCGACCTGCCGAAGGAAGATTCAACGTCAGGGCCAGGTTGTATCTTTCTTTGTATTGACTAATGATAAGTGACTTTGGTTATGGTTCCACTCGTATTGTTCATACTTTGTGATTATGGGTTGTATCTTCTCTAACTGATACATAATTTCATATATTGGGTTTTACGCTTGTGTGTTTGTCGTGTTTCTTGTATGTGCAGGTGTTTGTTCGCGCCAAGCGAGAGAATTGTGATCTACCAGAGCAAGGGATCGGGAGCGCTATCTTCTCCGCGAACAACAACGTTGGACTTGAGGTAGGCCTTTCTCGCAATTTGGTCTATTGCAGTTAGGAACTTGCGTCTTAGCGTGATACGATTGTTGCTAGACCCGATCTGGGCTAGTAGGGATCGCCTTTGTCCACAGAGGGGATTTACCTTTACAAAAAATTGGCGACTCCGCTGGGGAGAAGTTGATTTGAGTACTGTCTTGTCCTTTTGGTCGTTTCTTGACTTTCCTTGCTTGATCAACTCTTTTGACTGGCTCTTTTCGTGTGTTAAACTTTTGTTTAGCTTTGTCATCACTAGTCTGTTTCTTGGATTGCTCTTTTTTATTTTTACATAGTAAAATCGACTGGCACACTTATTAGCCTAGCAGTCGCGCCAATTGGCGCACGTTTCCAGTGTATTACCCGCGCCAATGCTATTCTGGCACTATTTTCAGCCTAACAGTCGCGCCAATTCTGAAAGGTGGTAGGGTTTTCTCTGACTTGAGCTTTCTGAGCTTGATCTGTGATTTTGGTTTCATTTTTACGACTTCCTAAGTGTTTTGGAGTTGTGTTTGGCTGATTGTGGCCTTCATCCTTTGGTTGTTTGCCCGCTTCTATCGATTTTACATTCTAGCCCTAGGACATCTAGATGCTATAGTGTGTCGAGCCTCCCGTGGGAGTTTTTGGTTTCTATCTGTTCAGTCAACTTTGTAATTGCTTCTCTGCATTCGTTTAGTGGTTGTCTATCATTTTTTTACGTTGTTTGAATGATTGGTTTTTTCCTCATTTGAATTCCGCCTTGTCTCGTTTTGGGCCTAGATTACATGGTTCATTTGAGTATTTGGGATTTTTTTGGTTTTGAGGGATTGCTTTGTCAATTTGAGGTTTGATTGTGTGCTTGCATTGAGTGAAACTTGCTTGTTTTTACTCCTTTGCTATCGCTTCTCAAATTGTTCATTTCATTAGTTTTCATTTTGTTTAGTGCACTTTGCTCTTAAACACTGAAAATACAAAAAAAAAATTCTTTTCCTCTTGATTAGTTAATGCAAATCGAATCTTTTCTGTGTTATTAGTGATTTATAACTCTGAAAGAAAAGCTTTTTAGTTTTCATTAGCTTGCATTAGAGATATTAGTGATTTTTTTTTTGGTCATTTTGTTATTGTATGAAAAGCTCTTAACTCTCTTGTAATTATCTTTCATCAAATGAAATGATATACTGTGGCATGTAGTGTGCATTTAGGATATTTTGAGACATTACACTCACTAGGGCCTGAAAATTGAAACATAATTGAAGATTAACATTAAAATTTATTCAATTTACACTAAGGCAGCATTGTGTTGGAAATATGATGCAGAGTGTTGTCCTTGATGGCAACCCACTGAATGAAGATGAAGACATGCGACTGTTGACATGTGCTGTCCTTGATGGCAATCCACCTGATGAAGTTATTCTTGACTTAATGGGCTTGGTAAATGATGTAAATTTGATGTGATATGATGCTTGTTGAAGTGTTGTCCCTGAAAGGCAACCCACTTGATAAAGATGATGGCAACTTACTTGATGAAGTTGTGCTTGCTAGAATATGTTCTTGATGAAATGATGTATCTACAGTGTGTACAGAAGGCAATGAAGAAAGGAATTCAGAATGTGCTCAAAGTATGATGAAAAGAGTATGTCTCTATGCATACGCGGATATGTCTAGGAGAAGTCGCGTATGCACGCGGAAAAGAACGTGCCAAGTCGCGTATGGGCAAAAGCGCTCAAAAAGTGCAAATCCAGGGGCCCGTGGTATTGAAGGCTCATGGTATTGGTTTGGCTCATGGTATTGAAAAAGGGACCCGTGGTATTGAAGGCTCATGGTATTGTTTTGGCTCGTGGTATTGAAGGCTCGTGGTATTGCTTTGACCCATGGTATTGAAAAAGGATAAGCCTATATAAGGAGAAGAAATTCATTGTGCAAATCATGAGTGTGGGTGCAAGATGTCTGAGCTTGAATGAATACTTCTCTCTGAAGTAGATCTGAATGGAAAGGGTTACACTTGAATGATAAATATGAATGTATGATGCACCAATGATGAAGAAGGGGATCTAGATCTGAATTGCTCTTGTATTTGCTAGATCTGATTATGGAAGGCTTAGATCTGTGATGAGGCGAGCATCTAGGCGAACATCTGTCTGAAGCGGAAGGGTAGATCTGAACTGAATATCTGATCTGATGAAGTATGCTGCTCTGTAATGATTAAAGATCTATACGCTACTTCGCCGCGAAGGAAGCGCGTATATACGCGGCTTCAGCGAAGAGAAAGCGCGTATGCGCAATAAAATATACACTGAGGTATACGCTGGTTTGTGTGGACGGAAGCGCGTATATACGCGACATCGGTGAAGTAAAAGCGCGTATGCAAACTAGGGTTTGCTGAAGCAAGGGGTATGAAATATCTGATCTGTTCTGCTGTGTTTCTGCTATCTGATCTGTGTTGATATGAATCTGTTGATGATGTATGGTTGTGCTTGAAAGTATGGAAAGGGTTCGGTCTGGAAATATGATGAATTGTGGCCTGCAAGTTGTGTTCTATTAAAGTGGTTGGATCCAGTGTGAAAATTGATGAAACGTGGTCCAAGGTGGTGTTGAGGGTTGTAGCCTTCAGTCAGGGGGTTGTAGCTCCCTTCCAGGAGAGGCTGGTAAACGAGATCAGGGGGTCGTAGCTCCCTTCCAGGAGAGGCTGGTAAACGAGTCAGGGGGTTGGAGCTCCCTTCCAGGAGTGGCTGGTAAACAAGCGCAGGTGGGTGCCTGCGTGCTGGTCAAGTCTGCACCAGCACATATGTTGTAACATGTTTTCTCTATAATAAAAATATTGAAGGTTGAGCAACTGCAGCGGTGGTTTTCTCCCGATTTGGGTTTCCACCTAAAAATCCTGGTGTTCATGTGTGATGCTTTGTGTGATGGCTTATTCTGTTATTACTGCACATGTTTACAGTTTATTGAACATCTGATGAATGAATGATGGAATGATCTAAGTGAAGATTTAATTACATATCTAGATCTCTGTGTATACGCGAGTTTCATAAAGGGGATCCGCGTATATACGCTGGTTTACTGAAGGAAAGTAGCGTATGGGTTTTAAGGAATGAAAAAGTAAAAAGTTTTGAATATGCTGTAAATACTGATTCACCCCCCCCTCTCAGTATTTTTCCCAACACATTGAAACATTAACGCAACATTTAGAGGTCTAGGTTAGAGACGTGTTCCAGCGTCGTTAAACCTAGTAGCTGTCGTTCGCCTCTTGGCTTTAGACAGTGCTAGTACGGACTTGTGCTCCCCGTACCGTCGTGTATATAAAGGGAGACCCCACTAAGTTTCTATCGTTTATCCATAGGAAGCCCAGTCTGCCGCTCTATACCCGTGATACACCAGACACCACATTCGGGGAGATTTCCTGCACGTACGTTAAGTCCTTGGTTGATTTGTCTTTCATTTTGAAACCAAGGTGTATATTGCAGTTCACAGTTATTTGGTACACCCTTTGCCTAGAATTCCTGAGCAGTCATTTTGATCTTATCTGACTCCTTAAATTTGAAAAGATCACCAAGCGCTTGTCCTTTCACGCTTGCCTCAAAACTGAAAGAGATAGAGTCACCTTTCATCCATTTCTCGACTCTTAAAACATGAAATGGTGAACTTTCTAAGTTTCAATGTGGTAAAATAAATCACCTGCGATCACACACCCTTTTAGATTTTGCTTATCGGCCGTTTGATTGTGTGCCTTGGATTTTTTAGCCCGTGTGTTTGTTTGATCTTTTCCTCCCATCGTTATTGTCACAGTGGCGGAACCCTTAGTTTCGTCTACTGGTATTCCGTATACAGACGATTCATCAGAGGTCTCTCAGTCCTCTACTGAACCTCAACAGCCTATCATTTTCGAGTTTCCCGGTGGGGGACCGGTTCTATCTGAGCTTCCCTTTGGAGGACCAGTTGAGTTCAATTGGCCCTTATCCGACACTTGGTCTGGATTTGGAGTAGGGGAACATTTCCCTCCTCTTACATCGGGTTCACGCTTTATAGCTGATGTTATTCCTCCTAGTCCTCGCCGTCTTCTAGCAGATCTAGTGGCAAGTTCAGATATGGGCTCATCCAGCCATTCTCCTAGTGAGGAAATCCCTACGTCTAGTGAAGATTACCAGTTGTTCCCAGAATACAACCCCGAGTTATCTGTCATGTCTTCACCTTGTCCCTCACTTCCAGCAGGATATAGATCTTTCAGTCAAATTATGACCGCCGTTACCTCTATGGGGATATCAACTCCTTCTACGAGGCTGATTATTCCTTCATTGGGGATGTCTCCACAGACACCCATCACGTCATCCCCTCAGGTCACTTCAGTACCTGTCAGGGCCACTGTCTGTGTGGCCGCGTATACCCCCGCTGTTATTACTCAGTTCGTAAGGACCATGTCACTTCCCGAAGACATCTATATAGCATCTGCTATGCTGGAGAACATTTCTCCTGAGGAGTATCGATTGTCCCTACAAAAATCAAACCCCGAGGTCGGTCAATCCTCCAAAGATCCCAACCGTCCGTATTTTTTGCATTATGCACAGGATGGTACCCCTGTTTACATTTTTCCATACCAATACGATGAGTAGGGAAACCCTTTACATTTACCCGCTCCAGAGGCCTATCTTCATGGTCAAGGTTTTCCATCTAACCAAGCTGGGCAACACTACAACCCACAAGGGCAACCCTTCCAGGGCCAACCTTCGAGACAACTTGGTTATCTTTATGATCCACAAAGTTAGCCCTTACAAGGCCAACCTTCGGGCCCGCAGGGGTTGTTATACGTTCCACAAGGACAGTCCTACAACCCTTTAGGTCAAAGTATCCAGCCTCACCCTGTGGTCCAACCAGGGCAACCTCAAGGACCCACAGGTCAATTGTGGTACCAACCGGGGCCATTGTACGGTCCTGGGGAACAAGTCCAACCTTCACAACCTATGCAACCTTAGTATCCTATTGGTTCAAATGTTGCACAGCAAGGACCCTCTTATGGTCCTGTTCCAGGTCAAACCAGTTATCAAGCACAACCTGGCCCTATTCCACACCAGGCCAATCGGCCCATCCGGCACAGCCTGGTGTCCCATATCAGCCAGGTCAACCTGTACAACCTGCGTAACCTGTTTACCCGAGTCAACATGTTCAGCCAGGTCAACCTGTCCAACCAGGTCAACCTGCACATCCTGTCAACCCTGCTCAACAGCCGATTTACTCGATGCCACAACTGAATCAACTGGTGCACCCTAATTATCAGGCTCAGCAGGGTCCCACCTATCAGCAGCCCGCTCAACCCCAAGGCAGTTACTATCCTCAAGGTCAATCTCGACCGACTTATAACTCGCCCCAAGGTTCCCATTATTATCCTCAACAACCCGGATACACCTATACTCAGCAGCCAAATCCACAGACTGCTCAAACGGGGCTGACATATAATCAAGGTCCATACTCTGGTTATCAACCCCCATACACTGGTTACCAGTAGCCATATCAGACTGGTTATACACCCTATATTCTCGATGGTCATAATCCTCCAAGAAAAAACCCATGGGGGCAAGGATATGCTCAACCATCATGGAGTACAGGTACAGGTCCTTATCGAGGGCCTAGTATGCCTTTTAATCCACAATTTCCATTCTTGGCTACCTTGAAGTTACCGGACGTTTCTAAACTAACCAATGATCTGATTCTTCACAATCCTTATTGGCCTCCGGTTCCGACCAAGGTACCCGACGACTGTCCTAAGTTTGAAGGTAAAGCTAGAGAGGACCCCCAAGCTCATGTAATGACCTACCATCTGTGGTGTTCGTCTAATTCTTGGGTGGATGATTCAATTCATCTACGTCTCTTCCAGCACACTCTTACCGGTGCTGCCGCTAAGTGGTATATAGAGTTACCTCGTGGAATCTTTCAAGACTTCAATACATTAGCAATGGATTTTCTGACTCACTTCCAGTTATCAGTTCGCTATGAAGCCGGGACGCATCTCTTGAATTCTTTGAAGCAGGATAAAGCCACCCACATATCCGATCATATTCATGAGTGGCGACGTCATCATAGAATGATCAAGTTTGATATACCTGATCAGCTACTAACTCATTGGTTCACCACCTCCTTCGTTAACAAAATCTCTCAAGATATTGCTATGGGGGCATGTGTGACTGAAGAACAAGCCATCGCATGTGCCCAGTACCTGGATTTGGTGTACTCTCAGTCTGGCACGCTTTATGATATTTTGACTGATGCTCCACAGCTGGGAACCCCTAAAGCACCACCTACCCCAACGGTGGATGGTGTTATTGGTTTCGTTTCTCAAAATTCTCAGAAATCCTCAAATGGGAAGCAAAAGTCCAATTCTTCCAATAATTCTGCTCTTCCCGCCCCTTCAGATTCTAGAAAAACTGCGGAGGTCAATGCCATTCAGGCTAATCCTACGGAAAAGGCCTCCAAAGGAAAGAAGAAGGGCAAAGGAAAATCCAAACCCGACGCCCCAAAACCAGAGTCTTCTAAACCTTGTACTGATGATGGTTCCCAATGTAAACCGAAGTACCCCTACCTTATCTGTGAAGGAGATCATTATATCAAAGATTGCCCTTGACGATCTGAGATTACTCAACTTCTGAAAGGCTCCAAAGGGACTCCAGTAGTTCTTAAAGAATCGTTCCCGTCTCAGCAAAACTAGATGGTTGAGCAACCCTCACCATCTGCACCATTTGGGTCCCAGGTCTTTATGATGAATGGTGCTGCACCTGTCTCGATTGCTACGCGTTCGAAGGATTATGCCTGATCGCGTCAGGCAGCTGGAAAGGAAGTTTTAGATGGCCCACCTCCCCCACCTGTCTCTGGTCCTTTGGAAATTGAGAAGCCCAACACCGAACCTCTTGTGAGGCCACCTTCTAAAGGTGTTCTGTGAAGATCTTCCTAGAACCCAAATGCCCGTGCCGCTCAGCACTATAGTATTGTTGAGGATTTGGCACAGGCGCCTTCTACCATGTTTGCATTGGAAGTTCTTCAAAGTTGCCCATCGCAATGGAAAGCTTTGTTGTCTATAATCAGTGGAATTGATCCCGCCGATTCTAGTCTTCTCACCTTCGACCTAGAAAATTTTACCCCCCGACTTCCGCATCAAATTGCTCTTGTTATACAAGTTGGGATCAACAACCTCAACATCCATAGGGCTGTTGTGGATGAAGGTGCTTCCACCCGTGTCATGTCATCCACCTGCTGGAAGGCCATTGGATCTCCGGCTCTTTCATCGTCTCCCAATGCCTTAGAGGCATTCGATGGTTAGGAATCAAAACCCCTAGGTGTTCTCGAGAGTTTTCCGATTACCTTACAAGGGAAGACAGTCAATGTAGAAGTAGAAGTGGTTGATGCCAAGATTAACTACAATCTTCTTCTTGGCTGCAGTTGGACTCACGCCATGCTATGAGTACTGTCCACCCTCTTCGGGCTTCTCAAGTTCCCTCATGAGGGAAAAATCATTACTGTGGATCAGTTGTCTTTCTTCACCTCATCCTCTAAGAACAACGTTCCTTACATGGATTAGATCCCCAAATCCCCTGACAGTGTAGGACCCGATCTCTTCAAGGACCCCGTCCTCATGGGTATTTTTCCCGCGCCACCACTACACGGGTATTTTTCCCGCGCCACCACTACACACCATTCAAGTTAATATGATCTCTAGGTCTGACGACCCATGGATCATCCCTTCGCCTGAACAGGTGACTGATTTTGGAGAATCGATGCCCTTAACTCCAGTAGAGATTAATTACTGTGAAATTGTTGCCACATCTGATCCTCCTCCTCCTCAACATGCTCCTTCGAGCATGGCTTTAGATATCTATTCTCAATCCCCCTAGCTCGGCGAGGCTGACTCGTTTGATCCTCTAAAAGAGATCTTCCCTTCTGACGAAGCCATTGTCGAAACAATGTCTCTTGAGGAGCTGCCTTGCAGTGATGGACATCATCGCTCCTCCTTTATGCCCAGCCTGGGGGCAATGTCCGATTGTCTAGAGCGTTTTGCATCTCAAGTTCCTACTCCACCTCTCCAGACACCATATTGACTCATGAGGTCCTTTCGGAGGGAAACCTGAACAACATTACCCAAACCATTCCGATCGACATATCCGTTAAATCGGGGATAGTCGAGAACATACATGTGGGAGTGACCTGTTCTCCTGACAAGATACAAGTTTATACCAATATTTTCCATGAATTCAGAGATGTTTTTGCTTGGTCCTATGAGGAGATGCCTGGGATTGATCCCAACATAGTAGTGCACAAGATTCCTACCTATCCCAGTGCGAAACCCGTGCGCTAGCACCTATGCCTAGTGCATCCTCACAAAGTCGTTGCCATTAAAGTAGAAGTTGAAAAACTTCTGAACGCGGGCTTCATTTACCTGATTCCCCTCACGGAATGGGTCCCAAACATTGTCCCTGTAGATAAGAAGCAGGGTACTATAAGAATCTGCGTTGATTACCATGATATTAGCCGAGCCTGCCCTTCATAGATCAAATCATTGACGAATGTGCTGGGAGTGAGATTTATTCCCTGATGGATGGATTTTCTACGTACAATCAGATAAATATTTTACCCATCGATCAACACAAGACTGCATTCATCTGTCTGTGGGGTACCTTTTCTTATAAAAAGCTCTTGTTTGGCTTAAAGAACGTTGGAGCTCCTTTCCAGCGTGCTATGTCTTACGCATTCCATGACATACGCCATATTGTTCAGCCTCATCTGGACGATCTGCCAACTCATTCAGCTCGGCGAGAGGACCATCCCGAACACCTCCGCCAAATTTTCCTTCGCTGTAGATGTTATAATATCCAGCTTAACCCTCATAAATGTGTCTTTTGCGTGGATTCTGGACATCTTTTGGGGTTCATTTTCTCCAAGGACGGAATTTGCCTTGACCCCCTAAAGGTCGAGGCTATTGTCAATCTCCCATCACCCTCCTCGTTACACCAACTACAGAGTCTGTAGGGAAAAGCTAACTTCCTATGACGTTTCATCCCGAACTACGCAGAAGTGGCCAAAGGATTCACGTGTCTTTTAAAGCAGAACGTTCCCTTTCATTGGGATGAGATTGCTCAGCAATCCTTCGAGAAGCTCAAGACGTTACTCGTTAATGCTCCGTTGATTCGTCCTCAAAACTATCACTGTGATTTCACTCTATACTTGGCCGCCGCGTTTAGCACCATAACTATGGTTCTGGTGCAAGATGACGATGATGGAAATGAACACGTCATTTATTATCTATCACGGAATCTTCTCGACACAGAAACATGTTACGCTCACGTTGAGAAACTGGCATTAGCTGCAGTGCAATCTGTGCAGCGGTTTCGCCATTACATCCTGTTGCGTACAGTAACCGTGGTTTCAGATTGAAACCCCATGACATACATTCTATCTCGAAAATTGCTGGGGGGAAGTACTATAAATGGATCGTCATCCTTCAGGAGTTCGATTTAGAGTTTCCCACTACTAAGTCGACCAAATCACTGGTTTTTTCGGATCTCATTTGCTCCCTCCCGACAGACTCCACCTCATCTCACTCCAAGGATCATATCCTGGACGAAACACTCTTCCTTATCAGCACTCGCAATCCATGGTACGGTGACATCATTGTGTATCTTCAAAATTCAACGTTCTGGTATGATTTGACCAAAGATGCCCAACGTCGGATTCGGCATCAGTCTCAACCCTACCGCATTGTAGGAGATACCTTATACCGGGTTGGAGTAGATTCAGTGCTCTGCCAGTGCTTGACCCTGGAAGAGGCTGAGAGAGTCTTTAATGACTATCACAGTGGCGCCTGTGGCGGTCACATGTCCGGATATGCCACCGCCCAGAAGATTTTGCGTGTGGGCTACTTCTGGCCATCGGTATTCAAACACTGTATTGTTGCAGTCCGAAAATGTCATTCATGCCAGGTTTTTCAGTGCAAAATGCGCGTGCCACCCCTCCCTCTGCACCCTATCATTACCATAGGCCCTTTTGCGAAATGGGGCATAGATTTCATGAAGTGTAACCCTCATTAGGCCAGGGGGCATGCATATATAATCGTTGTTGTAGACTACTTTACTAAGTGGGCCAAAGCGATGCCTACACTAGCCGTCGACGGTAAGACAACTGCCCAGTTTATTTTCAACCACATTATTGCACGTTTTGGGGTCCCTTAGACCATTGTTACCAATCATGGCACTCATTTTTGAGATTACATGATGGCCGAGCTGACATCAAGATTGGGCTTGCGACATGATAGCTCAACACCATATTACCCCCAGGCAAATGGCCAGGTTGAGGTTGTGAACAAAGTTTTGGTCGCAATTTTTAATCTTGATGTCAGCTCAGCCATCATGTAATCTCAAAAATGAGTGCCATGATCGGTAACAATGGCTTGAGGAACCCCGAAACGTGCAATAATGTGGTTGAAAATAAACTGGGCAACTGTCTTACTGTCGGCGGCTAGTGTAGCCATCACTTCGTCCCACTTAGTAAAGTAGTCTACAGCGACGATTATATATGCATGCCCCTCGGCCGAATGACGGTTACACGTCATGAAATCTACGCCCCATTTCGTAAAAGGGCCTACGGTAATGACAGGGTGTAGAGGGAGGGGTGGCGTGCACATTTTGCGTTGAAAAACCTGGCACGAATGACATTTTCGGACTGCAACAATACAGTCATTGAATATCGACGGCCAGAAGTAGCACGCACACAGAATATTCTGGGCGGTGGCATATCCGGACATGTGACCACCATAGGTGCCACTATGACAGTCATTCAAGACTCTCTCAGCCTCTTCCAGGGTCAAGCACCGGCGGAGCATCGAATCTACTCCAACCCGGTATAAGGTATCTCCTACAATGCGGTAGGGTTGAGACTGATGCTGAATCCGACGTTGGGCATCTTTGTTCAACTCAGACCGAAACGTTGAAGTTTGAAGATACACAATGATGTCGCCGTACCATGGATCGTGAGTGTTGATAAGGAAGAGTGTTTTTTCCGGGATATGATCCTCGGAGTGAGATGGGGTGGAGTCTGTCGGGAGGGAGCAAATGAGATCCGCAAAAACTAGTGATTTGGTCGAATTAACAGTGGTAAACTCTAAATCGAACTCCTGAAGGATGACGATCCATTTGGAGTACTTTCCCCCCAGAAATTGTCGAGATAGAATGTATGTCATGGGGTTGCAATCTGAAACCACGGTTATTATACGCAACAGGATGTAATGGCGGAACCGCTGCACAACTTGCACTGCGGCTAATGCCAGTTTCTCGACGTGAGCGTAACGTGTTTCTGTATCGAGAAGATTCCATGATAGATAATAAACGACATGTTCATTTCCATCATAGTAATTATGCACCAGAACCATAACTATGGTGCTAAACGCAGCGGCCAAGTATAGAGTGAAATCACGGTGATAGTTTGGAGGACGAATCAACGGATCATTAACAAGTAATGTCTTCAGCGTCTCGAGAACACCTAGGGGTTTTGATTCCCGACCATCGAATGCCTCTAAGGCATTGGGAGACGATGAAAGAGCCGGAGAGCCAATGGCCTTCCAGCAGGCGGATGACATTACACAGGTGGAAGCACCTTCATCCACAATGGCCCTATGGATGTTGAGGCCGTTGATCTTGACTTGTATAACAAGAGAAATTTGATGCGGAAGTCGGGGGGTAAAATTTTCTAGGTCGAAGGTGAGAAGACTAGAATCGACGAGATAAATTCCACTAATTGTAGACAACAGAGCTTTCCATTGCGATGGGAAAATTTGAATAACTTCCAATGCAGACATGGTAGAAGGCGCCTGTGCCAAATCATCAACAATACTGTAGTGCTGACCAGCACGACCATTTGGTTTGTAGGAAGATCTTCGCAGAACACCTTTAGAAGGTGGACTCACAATAGGTTCAGTGCTGGGCTTCTCAATTTCCAAAGGACCGGAGACAGGTGGGGGAGGTGGGCCATCCACAACTTCCTTTCCAGCTGCCTGACGCGATCTGGCATAATCTTTCGAACGCGTAGCAATCAAGACAGGTGTAGCACCATTCATCATAAAGACCTGGGACCCAAATGGTGCAGATGGTGACAGTTTCTCAACCATCTGGGTCTGCTGAGACGGGAGCGGTTCTTTAAGAACTGCCGGAGTCCCTTTGGAGCCTTTCAGAAGTTGAGTAATTTCATATCGTTGGGGACAATCTTTGGTATAATGATCTCCTTCACAGATAAGGCAGGGGTACTTCAGTTTACGTTGGGAACCGTCATCAGTACAAGGTTTAGAAGACTCTGGTTTTGGGGCGTCGGGTTTGGATTTTCCTTTGCCCTTCTTCTTTCCTTTGGAGGCCTTTTCCATAGGATTAGCCTGAATGGCGTTGACCTCCGCAGTTTTGCCAAAATCTGAAGGGGTGGGAAGAGCAGAATTATTAGAAGAATTGGATTTCTGCTTCCCATTCGAGGATTTCCGAGAATTTTGAGAAATGAAACCAATAACACCATCCACTGCTGGGGTAGGTGGTCCTTTAGAGGTTCCCAGCCGTGGAGCATCAGTCAAATATCATAAAGCGTGCCAGACTGAGAGTACACCAGATCCAGGTACTGGGCACGTGCGATGGCTTGTTCTTCAGTCACACATGCCCCCATGGCAATATCTTGAGTGATTTTGTTAATGAAGGATGTGGTGAACCAATGCGTTAGTAGCTGATCAGGTATATCAAACTTGATCACTCTACGATGACGTCGCCACTCATGAATATGATCGGATATGTGGGTGGCTTTATCCTGCTTCAAAGAAGTCAGGAGATGCGTCCCGGCTTTATAGCGAACTGGTAACTCGAAGTGAGTCAGAAAATCAATTGCTAACGTATTGAAGTCTTGAAAGATGCCACGGGGTAACTCTATATACCACTTAGCGGCATCACCAGTAAGAGTGCGCTGGAAGAGACGTATACGAATTGAATCATCCACCCAAGAATTAGACGAACACCACAGATGGTAAGTCATTACATGAGCTTGGGGGTCCTCTCTAGCTTTACCTTTAAACTTAGGACAGTCGCTGGGTACCTTGGTCGGAACCAGATTCCAATAAGGATTGTGAAGAATCTGATCATTGGTTAGTTTAGAAACGTCTGGTAACTCCAAGGTAGCCAAGAACAACAATTGTGGATTAAAAGGCATACCAGGCCCTCAATAAGGACCTGTACCTGTACTCCATGCTGGTTGAGCATATCCTTGCCCCCATGGGTTCTGTCCCGAAGGATTCTAACCATAGGGAGTATATGGCGTATAACCAGTCTGAAATGGCTGCTGGTAACCACTGTACGGGAGTTGATAACCAGAGTCTGGACCTTGAGTATATGTCAGCCCCGTTTGAGCAGTCTGTGGATTTGGCTGCTGAGTATAGGTGTAGCCGGGTTGTTGAGGATAATAATGGGAACCTTGGGGCGGGTTATAAGTCGGTCGAGATTTACCTTGAGGATAGTAACTCCCTTGGGGTTGAGCAGGCTGCTGATAGGTGGGACCCTGCTGAGCCTGATAATTAGGGTGCACCAGTTGATTCAGTTGTGGCATCGAGTAAATCAGCTGTTGAGTAGGGTTGACAGGATGTGCAGGTTGACCTGGTTGGACAGGTTGACCTGGCTGAACGGGCTACCCTGGTTGAACAGGTTGACCCGGGTAAACAGGTTGCACAGGTTGTATAGGTTGACCTGGCTGATATGGGACACCAAGCTGTGCCAGATGGGCCGGTTGGCCTGGTGGTGGAATAGGGCCAGGTTGTGCTTGATAACCGGTTTGACCTGGAACAAGACCATAAGAGGGTCCTGGTTGTGCAACATTTGAACCAGTAGGATAATGAGGTTGCATAGGTTGTGAAGGTTGGACTTACCCCCCAGAACCGTACAACGGCCCCGGTTGGTACCCCAATTGACCTGTGGGTCCTTGAGGTTGCCCTGGTTGGACCACAGGGTGAGGCTAGATAGGTTGACCTGAAGGGTTGTAGGATTGTCCTTGTGGACCGTATAACAACCTCTGCGGGCCAGAAGGTTGGCCTTGTAAGGGCTGACCTTGTGGGTCATAAAGATAACCAGGCTGTCCCAAAGGTTGGACCTAGAAGGGTTGCCCTTGCGGGTTGTAGGGTTGCCCAGCTTGGTTAGATGGAAAACCTTGACCATGAATATAGGCCTCTGGAGTGGGTAAACGTAAAGGGTTTCCCTGCTCATCATATCGGTATGGAAAAATATAAACAGGGGTACCATCCTGTGCATAATGCGAAAAATATGGACGGTTGGGATCTTGGGAGGATTGACCGACCTCGGGGTTTGATTGTTGTAGGGACAATCGATACTCCTCAGGAGAGATGTTCTTCAGCATAGCAGATTATATATAGATGTCTTTGGGAAGTGACGTGGTCCTTACGGACTGAGTGGTAACAACGGGGGTAGACACGGCCACAGAAACAGTGGGCCTGACAGGTACTGAAGTGACCTGAGGGGATGACGTGATGGGTGTCTGTGGAGACATCTCCAATGAAGGAATAACTGGCCTCGTAGAAGGATTTGATATCCCCATAGAGGCAACGACGGTCATAATTGAATCAAAGATATATATCCCGCTGGAAGTGAGGGACCAGGCGAAGACATGACAGATAACTCAGGGTTGTCTTCTGGGAACAACTGGTAATCTTCACCAGACGTGGGGATTTCCTCACTAGGAGAATGGCTGGATGAGCCCATATCTGAACCTGCTGCTGGATCTGCTAGAAGACGACGAGGACTAGGAGGAATAACAACAGCTATAAAGGGCGAACCCGATGTAAGAGGAGGGAAATGTTCCCCTACTCCAAATCCAAACCAAGCGTTGGATAAGGGCCAATTGAACTCAACTGGTCCTCCAAAGGGAAGCTCAGATAGAACCGGTCCCCCTGTCGGGAAACTCGGAAATGATAGGCTGCTGAGGTTCAGCAGAGGATTGAGAGACCTCTGATGAATCGTCTATATACGGACTACCAGTAGATGAAACTGAGGGTTCCGCCACTGTGACAATAATGATAGGAGGAAAAGATCAAACAAACACATGGGCTAAAAAATCCAAGGCACACAATCAAACGACCGACAAGCAAAATCTAAAAGGACGTGTGATTGCAGGTGATTTATTTTACCTCATTGAAACTTAGAAATTTCACCGTTTCATGTTTTAAGAGTCGAGAAACGGATGAAAGGTGACTCTATCCCTTTCAGTTTTGAAGCAAGCGTGAAAGGACAAGTGCTTGGTGATCTTTTCAAATTTAACGAGTCAGATAAGATCAAAATGACTGCTCAGGAATTCTAGGCAAAGGGTGTACCAAATAACCATGAACTGCAATACACCTTGGTTTCAAAATGAAAGAGAAATCAACCAAGGACTTAACGTACGTGCAGGCAATCTCCCAGAATGCTGTGTCCGGTGTATCACGGGTATAGGGCGGCAGACTCGGCTTCCTATGGATAAAGGATAGAAACCTAGTGGGGTCTCCCTTTATATACGCGAAGGTACGAGGAACACAAGTCTGTACTAGCGTTGTCTAAAGCCAAGAGGCGAACGACAGCTACTAGGTTTAACGACGCCGAAACACGTCTCTAACCTAGACCTCTAAATGTTGTGTTAATGTTTCAATGCTGCCTTAGTGTAAATTGAATAAATTTTAATGTTAATCTTCAATTATGTTTCAATTTTCAAGCCCTAGTAAGTGTAATGTCTCAAAATCTCCTAAATGCACACTACATGCCACAATATATCATTTCATTCGATGAAAGCTAATTACGAGAGAGTTAAGAGCTTTTCATACAATAACAAAATGACCAAAAAAACAATCACTAATATCTCTAATGCAAGCTAATGAAAACTAAAAATCTTTTCTTTCAGAGTTATAAATCACTAATAACACAGAAAAGATTCGATTTTCATTAACTAATCAACAGAAAAAGAGATTTTTTTTTTGTATTTTCAGTGTTTAAGAGCAAAGTGCACTAAACAAAATGAAAACTAATGAAATGAACAATTTGAGAAGTGATAGCAAAGGAGTAAAAACAAACAAGTTTCACGCAATGCAAGCACACAATCAGACCTCAAATTGACAAAACAATCCCTCAAAACCAAAAGAATCCCAAAGACTCAAATGAACCATGTAATCTAGGCCCAAAACGAGACAAGGCAGAATTCAAATGAGGAAAAAACCAATCATTCAAACAATGTAAAAAAATGATAGACAACCACCAAATGAATGCAGAGAAGCAATTACAAAGTTGACTGAACAGATAGAAACCAAAAACTCCCACGGGAGGCTCGACACACTATAGCACCTAGATGCCCTAGGGCTAGAATGTAAAATCGATAGAAGCAGGAAAACAACCAAAGGATGAAGGCCACAGTGAGTCAAACACGGCTCCAAAACACTCAGGCAGTCGTAAAAATGAAACCAAAATCACAGATCAAGCTCAGAAAGCTCAAGACAGAGAAAACCCTAGCACCTTTCAAAATTGGCGCGACTGTTAGGCTGAAAATAGCGCCAGAACAACATTGGCGCAGGTAATACACTAGAAATGTGCACCAATTGGTGCGACTGTTAGGCTAATAAGCGCCCCAGTCGAGTTTACTGTGTAAAAATAAAAAAGAGCAATCCAAGAAACAGACTAGTGATAGCAAAGCTAAACAAAAGCTTAACACACGAAAAGAGCCAGCCAAAAGAGATGATCAAGCAAGGAAAGTCAAGAAATGACCGAAAGGAAAAAACAATACTCAAATCAACTTCTCCCCAGCGGAGTTGCCAATTTGTTGTAGAGGTAAATCCCCTGTACGGACAAAGGCGATCCCTACTAGCCCAGATCGGGTCTAGCAACAATCGTATCACGCTAAGACGCAAGTTCCTAACTGCAATAGACCAAATTGCGAGAAAGGCCTACCTCAAGTCCAACGTTGTTGTTCATAGAGAAGACATCACTCTCGATCCCTTGCTCTGGAAGATCACAATTCTCCCGCTTAGCGCGATCGAACACCTACACATACAAGAAACACGACGAACACACAAGCGTAAAACCCAATATATGCAATTATGTATCAGTCAGAAAGTATGAACAATACGAGTGGAACCATAACCAAAGTCGCTTATCATTAATCAATACAAAGAAAGATACAACCTGGCCCTGACACTGAATCTTCCTTCAGCGGGTCGACAGCGGAGTACGTCTCGATAAAGCCTGTCGGGGATGGGACAAGCCTCTCTCTTTGGTTGTTTTGAAAATAATCTCCTTGCTACTGATTTGGCTCTATGAGGACTATCAAGGCTCTTTAAAAATTCTCTAGGCTATTGAGGGCTCTTGAAGGCTAGCTTGAAAAAGGAAAATGGCAAGCTTATATAGATGGTGGAAGGGGAGTTGGGATCCCTATAATCATGGGATTGACCCTATCCTCAAGGAAGCTTCCATGAGAGGTGGAAAACCACTTCTTCTACATGGAGATCCAGAGCCAAACCTCCCAACTCAATTTAGAGACCAGTTCAGGAATTGGTCGGAGTCAATCTTTCGCCATTTATTTTTAAAAAACACTCCTTAATAAGCCTGACGCGGGTATAAAATTGAGATTGTGCACCAATTGGCGCGCCCTCTTTGGATGATTTCCCCCATTGGCGTGAGGGCTGAACTAGATAGTCACGCCAAGGCAAAAAGACTATTTTTAGGGTTTTTCACAAGGAATTGTCTTCAGGGGAATGATTGTCCTTGTCCAGGGGGATGCCATGAAAGTGGTTTCAGGTCATGTCACTGCTCACAGGTCACGGAATAAGCCCTCCAATGTGTGGGATGGGAATTGCAGGGGCAGTGACAAATTACTGTGTAAAAAACACACAAAATTTATAAAAATCCCGTGAAAAATAGGTTAAAGGTTGCTTTGGAGGTTTCGGGTGCGAGATTAAATCGGAGCCGTTGGATGAAAATAACCAACGATCGATATCAATCGGTGGAATCACTTGGGAGAATGGATGAATGCGAATGAGTTGGGGGTGAAATTAAGTCGGAGCCGTCGATTTAGATTGATCAATGGCTATGATCTCCTGATGAAATCATTAGGGAGGTTAGATGGAGGGTAAATGAATTGGAGATGGTATAGTAGTATGGTTAAAATGTCAAACAGGATCATCAAATGGATGTTTAGAAATGAGGGAGGGTAACCAGCTTGGGGTTGAAATGTGATATGGGTCGTCGGATTAAAATGATGGACAGTTAAGATTTTCCGATGAAGTATTTTGGAGAAAAGACGGAGGGTGAATGAGTTGAGATTGGGACATAATTGGAGCCGTCGGATCTTAGCAATCAATGGCCCATATTAAAAGCCGAAAAGTCAGTGATGCAGAGATAAGTGGTAAAGCGAAAAACCAGAATGGTTTGCGCGCAGCGTTGAGGCGGTTTCAATTTTTTTCCAAAAAAACGCGATACCACAAACCTGCTGACACACATCCTTTCAATACCGCCTATTTCACGTTTTTTTTTGGTGTTAAACTACATGCGCAAAAAAAACGCGAAACACAATTCTGGCCGTTGGATGAGGGGCAACAGATCCAACGGTGCGGATGGCACGCGATGGAGAAGTTACGGGGTTGGGGTGAAAGTGGAATACATGTGGCATCACGTGAGTGGATAGGTGTTTTACGAGGCGGGAAGGCAGGTCCCAAAGGAGTTGGGCCTATCGGATTAAATCTCGATCGTAGGATCTTTTGAATAGACGGTCAAGATTAACAGATTGGGCGGGTTATTATGTAAAGGAGTAAAGGGGCAAGGGCTGTTGGGTTTAATCCTGACCATTGGATTTTATAAATGGACGATCAAGATTACATAAGGAGGTCGATGCTTTTGAATGGGGAAAAGGTAAGGTGAAATGGTCAGAGAGTGAAGTACCCATTGGCCATTGATCCATATAGATCAACGGTCCATATCTATCAAAAACCATATTGTCAGGAAAAATAATTTAAGCGGAGGAAAGGCTTTTAACATGGGGGTTGGTGTTTTAAGTGCCCGATTGCAGGGCTAAGGGCATATGAAGTGGGGGTTAAAGGAATTAAGCCCTCAGGGGCTTAAGACCTTTTGTATTTCGGAAGAGTGTTTTTAACCCCAAAAACAATGCTTTTTAAGGCAAAATGGAGATTTCGGTAGGCAAATGAAGGCATTTTTAAACCAAATAACAGAGAAATATGAGGTTTAAAAGGGAGGTTTTGATGATTTGGAAGCCAAATGGAGGTTTTTAGAGGATTTTTATGACAGAAATAAGGATGAAAATGGGGTTTATTTATGAGTCGAAGGAGGAGTAAAATGAAGGGAAAATGGGGTTTTTAAGTAGTCTTTCTCTTGGAAAACAGTAGGTTCTTTAGGATAAAGAGGGAAACAACAGTGAAGATTAATTCAAGGAGTGAAGATCTTCATAAGACTTTAAGAACTAACAATTTGGTCATGAAATTGTTTCCTAAAGGCTAAAAGAGATTTAGCCACCATTTGATATGACAAATTTTTATAGGTGGCTAACATAACCAAATAAACATGATAGCGATATAGTGACAGATAGGTGTACGATGGATCATTAGGTGGTGTTGTTCAAGGCTTTTAGCTGTGTTGTGAAGATCGATGGTTTGCAATTCTGTTGTGAAGACCGAGTTGTGGGGCACCTGGTCCTCATGTTATGAGCCACATGGTAGATGGAAAGTGTTTCTCCCGTCTTTTTATTCCACACCTTTGTTAAAACCCTTTTACTTTTCGTAGTCCCGTCTCTCTGTTTTGGTATGTTTGGATTTTTCTTTTCAAAAAAACGAGGGCAAGCAAAGATCAAGCAAATGTGGTTGCCTGTCTCTACCCAAAAATACACCAACTGATGGTTAAGAAGGAGCTTCCAAGGCTTCCTTTCCGAGCTGAGACACTAATAGGATTGCAATCAAACCACAATATGGAGTTTATTGTGCATTTTGGGCTAGATGTTTGATGAGTGATTCAGAGGTACCTCAGGGAAACTATAATGGAAAGCGATTCAGTAGTTGCAAGGGATTTTTTGGGTTTGAGTGCTGGAAAAAATCTTAGTAGAGGTTCTAATGGGTCAGAGTCTGATCATAGTTTTGAGGTTTTGATCATCCTCTCTTTGTCTGTTTTGAGGTTGGTTTCTCCTAAAATTCTGATTTTGATTTTGATTTCTGTTTTGGGGAGCTGATTGGTTTTCTCTAGCTTGTGCTCTCTAAAATGTGTTCATTTTCTTCATCATTTCTTCTATCATCCTTTCCATTTTGGAGCTAGATGTGGAGGGTGCAGATTCCTCTCTAAATGATACTTTCTTCTCATTCCTCATTCTAGCTCTTTTCTCCATCAGATTTACTTCCACAACTAAGGCTCCTTTCTGCATATCTTCTAAAGTCAAAGGATCTCTTTCTCTTAGCTGATAGGCCATTTCAGGATCAAATCCTTCGAGAAAATTGTTCAAGGCTGAGCCTTGTGGAGGTTTTAAGTCCGGGGGGAGGGCATTATAAACACTATTTAACCTAGTGCAATAAGCTTGAACACTTTCCCCAGTGTTTCTTTTGAGGTTGTGGTAGTCCGAAAGTATTTGGAGAGGGTTTTTCTTAACTTCCCACTTGTTTAAGAATAACTGATTAAGGGCTTGGAGATCATTAATACTGCTAGGGGTTAAGCCTTTGAACCATTTTCTTGCTTCTCCCCCTAGACTTTGAGAAAATAACCTAAGTTTAACAGTTTCATCATCAATCTCATGTCTATCAAAGTAGTCATTCATCTTGTCCACATGTTGTGAAGCAGTAGTAGCACCACTGGCATCAAATAATGATATCTTGGACTGATAGTCCTATGGTAGATTGACTAAAGGTAAAGGAAGGACTAGGGGAGCATACCATGTTGCCATGATAGGTGGTTGTGGAAAAATTGGGGGGTTTACAAGTGGAGGAGGTTGATGGAATGGTGTAGTTTGAACAGTGGATGTGTGGATAACAGAAGTGGATGGACCAGCAAGAGATTGTTGAGCAGATCTAGGATGAGAGAAACCAAAATTATGAAGGAATTGAAAATCGGGTGGAGTAGTTTCTCTGCTACCAGGATGTTCACCTCTATCTTGGGATGAAGGTGGAGACTCTAAATCTATCTGATCTATATCATCAAGTGACCTAGTTCTGAATGGGTTCCTTAAGTCAACTTGTGGATTTTGTAGAGCTGCAAGGTTTTCAGGGACAAAATTAGCTCTATGGAGTGACCTAACAATAGTTGAAGCTTGGGCCTAAGGAGATTTCCTAAGAATTCTTTCAGGGTTATCAACTATCTCAGGAGGATTTGGGTCAGGATAGGCTCTAGTATGAATTCTTCTAGAAGCCACTATGCTATGTTTTCAGACCCAACAACAAGAAAAGTTTAACCAAATATGACAATATTCAGTAGGCTAACTGATCTTTATCAAGAAAACTTTAATCTTCAAAGTCTTCTTAACTGAGTTTATACGATGTTATGATAGTAATGGGTTTCCCAGTGGAGTCTTTAGGTCTATTTTGGATTGTGGAGTCACCAGGTGGAAAATTTTTAGCTTTTGTGAAGGTAAAATGTTTTATGGTTCCACCACCATGTTTATTATGAAGCCAGTCTGAAATATTTTTGAATTTTTTGAGTTTTTTACAGTCCTATGGGTTATGAGAGTGTCCTGAATCTATTTCAACACTTAGCTAAGGTGATGAGACAAACAGAGTTTACTCTTATGGCTAAGATAGCTGATTCTTTCAAGCTTTGATAAGGCTTCTATGAGAATCCTAAGGGTTACTTAGTTTGTCACTGATTCAAATAAGTCCTATCATAATTACCATCTGCTTTGGTAGTGCTTGAAGAGAGCTACTTGTACTATATTGAATGTTGAGTGTTTTGTTTTAAGGATTTCACTATGAATTCCCAAGTGGAATCTCTTGGAAAACTAAGGCAAATCAATAGGCTTACTGATGTTCAGTGGAGTCACCAGGTGAAGGATTTTTACTTGATTTCAGGGCTTCAAAGTTGTTCACCATCAACAATCAAAACCACTCTAGGCAGACACTTGGTTCATTGTCAAAATAGGATTATCTTAGTTTTGAAGTTACCTATTACTTCAGAATGTTCCCCAGTATGGTCACCATAAATGTTAGGCCTCTGTAATTTAGTAGAGTGGCAAGACTAAATGTTGCAGAGACTACATCAAAAACCATTTTGGGATTCTAGGATCTAGCCCTCCTGAATCCAGAGAGGGATCTCTCTATAAGTGCAAATATTGATTTATTTTTAAGGCTTTTAGTATGATATTAGGCTAGTTATTAAGAACAAGGGTTTTTGTTTGTTTGGTTAGTGAGGTATGATTTTTAATTGGATGGAATATCACAAAATGAAAGAGTTCAAAAGGTGTAGATGCAAGTATATTGAGAAATGTTCAGCAGATAGGAGTAGTGTGAAAACAACTTTAAACCATTGGGCAATGGAGTCACAAAAGGGTTTAATTGTACAACAATTTCAAGAGTGGTCCAAGGGGCAAGTCATCTATATGAAAAGATCCTTTAGATTAAATGATGGAATGGAACATTAAAGTGTTGTGAAGGTGGAAAAAGCCAATAATTTCAACAAGGATTTATCAACTTTCCATCCAAGAAAAAGCCTTTTTAAGCAACTGTTTGAAACCAACCAAATACAGGGCTAACCATAAACTTCTTTGGACAAGCTTGTATTAAAGCTAACTTATCAGACAAACAATCCAGTAATCCACATGAATACTTTCAGAAGGGATGAAAACAGATAAGAAAACAAAGTGCATCTTAAGATCAAGCAAGATACATTAAAATCAAAGCCTGCTTTAGCTTACTCTTAGGGAAACCTTAAAAACAACCTTTGGAGGAAGAACTAGAAGACAGGGCAAACCATAAACTTTCCTAGTCTAACTCTACTTAGCATGCATTGAAAATATCATTCAAGAACTTCATTTCAAGTTTTGCACATCAAGACATGGACTAACCAACATTCCTTGATAATGTTTACACTTAACTTAAGTCATTCTTAAATACACAATTGGAGGAAAACATAAAGATAAAGCTTATCAGTGAGAGTAGGGTACTTTTAACAGTAAATCCTAGCTATATATTTGTTGTTCTTTATCAGAGAAAAGTGAACAAAATGGCACACATGAAAAGAAAATAATAACAGTAAGAGGTACTTCACCAATGATATAGACCAGGATCCCAAAAATCAGCTTGTATATTGATTGTCAATCTAGTTACATACTTCAAGTCCAATGTTTCATCACAACAACAACTTCTCTTCTCAACCTAACTTCTTCAATAAATTAACAGAGCTTCAGAGCTTCAAAGTTTATTTACATTCAACAGTGATTTGATACAGCAAGTATTACATCAGAAATCCAATAACCAACCCTTTACAATGTGCTCCTTAAGGAGATCTTATAAGGAAATGAGGAGGTGGAAGAGTTTCTAGGGTTCAAGTATCATTAATTCTACACTTAATGTAATTCCTAGCCTTGAAAACCATGCAAGGCATAAGGCAGGAAAGCATCCAATTTAGAACTCTGTCTCATAACTCTATTTGTTGTTTTTTAGTCTTAGTGGATGAGAAGATTGACTTTAAGGTTCTTTCTTATCCTTTCAATAAATTTGCTGACAATTTGAAATAAGTTCTTTTGTTTGAAATAACTGTTCAGCTGTCTTTAGGCAAATATCTTCTGAATAGGAAATAACTATGCCTTCTGTTGATTTATGGAAGCAGCAGGTGGCTCTTTGGTAGCTGAAGAGGATTCAATTAGCCTCTGATGTGATAGTGGAGGCCTCTCGGACTGATATATCTCTTTGTTTTTACCTTAAAACACCTTAATCTGTCTTTACTATGTGTTTTTAGGCCTAATTAGGCCTTGATCTTCATTTCTAGTCTTCATACTATTTTTATCTGTGGATTAGACCTTTGATTTCTGAGCTTTCTACCTTAATCCCTTTAAACTCTGTTTTAAAATCATTAATTCTTCATTTCTGCTTTGATTTTATCCTTTGACATTGATACTCTTTGTTTGATTGATGTCTTCTATGTTTTGTTGTGTTGTAGGCACGCAGAAGGTTTCAGGACATCACCAATGTTCATGAGATATGGGTAAAATCACCATTTGAAACCTATAGATTGCTTTTCTTCATGAATAATGGCCTGGGGGATCGTCATCCCTGGCCTTCGTTTCATTTTAAAACTGTGGAAAAACCTTAATAACCGGCAAAAACACACAAAAGTTATAAAAATCTCGTGAAAAATAGGTTAAAGGCTACTTTGGAGGTTTCGGGCGCGAGATTAAATCGAAGTCGTTGAGTGAAAATAACCAACGGTCGATATCAATCGGTGGAATCACTTGGGAGAATGGATGAATGTGAATGAGTTGGGGGCAAAATTAAGTTGGAGTTGTCGATTTGGATTGATCAACGACTATGATCTCCTGGTGAAATCATTAGGGAGGTTAGATGGAGGGTAAATGAATTGGAGATGAAGTGTAATGAGAGCCATCGGATTAGAATATCCGACGGTTGGGATCAAACGATGGGATGTTTCAGAAGTAGAGGTGAGGGGTAATGGCTTGGGGTTGCAATGTGATATGGGCCGTCGGATTAAAATGATGGACGGTTAAGATCTTCCGATGAAGTCTTTTGGAGAAAAGATGGAGGGAGAATGAGTTGAGATTGGGACATAATTGGAGCCGTCGGATCTTAGAAATCAACGGCCCAAATTAAAAGCCAAAAAGTCAATGATGTAGAGATAAGTGGTAAAGCGGAAAACCAGAATGGTTTTCGCGTGGCGTTGAGGCGATTTCAAATTTTTTCCAAAAAAACATGATACCACAAACCTGCTGACATGCGTCCCTTCAATACCACCTATTTCGCGTTTTTTTGTGGTGTTAAACTACATGCGCAAAAAAAATGCGAAACACAATTTTGGCCGTCGGATGGGGAGCAGCAGATCCAATGGTGCGGATCGCACGTGATGGAGAAGTTGCGGGGTTGGGGTGAAAGTGGAATACACGTGGCATCGTGTGAGTGGATAGGTGTTTTACGAGGTGGGAAGGCAGGTCCCAAAGGAGTTGGACCTATCGGATTAAATCTCGATCGTAGGATATTTTGAATAGATGGTCAAGATTAACAGATGGGGTGGGTTATTATGTAAAGGAGGAAAGGGGTAAGGGGCTGTCGGGTTTAATCGTGACCATTGTATTTTATAAGTGGACGATCAAGATTACATAAGGAGGCAGCTGCTTTTGAACGGGGAAAAGGTAAGGTGAAATGGTCAGAGAGCGAAGTAACTCGTTGGTCGTTGATCCATATAGATCAATGGTCCATATCTATCCAAAACCATATTGTCGGGAAAAATAATTTAAGCGGAGGAAAAGATTTTAACATGGGGGGTTGGTGTTTTAAGCGCCTGATTGCGGGGCTAAGGGAATATGAAGTGGGGGTTAAAGGAATTAAGCCCTCGGGGGCTTAGGACCTTTTGTATTTCGGAAGAGTGTTTTTAACCCCAAAAACAGTGCTTTTTAAGGCAAAATGGAGACTTCGGTAGGCAAATGAAGGCATTTTTAAACCAAATAACAGAGAAATATGAGGTTTAAAAGGGAGGTTTTGATGATTTGGAAGCCAAATGGAGGTTTTTAGAGGATTTTTATGACATAAATAAGGATGAAAATGGGGTTTATTTATGAGTGGAAGGAGGAGTAAAATGAAGGGAAAATGGGGTTTTTAAGCAGTCTTTCTCTTGACAAACAGTAGGTTCTTTAGGATAAAGAGGGAAACAACAGTGAAGATTAATTCAAGGAGTGAAGATCTTCATAAGACTTTAAGAACTAACAATTTGGTCATGAAATTGTTTCTTAAAGGCTAGAAGAGATTTAGCCACCATTTGATATGACAAATTTTTATAGGTGGCTAACATAAAAAAATAAACATGATAGCGATATAGTGACAGATAAGTGTACGATGGATCATTGGGTGGTGTTGTTCAAGGATTTTAGCTGTGTTGTGAAGATCGATGGTTTGCAATTCTGTTGTGAAGACCGAGTTGTGGGGCACCTGGTCCTCATGTTATGAGCCACATGGTAGATGGAAAGTCTTTCTCCCATATTTTTATTCCACACCTTTGTTAAAACCTTTTTACTTTTCGTAGTCCCGTCTCTCTGTTTTGGTATGTTTGGATTTTTCTTTTCAAAAAAACGAGGGCAAGCAAAGATCAAGAAAATGTGGTTGCCTGTCTCTACCCAAAAATACACCAACTGATGGTTAAGAAGGAGCTTCCAAGGCTTCCTTTCCAAGCTGAGACACTAATAGGATTGCAATCAAACCACAATATGGAGTTTATTGTGCGTTTTGGGCTAGATGTTCGATGAGTGATTCAGAGGTACCTCAGGGAAACTATAATGGAAAGCGATTCAGTAGTTGCAAGGGATTTTTTGGGTTTGAGTGCTGGAAAAAATCTTAGTAGAGGTTCTAATGGGTCAGAGTCTTATTATTCTACAACTGTAGTGCAAGCTCAAGCTCAATCTTAGGCTCAACCACAAGAAGAGATGATGCCCTATCTCATATGAAATGGTGGTGAGTACCTGGAATAGTAGTTTTTTTTATTTTCCTGGTTTCTTTTCATTGTTTTAATCTAATCATCTTTCTAGTGTTCGATCATAAAAATTGTTTTATGGATAGATTGGGTTTTGGAATTGAGTCACGACTATGTGTTGTACTATACACCACCCCCCCATTTACTTTAAATAAATGGGGACCCTTTAAAAAAAATATAAATTTATTAGCTTGATTTATCTTAGCCTAAGTCTAAAACTTTAGAAAATAAAGGTTTTTTCCTTTTCACTTTAATTTTAAAAGCGCTCATCGCAAATCGCTTAACGATAAGCCGAATAAGTTAAAACATATATCAGTATTGTGAATTGCGATATGCACTACAACCTTTTCTAGTCATATAGAATTCTTGTTACGAATGCTTTAAAATCCTTTAAAAAGAAATCGCATCGCGCCTTTTAAAAAGAGTCAGCTTATGGAAATTCGGTAAATATTGCGATGGGTCAGACCCGACGAAACAATTATAAAGCTCCAAATGTCCGATAAAGTGCAACAACATGATTCCTTAGCACATTTCGTGTTTCGCAGCGAATAAACAAATATAAAGTTTTGTTACTGCATGAAAATTGCGATATGCGATTTGCGCAGATCTGATTTCGTGAAATTCATTGATGACGAAAAACATAACTAATGGTAACTATTTAAAGTTGTGATATGCGATATTAATACATATTATTCAAGTGCGTGAACTGATTAATATCTAATCAACCTGATATAAGATCCAATCTCTTAAATTGATAGATGAGACGTATTATGTAATGGTGTGTAAGGGATTTGATAGGAAGAATAATGGGTTATTAATGACATTTAATGGGAGTAAGGTTTGAAAGATTGATATCTAATTCGAGCGCGTTTCAAATAAATTGAGCGCCAGATTTTTGATTATATAGTTTTAGTTCTATCCTTCTCTCCATTCATCTTAGATATGAGTTTACATTGTTCACTTGAATCTAGGAAACCACCTAATGGAGTGAGAATAAATGGAATGACAAAGAAAGGCAAAGAAATTTCCCAAACATCCACCGTCGAAGACTCATACATGCCTCCATTGTTCTTAGATACGACCTGCAACAAGGATTGCGACAGTTCTTCTTGGGATGCAATGTACCAACTCTTCGAGGATGAACAACCAAGGGTAATAGTCAAAATAGCTACAACAGACGCGTCAATTTCCTCAGACCCATCCTAATTCGACGTTGCATGCTCGGTTATTTACAAAGTAGCAGTGAGGCCAAAGATTCTCCCCTAAATAGATATGGTAAAGTGGGTAATTAACCACCTTAACATAGAAGATAGGTCATTTAATAATTCAAAGCTGGAGAATATTGGTTCGTTCACTGCAGAATATTTGAGAACAATGTACCACTTTCCCATACCTCAGAAGAATTATGATAAAGCTTTTGTCCAAAGCTTTACAAAGAAGCATACAAACCTGATGAAAGTTATAAAGGGGTGGAAAGATGACTAAGGCAAGATGAAATGGGACAAACTCGGTATGTACCTGATAGCACAGTTACCCTCCCCTTATTGTTATGCTGTTGGATGTTATGTAGATTGTTTGCAAAGCAAGGTGTAGATTTGTGACAAATGGTATCATATTAATCTAGGTTTGAAGTGTGATTTTGTGATTTGTCTCTTTAGGGCTTATTTCTTTTAAATAAATGTTTTGTAACCCAAATGGTTATATTCCTGATGTCAATATTGAAGCTTCCAGGATTCTTAAATTTCCATTTCATGTCCTTCTGATAATTCTGCTCTAATGGGATAAATACTCCTCAACTTCATGTGTTGTTGCAAACGTATAGCTAACTTAAAAACCTTCTGTTCATCCTCAAATTTCCTCTTTTTTTTTTATAGACATCGTTATATTGATCTAGTGTTGATATCGTCTTTAATCAACAAATTGGTTTTTGTCTTTCTTTTTCTTGATAATGTGAACTTTTTTATCAATTCTTAATTGAATTTATTTTCCTTTTTCCCTAATTGTCTTGGATATATATTTTTATTATTATTTACTTATATTTACTTCTTATCAATTTGAAGTTTTGAGGCATAATTTCAAAACATCTAGAAACATCTAGACCATCACTAGGTGACATATTCCTTCCATGGCGAGCAATTTTGGACTTGATTTCTATTGTACTTGTACATGTCACTAGCATAATATTCAATTTGGAATAGTATGACATTGCTGATTGAAAGTCGATTGGGCAGGCATTGCTCCTACAGCTAAGGCTTTTAACCCTTAACTTTAGGAGCAAAGGTTGCCATGAGCTACCTCCTAGTCCATCTGTCCTAGTCAACCATTGCCACTACTTTCTATTCATCATAACTTGACATTCATCACTTTTCAAATGTCTTTGCATGGATCTAATGTCTTCATCATCATTGAAGCCCTTAAAATACTCTAGAAGTCCAGAACTTGACCTCAAACAAATGTTCTACAAATTACACAAAATTTTATTAATAATTTCCAGTTTTTCTAGCTATTAAAATCAGTTAATACTCAGATTACTCCATCTATACCATCAATTGGTAATTGATGCAGATTTCAATGTTTTAAGTTACTATGAATCCTTGCATGCTTTAAAATGGGAAAACTATGGGAAAAATTACTAGAGTTTGTACTATTTCCCACTTAATTCATTGTGTTAATTGTATTCTTGTAGGGGAAATTTTTCAAATGCAGTAGATTTGTGACAAATGTTGTCATAATAATCTAGGGTTAAAAAGCGGTTTTGTGATTTGTTTCTTCAGGGCTTAGTGTTTTTTTAATACATATTTTGCAACTCAAATGGATATGTTACTAATGTCAATATTGAAGTTTCCAGAATTTTTAGTTCTCCATTTCATTTCCCTTTCCAATTTCTGCTATAATGGGATAGACGCCCCTCAATTTCATATGTTTTTCCAAACATAGAACTAACTTGCCAGGCTTTCTTTTGATATTCAAATTTCCTTCCATTTTGTGACAAACATTCTTATATTGATCCATTGTTTATAAAGTCTCCAATCAACAAATTTGTTTTTATCTTTATTTTTCTTTATAATGTGAACTTTTTGTGTATTCTTAATTGAATTTCTTTTCTTTTTTTCTAATTCACTTGGAAAATTTGTTTTTTGTTCTTATTCACTTATTTTTATTTCTTATCAATTCAAAATTTTGAATTTTTGAATCATAATTTCGAAAAACTATCCCATTTGTATGTTGTCCAGTTGTTGTCCAGTTGACATATACCTTCCATGTCCAGTTTATTCTATATGAGTAATTCTTAATTGATTATATATATAATGTTTGTATATGACTCCAATTCAAACATAATATAGTTTATAACGTAGAATTTATATAATTCACTCTAATATAAAATTTGAATGAAAATAAAAATTGAGTTTATATTAGCCATCATATAATACAAATAATTACAATTAATATAATACAAATAATTATGTATATAGATTAACACAAAAAATTCTTACCATATATTATAATGTAAAATTATGTAAACACAATAAATTCACAGTATTCATTTTGGAAAAACATCAATGCCATAACATTTGAAAGTTGAATGCTTTTCAAAAATCAAACTACATTTGTTTTGCCTTCGTATTACCTCTATCTACAATAATGTTGACTGGAGGTCATGGAAGGCAAGCTTTCGTTTTCCTCGATAGCAGGCATGGTGCTTCCAGTGGTCGACTATTGGTGCAACACATCTATCTTAGCTAGCAAACAGGGGGCCAGTCATTCCGATGGATGGAACCAATTATCCCAACAAACTTATTTTTAGGATGTTGAAGGTATGAAATAAGTACATTATGATATATCATTTGGATTTGTTTGTGTGTTGCAGGTGCATCTTTGAATCCTTTAGTGTTTATGATATGATAATGTAGGATGTATCATATGGGGGAATGAAGTCATGTGGTCCATTATATCCCTTCCCATTTATCATCTGCCGTGAAAGTTTTTACAGTGAAATTTCTATTAGGCTTGGGTTATAACTCTTTATCCTTCTAGAATTTTCGCTGCATACAGGCCCAATGCTGTTGGTTTTTGGTCCAATATAGAGGTTGAGTTCTCTTTAGTCGGTCTCTATTCACTACAAAACAAAACCACAATCCATTCTATGTGTCTATGACATTCTCGGATGAGGTGGAGATATGTATTATAATTTTTCTCTCAATCATTGCTTTCTTGATACTATCGGCCCTTTATTATGAGTGTAAGACGCATGTTGGGAAACGTTGATAAACCTTGTATACCCTCTGATAACTCTTTGGCATCCTCATCTGAATCTGATTATCAGTCTTCAACTTACGTCAATAAATGGTTCTGTCTATGGCGAAAGTGGGTTGATACTCTAATTATTTCTCGGCCATGCAAAAACTTCAGTTTTAGAATATGTGATAGGTGGTGGATATGCCCGGGTTGTCTATGTTGTTGCTGCTGTCACGTATAGGCCTTTTGGTGCACCAGGGAGTCTGGTTTTTCCGGTTGAATTATTCGATATCACTCTGAGTTTGGCTGCCAGAATCGACGTCAATTAATTCCATCGAATTTCTTGGGGTCTATGCATAGTGACTGTTGTGCATTATGATTATTTCAAATCTAATGTGATCGAATATGACTCAGGGGCGGCTGATATTTATGAGAATTTCTACCACTGACAAGTTGGTGTAATTTTCAGGCCTTCGTATGATTTTGTTTTAATTATATTCTGGGACAGTTGTATCATCTTTTGCAGATCTCTGTGGGCCATTTATCCCTATTGTCCTTGGAATGAATGTTTCTTTATTTACCTCCATGGTATCCAGGCATTATTCGGATCACTATATATGGATGGTGGTATGTATTGGCGGCGTCTGATAGCTCTGACATTTAATTAAGATCCTGCGAATATCTAGAGTCAGATTGGGTTGGCTGACCGAGGCAGGCTCTATATTTTTATATTCCGTCTGATGATCTGACATATGTGCAACATCTATTTTATTTATGAAATTCTAGGATGATGTACTTACAATATTTTCTTCGGGATCATATTATCTTCTGAGGTGTGTGTTAAGTAATTTTCGTCAGTGCCCCATCATCCTTTCTTGGACAGGGTTTTGGTTTCCATGTGTCTTTGAACTTCATATGTGGCCGAATTCAAGAGATTTCATTTTTCTATAGTTCCTGGAGCGGTGTTTCGGGGTCTGTTTTTCTGATTTAGACTCTCATATGACAAAGTGATGTCGAACCACATGATTATGACACATGACTCCACCCTGGGCTTAGAATCGGACACCTCAGCTCACAAAGCTTTCATCAGAGCTACCATTGATGTTGAAAATCAATTTGGTCGAGAATGTGAGATTGACAGACAGATTATCAGACAGGCCTGTCATGTTTCACAGGCTGGGGATGTGAATTCTCAAAGGATTGCTGATGGTCCAAATCATAAGAAGAATAAATCCAATCGCAGAAGTGGGAAGAATGCTTTCTATAAACAGAAAATGGTGATCAAGGAGATCAAACTGGACCACAATGATTTATGTCGTAGGGTGGCTAGTTTACAGAAGAGAGTTTTGATTGGGAGATGGATGTTTCCCGATGGCAATGATGTTGATATGGACTGCTGGGTTAGACAGGTTTGGGTCCCTTTGATCGGATATGTGCCCAGAGTTAGCAAAATTTTCAATGGTTGGTTTAGTATACATTTTATGGACGATAGGGATATTTTCAAGGTTATTAATCGGACCTGGGTGCGTGGTCGGAGTTACATACAGCTTGTTCCCTTGTACTTGGGTTTCAACCCCGTTATGGAAGCCCCTAAGAGTCAGATTATTTGGGTCAAACTCCCTGGGATTCCACTGGAGTTCTGGACACATAAGACGCTTCGGGCCATTGGGAATTCTATATGCAGAAAAAATATATTGACCCCGTTATTGTTGGTTCCGGCGACAAGAGGATAGCTTGGATATTGGTCGAAGTGGAATTTTCTGGGGATCTGCCGGGTGATGTGGACCTATTATGGGGTCAGCGTCGTCATCGACAACGTATCGATTATTGGGGTATTTCGTTCCGCTGCCTTATTTTTCAACGGACTGGTCATCTTCGGAACCACTGTCCTCTTCGTCACAAGATTGGCCGGAATAGACTTCAATAGTTGAAGGATCGACGACAAAATCAAGTTGTGCTGGGTTCTCCGGGTGGACTCATTTCAGGTAATTCTAGTCCTACTACCTCTGAAGATGAAGATGAGTATGTCTATTCCAATTCTCATAGCGATAGAACTATTTTGCTTGATGATGGGGTGGGTCGCGATTCACTTAATTCTGGAAAGAATCAATCTATTACTGGGATGGGTCGGGATGTAATTCAGTCTAGTCCAAAAATTGGGAAGGTAGATGTTTATGATACTCATATGTCTGTTGTCGATATCTCTATATTCGGGCGGGTAGATGTCCAGATGGATGGCCTTGAACCCACAAAAATTGTAGATGTCAATAACATATATGGGCGAGGTGCTGACCATGATGCTCCATCTCATCATAATGTGTCTTGCCATAAATCGAAAGACCCTCCACTTTTCTCGTCATCCCATTTTCATATTGGGGAACCGTCCCAGGTGAATGATTCCCGAATCCCTGATGATACTTACCTCCCTCTTACCTTGTCGTCATCTACTGAGGAACAAGCCGACTTGACTCAGTCTCCACATAATTCCATCGGTAGAGACATTGACACTCTTTTAGGTAACCCAGACTTAGACCTCGCTGCCCTTACAGTCTTTGATAAGATCATTGTCTCACCTGATAATGTCATTCCTCCATCAAATGTGTCAAATGTCACCATCCGGAAAAAAAAGGAACAGGAAGCGGCGTCCTCACAAGGTTTCTCCAAGAGCTTTGTCGCTCAACTCTGATGAGCATGATAATTACATAGATATTCCTATTGCTATGACCGATGACATCACTGGTAACATCTGGGCGCTTAGAGCAAGCATACCCGCTGCCTCCCCAAAATGATCCAATTCTTCTCAATGAACATTCGGGGGTTGGGCGATGCCTCCAAACATCATTGCCTTCGGAATATTATCAATTCTTAGAAGCCCTGTATCATTTTGTGCCAAGAGACACTTAGTATCAGAGAGAAGGCCATTAATACATTTCTAAGCATATGTAAAGGATGGCAGGCAGTTGCTGTTGATGCAATTGGGCATTCGGGTGGTTTGATTGCCTTATGGAATCCATACTGGGCAAATTTTAAGGCATACAGGTTCTTTGGTGGGATCATTTTAGTGGGTCGTATTAGAGGTTTCGAAGGCCTTCTTAATATCGTCAATCTCTACGCCCCATATCATAACAGGTTGTCTTTCTGGAACAAGCTTAAAAATTCGGGGCTTCTATCTTTAAAGAATTTGATATTAATTGGTGATTATAACTCCACTCTGAACTTAAATGATATCTGGGGCGTCAAGGCTAGGATTGACTGCTTGGCTGGTTATCTGCATGATTTGATGTTGGATTTTCATATGGTGGATATTTCTCCTGCACCAAATATGCCGACATGGACGAATAAAATAAGGGGTGTTGATTACATTGGTAAAAGACTGGATCGTGCCTTGGTTAAAGACAGCCTCATAATCTCGTTGGGATTGCCAAGAAGTGAGGTGCTGGTCTCTAATATTTCGGATCATATGCCGATCCTTCTATCCTGGCACCTGGATGATAGATCGGTGGGTCTGCATTTTAAATTCAACCGGGCATGGTTGGAGGACCAAGATTTTCTTGCGCTTATAAAGAGGACATGGCTACATGATGCGAACATGGTCGACTTGGACGGATGGAACCTTTTCCACCACAAGATGCAGGTTTTGAAACAAGCAGCCAAAAAATGGGAGATCAACAAGAAGCAGGGACTCAAAGCAGAGCTGAGAGCGATTAAAGATCAAATGAGGTGTATTTTTATGGGCTATAAGGACCACGCTCTAGAAAAACAGTCCTACGACCTTATGAAATCCCTGGTTGATAGGGAAAAAAAAATTCTTAAAATAGAAGAAATTTCTTGGAAATTGAAGAGTCGGAATAAATGGTTAAAAGAAGGAGACAGGAATACAAAATATTTCCACAAATGCACAAATGAACGCAAGTGCCGTAATGCTATATGGCGTATCAAGAGGTCTGATGGTAGCTATGCAACATCTACACCGGATATTTAGGATGAAGCATTTCGTCATTTCTCGTCCTTCTATCAATAGAACCAGGAGATTGACTACACTTGCCAACAATGGGTATTAGAACATATCCACAGAATATATGAAGAGGAAGACATAAACAATCTGGATGAATAGATTTCGATAGCCGTGGTCGAAGGGGTGCTTAAATATTTTCCACACGACAAGTGCCCGGGTCCCGATGGCTGGACCGCTGAATTCTTCCTATTTTTCTTTGACATTATGGGGACTGAGCTGACGGAAATGACAGAATTATTCAGATCCATTGGTCATATTCCATCCAACTTAAATTCCACTTTCATAGCACTCATTCCGAAGAATGATAATCCTTCATCCTTTGGGGAATATCGTCCGATAGCACTTTGTAATCTCCTGTATAAAATCACATCCAAGATCATTGCTAACAGGTTGAAACCGACACTATCAGTCCATATTTCGCTAGAACAATATGGTTTTCTTAAAGGAAGGTCTATACATGATGCCATCGTTGTTGCGGAAGAGATTCTCCATTCTATGCACTTTCAGAAACGTGAGGCCCTGATAATGAAAGTCGATTTATATAAGGCCTACGATACCCTAGATTGGTCCTATATCCGTTTGGTATTATTGAAGATTGGTTTGCCGCTCAGGATTATTCCATGCGTTATGTCTTGCATAACCTCGGTCCGATATGCTGTCATTATAAATGGATTGCCTACTTCTTTCTTTGAGGCAGGATGGGGGCTAAGACAAGGATGTGCTTTGTCCCCGCTTATTTTCATATTAATCTTGGATGGCTTCAGTAAATTGATGCACATGGCGACTCAAAAAGGCTACATTGCTGGATTCTATTTTTCTGAAACTACATCGGCCTCACACTCTTTATTCGTGGATGATATGTTACTGTTTGGAAGCCTTAGAAGAAATCACTGGTTTTATGTCCACTTCCTTCTCAACAGATTTACTGCTGCCACAGGTTTATACATTAACAAGGCCAAGTCCTTCTTGTTATATGAGTTTGGTGATATAGATGAAATCCAATTCATTGCAGAGTTCCTTGGGGTTGGTCTCCAGTTGCTATCGGAAGGATTAATGTACCTTGGATATAAAATAAAACCATGCAGATACAACTGAACGGATTGGCTATGGCTGTTTGAGAGATTTAGGGGGAAAATCAACAAGTGGACTCACAGATGGCTATCCATAAGAGGCCGCTGCATTATGATTCAAGCGGTTTTATCTCAACTTCTGGTATATTGGGGACATTTATTCTACTTGCCAGCAAGTATTGTGGAGGATATCAACAAGATCATTACCCGTTTTCTATGGAACGGTTCTGGGAATACACACAAATTTCATCTGGTCAGACTTGTTTCCTTATGCAGACCCAAAGAACATGATGGTTGGGGCATCTTGAATACAAGGATTTTCAACATCACCCTTCTCTTTAAATCATTCTGGCGTGCTATCAATGGACCCAGCATATGGTCTATTGTGTAACCAGCTTCAAAAATAGAAGAAAAGAGATATCAACGCCTTAGAAATAAGCCACTTTGAGGGGGAAACCTCTAATACATTACATAAATGCACAATTCTTGGATGATACAATTTACAAAACCTCCTTTCTATATATAGGAGTCCATGGGGCCATAATGTAATCCTAGTGGGCCACAATTTAATCCTAGCCGACCTAACAATAATAATTTAAGGGCACAATAATAACAAAATGGGGTTACAAGGGTACAATAATAACAATAAGGGGGTTACACTAACAATAATAAGGGACTATACTAGTAATATAGGGACCTAACATGCCCCTCTCCTTCAAAAAAAGTGTTGTTCTCAACGCTTGAGTAGCTCTGGGTGCTTTTGTATAAAATTCTCATCCTCCCATGTAGAATATTCAGTGGGTAAGTTCTTCCACTTGATGAGATATTCTGAAATTGATCGATTCCATAGTTGTCGAGTTCTTGTTTCCGTGACCGCTTCCAGTTCCAATATGATTTTTCCTTCCTCATCAAGTTCTGGCAATATTGTTTGAACTGGAAGATTTTCACCTATAACCTTCTTTAAGCATGAAACATGGAAAATTCGATGCACTCATGAAGAAGCAGGAAGCTCCAATTTGTATGCCATAGTACCAATATTTTGCAACACCTTGTAAGGACCATAGTACTTTGGCGATAATTTATTATCCTTCTTTGCTTGCTTGAGGGACATTTGCTTGTATGGTTGTAGCCGTAAAAATACCCAATCTCCTACATCAAAACTTCTCTCGCTACGATGTTGATCTGCCTGTTGTTTCATTCGATTTTGTGCCAAATTCAGGTTATCCTTTAAGAGTTGGAGAACTTCTTGCCGATGCTCGATGTGATCTTCCACTGCTTGAACCTTCGAATTTTCCCTTAAAGATGATGTGATGGATGGTGGATGATATCCATAAAGTGCCATAAATGGGGTCATTTTTGCTGCAGTATGGAAGGAAGTGTTATACCACCATTCAGCAAGAGGTAACCACTCGACCCATTGTGTTTGTTTATCAGATACAAAACAACGAAGATATCCTTCCAAACATTTATTTACTATCTCAGTTTGACCATCAGATTGAGGATGATAAGATGAGCTATGAGCTAATTGAGTACCCAAACAAGAAAATAACTCCGTCCAAAAATTTCCAGTAAAAAATGGATCTCTGTCGCTCACAATAACCCTTGGGCTTCCATGTAGCTTTTGAATTCTGTCCATAAATGTAGTAGCAACTGTACTTGCTTTAAATGGATGAGATAATGCACAAAAGTGTGCATACTTGGTAAGTCTATCAACTACCACCATGATGACACTCTTTCCTTCCGACTTAGGTAAACTTGTGATAAAATCCATTGAAATCTCCTCCCCGTGATAAAATCCCGAGTGTCCTCCTAAAGGAGAAGTGTGCAATTCCAGAAGAATATTTTATTTTAGATGGGAATTCTTACAAAGATATAAGCGATCTTTGTACCATAAGGAATCATTTTTCCAACTAAATGTATCAGATGTACTAGGATCTTGCTGCAAATTTTGAATGAGTGTCCATACTTTTGTGTCCTTCTTCGATTCATCTCCCCGTTTCGCAGAGCGAACTTGTACGACCAAATTTTCCAAATGGGAGGAACTATAAATTGCTCATCTACTCAAATGTTGTGTAACCAGCTCCAAAAATAGAAGAAAAGAGATATCAACGCCTTAGAAATGAGCCACTTCGAGGGGGAAACCTCCAATACATTACATAAATGAACAATTCTTGGATGATACAATTTACAAAACCTCCTTTCTATATACAGGAGTCCATGGGGCCATAATGTAATCCTAGTGGGCCACAATTTAATCCTAGCCGACCTAACAATAATAATTTAAGGGCACAATAATAACAAAATGGGGGTTACAAGGGTACAATAATAACAATAAGGGGGTTACATTAACAATAATAAGGGACTATACTAGTGATATAGGGACCTAACATGGTCTGATATAATAAAAAGCAAATATCTGGTTGGTGATTCTCTGCATAATCTAATCTGTCATGAATTCCACTTCCCTGCGACCTACTCAATTATTTGGGGCAGTTTTAAGAAGGTCCTAGGACACGTTGCGGACAGACTAACATGGCTCTTCAGAGATGACAGTCGTATTCCTCTGGGAGACATTAATATGCAAGGTTATGACAAGCTGTCAAAACCATCTGCACGCCTCATTCATAGACTGGCTCACAGGGGTATTAGCTATCTTTCACAAACTATCATCTCGTGGTCTTTTGGTGCCCCAATTTTTAAAAACGCTGCACAGATGGATCTACAAGGCAAGATGGCAGCTGAATGGGATCAGGTACTTGATTCATTGAGAGCGGCTGGTCTCTGCTATTCTATTGGGGGCGATTGCGTCATATGGGATGGGCCGAAGATGGAGCATCATCCAATCGTAAAAGACATATACTACAGAATCAACTACCAGGTTTATTCCGCTCAGATCACCCGAATATTTGCCCCATTTCGGAAGCGGAGTTTGCCTACTAAAATTATCCTATTTGGATGGCTCACATGGAAGAATAAAATTCTCACATGGAACAACCTGCTGAAAAGGGGTATAATGGGTCCTAGCAGATGCTCTATTTGTGGTCTATCTGAGGAGTTGATCGATCATCTCTTTTTTCAATGCCCTGTGGTCATTCAACTTTGGAAATTGTTCTCGGTGCACCTCATAGATCCTGCCCTTCTTTTTTATTTGGGAAGTTTGGCTTGCCAGAAACCGACTCATTTTCGATGAATCCCCATTCAATCTGCCCATCATATATAATGCTATCATGAGCTGGATTGATGTTTGTCCCATCAATATTATCCGTTCAATAGATGGATCTCGCCGGATCCGACCACATGAGATTGCACTCCCAGCTGTCTTTTTCGATGGAGCTTGCAAAGATGGTAATACGGGATGTGGCGCTTGGATAAAGCTATCGGGCCGAGATAAGATCCACATGCACTGGAATGGTGGTCCGGGCACCAATAATAAGGCTGCGATCATGGCCCTTTGGGGTGGGCTATTAGCTACTGTTAACATGGATCTAGCGGATTTACATATTTATGGTGACTCTGATCTGATTGTTGGTTGTATTATGGGTCGGCTCCAAATTCATATTCCAGATCTTCAGGGCTGGATCAGCAGAGTCCGGAGGCTATGGCAAAGGCTGGGATCCCCTCCTATCGTTCATATCTACAGACGTGCTGACGGACTGTCCAAAAGGGTGTTAAATTCAGATTTTGGTTTTACACAGGTGGTTCATTACAGGGACGGGATTCAAATATGGGATACTTTGATCCTAATGCCTTAATGTTAAGTCAAAAATGTAGTCTATATCCGATAATCTTAATGTTTCCATGACTCATATTTTTGATTTGCTAACACTTGAATTGTCTTATGGTTGACTACATACCAACTTTCATTTCCCATGGTCCTCACACAAGCGAGCCTAATCAAGTCATCCCTTATCAAGCAAGCCTGTTCACATTTTAATCTATTGATCGGATTTAACTAAAACCCCCATATATATCTGCACTTCATATTTTATGGATCAGACACATGACTTTCTTCACAACAGTCATCACGTCGGGTTCAATTATTACTGCTTTTTTGATCACATCAAGCGAGCCAGAATCGGAAGGAATAGAACAAGCGAGCCCATTATATACAATACAAGCGAGCCGAATTCAATATCAGGAAAGTCTACATATCAAGCGAGCTGGTTATTCATTATCCTGGTCGATTACACATCATATCTGCTCATCATATTATATGGATCAGACATATGACTTTTTTTAGAAGCAGTCAACACAATATTTTTCAATTTTCTGTTCTTATGATCACATCAAGCGAGCCAGATTCGGAAGGAATAGGACAAGTGAGCTGGTTACTATTTCAGGGATGTTTGCACAAACAAGCGAGCCGGTTATACCTTATCCTGACCGTTTACACATCAAAATCTGAAAGCTTCAATCTTCAAGCGAGCCTGATCATGATTTTTCTCAAGCGAACCAGCTGAATCCTTTTTTCTTTGTTGTCTAAATTTTCCTGCTTATCTTTGAAGAGTCCAGTATCTGAATTGTCCTATCTTCTCATATATTCGGTCCAACTTTGGATGATTTACTTATCTGGCCTCGTAATTTGGATTGGATGGATTCTCCCCGAGAAATGTAATGATCCCTTCTTATTTTTAGTTTTTGACTCCTTTCTTCCTTAGAAGTTATCTCAATTAAAAGGATGGTTGGATCGTGTTTTTCATATCTTCTAGAGATGAGAATGTAATGACTTGATATATGAACTGTTAATGAAAACACGTTTTTTTCTATCTGAAAAAAAAAATAATGTTGACGGGAGGTTGTAATGGAGGGCACGTCACTACCGGCCGTGCTGCTAGGTGACCCTGCGCGATCGCTATCTACCATAATTGAGAGTGGAGGTTGTAATGGACGGCACTTCAGTACCGCCCGAGCTGCAAGGTGACCGTGCACGATCTCTATCTACCATAATTGAGAGTGGAGGTTGTAATGGGCGGCACTTCAGTACCGTCGGAGTTGCAAGGTGACCGTGCACGATCTCTATCTACCATAATTGAGAGTGGAGGTTGTAATGGACGACACTTCACTACCGCCCGAGCTGATAGGTGACTCTGCGCGAACTACACTTGAATAGGTAAAAGCATGCATCGGATTAAGTCGGGCTACCGGCCGAGAAGAAGGAAGCTCCATCATCTTCTCTTTGGGGTTCATGAGTACCTGCAGCGCTTGGCGGATCGTTGGACGCAACCGAATCCAGATGTGTGCAGGCAAGCCCCAAAATCAATGTTTGTTTCATCTGTTCTTCCTCAAAATCGCTGTTCAATCTGGGATCGGACGCCTTTGTAACTCTTCTCTGCCCATAAAGATTCCATATAAAATCCATCAAATTCTCGTTTGCCAGTGGCGGTATTTGCTCCAAAACCCGCCTGCCCATAGCCACTTCTAACCCAACGACCTCGAAACTGAAAACATCGGACTCTGTTGTGGGCTTGCCTGTGTAGCAACACTCCGGCGCCCAATAGCCCGACGTCCCCGCCAGCTTGGTGGTCACAGATGAAGAGGTCTCATCATGTTCAAGAAGCCGGGCGAGGCCGAAGTCACCGAGACGGGCATAGAAGTCCTCGTCGAGCATAACATTGCTAGGCTTAATGTCTCGGTGGATGAATTTCTGTTTCCATTCTTCGTGAAGGTACAACAGTGCCGAAGCCAGCCCGCATAACACTCGGTGCCTTCGCGCCCAATTCAGAGGGTGGTAATTCTGATTCTCATGCTTTTCCTCTGGTTGCCTGAAGATGAACCTGTCGAGGCTCCCATTGGGCATGTAGTCGTCGTAGCGAGCAGCAGCTCATCACGCTTGTGGCACCATCCCCGGAGCCGCACCAGGTTCCTGTGTCGAAGTTGGCCTATGGTGCTGATCTCCGACATGAATTCCCGTTTACCATGTCGCGACCCGGCAGAGATTCTCTTCCCTGCCACATGTACCGCAGCCCCACCTCGGCATCCTAGTCTTTCGTTGTAGACGCTACCAAAGCCGCCGCTTCCCAGCAGTTCTGACACGCTGAAGTTCTTTGTCGCGACCAAAAGATGTGCGTAAGAGAACCGGTGAGGTCTGTAGGCGAGCCTTATTTCAGCTGCTATCCGCCCATTAATGCACCCGACGTACCAAAGCCATGCCATCGCCATGCTCCATGGTCATGCGAGCCATCTGGGACAAGGCGGATTGGAATTTAATAAGCGAACGAGTACAGTACGCAATCTCTGTTTGTTCGTACGCGTCTTCTACTTTTCCAAACATCCTCCGGCCTTGCGATAGATGTGCTGACGTGACTGAATTAGCGTTTTAAATGTTGAAAGAAATTTCAATGCAGATGTGTTCGAGTCTGACCATCCTATAATATTTCTACCTCTATAAAAATGACAAAAGCGTGCATGTCTAAGCTAATGTTAGGCATTGCCTAGAAGGTGCATGGATGATATCTCTGCCTCAGTTTTCCAACACTCGGTTGATAAAAAGGATGGATACCAATGAATTTCAATGAGAGCCATTGTCTCGAATGGGACTTAATATTTGTTATATGGTACATGTAATATTTGATATTTTTTTCAATCGGAGAATATAAATAAATAAATAATTACAGTATAATTTGTATTATATTGTTTTTTTTAATTAAATAATACATAAAATGCATGTAGTTTCATACTGTTATATTACAAGAAATAAAATAATATTTATGTTAAAGAAATTTAAAAGGTTAACCACAAAAACTATTTTAATATCTAATATAAATATTAAAAAAAATAATTTTATATCAATTAAAACTAGAGTAATTAATAGTAAAAAAAATCTAATTTTCTTTTAATTTTTTTTAAGTTAAATATAAAGTTTACATATAACATCTAAAATAATATTAATATTACAATTTCTAAAGATATTTGATACTCTTTTCATTCTAAGTATGTTGATATGTGGTATTTAAAAAAGAAATATATATTTCTTTTTTCCAGTGTGATATTATTGGCCCTTCCTATCACTATATTTGTTTTTGCAATTATATCATTTACTGCAACTACACCTATATTGGTTGCATCTAGTGTTGTTGCAATTACACCCCCCAACAACCATCATTGCCTTTGAGCAGGTTGTCCAACTAAGTAATCCATCTTCTATTAATTCATCCATTGTTGTTGTAAAATTATCTTGTCTAATGTTGTAACATATTTGGTTTTGATAAGTTAGATTTTTTACAAAAAGAGGGTATAGAAAAAATGCAATAAAAGAATGAAAATTCAATAAAAAAATGACGAAAATAAACCCCATAAAAAGAAAAACAATTGTATAAATGAAAAAATTCAAATGCCATTAGGGAAAGAATAATGTTTTCATTAGAATAAATTAGGGGATTTGTGTGCAACTTGCTTAAAATGCCACAACCTAACATTTTGGTTTGAATCATATAGTTTAATCATGATCAAAATATTTAAATTTGTGTCTCTAGATTAAAGAATAAGTTCACCAAATTGTGTAATCTTGGTTGAACATGAATTAGATAGGATAGAATAGGAGAATAAATGACCAAATACACTCAAACTTGGTCAAATACATAAATATGTATTAGAATAGCTTTGGAATATACTTAGGAGAAAATAAATTTGGCCTCTAGATCAAACGCACCTTAGATTAAATTGATTTAATTTAATTTAATGAGTAAATCACTTTTTAAATGGTGATTAATTATTTTGTAATAAAGTCATATACATTAGTTTTATCCTAAAGTCGGAAAGCAATAAAGCTCTTTTTTCGCTTTGCGTTATCAAGCAGGCAAGTTTCAACAGCTATCATCTTCCCCGCCCAAATCAATGCTGGGTAAGCCGTTTCACACCCCCTTCCTTTGTTTCTTGTTAACAGAAAAGGGAGGGGAGGAGGGGGAGGGGACGGTCCGAAAAGTGGTATTGTTTTCGACGAGCGCCTTGTAACGTGTCATCCCCTTGTAAGTTTGCACAACCCACCCCCCCCCCCGCTCGATACCACATACGACTACCACCCCCCCTCTGAAAACTACTTATCTCGCCAACGTTCATATGTTGCCTCCCATGCATTTACTACTGCCAATTACTTCTCGCCACCTGTAACGATCATATTCACATATCATTCATATATGTTAAACCATATTTGTTTACCTTACCATTTCCCTTCCCGTTATGCATTAATACTTTCATTAAACCCCTTCAAAGGCTCATTTTGCAATGACCTTCTATTACAACGATAATTCCTTCCTAGTTATAGATAAATCCTCCATCCCTCTCGCACCACTCTTTGGATTTTGATTGCCACAGTTTGAATTTATAGGTTTAACATATACTTTGGTACAACTCTACTACCGATTGTGTTCACTCTTTCAAGCTGATTTAGAGCCCACCAGTGTCTATAGAGGTTGCTCTTTGTTCAGGTACCTGTCCTATAAATATACATTTAATTCTTCTCTATGTTTTATCAAAGTATGGCACCAAAGGGAAAGGGGTAGCCCTGTGGAAAAAAACCTCGACTTAGGAAAATCCTAAGACTTCTACTACCCCAGACCTTGATCACATTCCATTAGAAAATTATTTTTTCAAAATCACTCACATGAATTTTGAATTCGACTTGTTCGAATTAAATCTTTTGTTAAAACAAAATTACCTAGACCAAGTAGATGATATTAGACTATGGGAATCCTTATTTCCTATGTTCATGTTCCCTTAAACCCATTATTTTCCTGATCCAGTCATGTGGTGTCAAGCTAGGTATAATCCTCTTCAAAGAACCATAGTGGCCCAGAATGGAGACATTCTGGTCTCTATTGCACCTGAAACCATAAAAAAAAATGTTGTTAATTCCTTAGAATTATTCCCTTAGCCATTTTTCTGTAGCCGCCCTAATGGATTTGTATCATAAACTCAATTTCCATAAGGAATCTGCCAAGGAGATGTACATCAAGTACACGTGCAAGTCCACCAACACCACGTCCAACTAGTAAAGCCTTGTTGGATGGAAAGGCTACAGACCTAGGATGGATATGATTTCACACTTGTTCTAAATGAGATTTCGATTATGTCTTCATTTTTTATTTGTCTCTTCCTTGCTCTCCTAATGTCAAGCAAGCGGGATCCTTTCATTGAGCTAGTATTTTAGCATTGAGATTAGATATTTCCCTGCCCCATATTGAGAGCTCAAATTTTCGAAGTCTTTCTTCCAGAAGATGTTGAGCTTCCCAAAAAAATTCCTCCCTATCCAGCCTCTATGTTCCCAGAGAGATCCAGGCATATTATTTATCTAGTTTCATTATTTTATATAGATATTTTTTTTTAATTTTAATTAAATTATCTATATATATATATATCAAAATAATATTTCTAATGTAAAATAATATTTCCAACTAACTTTAATTATAAAAAAAATATAAAATATAAAAATCTCTTCAATGAACATAAGCTATGAGATTCATAACATTATAAAGTGATTTAACCACATGGATTTAGCTACATAGTTTTCATACAAGGTTTTCTGATTATCTTTTCATTTGAGGTTGTGGTGTTTCTTTATACTTAAAGTTAATTATCAATGGTTTTGGTTGATGGATTTATTTAAAAATAAAATATAAAATAACTTTGTGAAGTGATTTAGTAATAGTGTCTTTTCCCTTCATTTAATAAATCCTTTCGATGGTTTTAATTTGAGGTTGTGGTGTTTCTTTATCCATAAAGTTAATTATCAATGGTTTTGGTTGAAGGATTTCTATAAAAATAAAATATAAAATAACTTTGTGAAGTGATTTAGTAATAGTGCCTTTCCACTTCATTTAATAAATCCTTTTAAGAGAGGATTGTCATTGTGTTGCCGGCAAGTCGTTGTAGGTTACACTCAAGACAAAAGTGGTTTATTAGTTGGCATGTTGTATGCTTTAAAGTCATTAAAAAGAAATAGAAAAGAAAAATTTTTTTTTTTTTTTTTTTTTGGCATAATATCTATGTTGGTGAAGCCAGTGGATTATAAGCCTTTTATTTATGAATAGTTGAATTTCTTTGGAAGTAGTTGCATGAACATTCCATGTCTCAGCACGAGTAAAGGAAATAGAAAGAGGTTGGAAAGCTTCAAGGTCACTAATGCTTAACTCTAAGAAGAGAACAATTGCTTGAAAGAGAAGGATTGGATGTATGACCAACAAGATAGACAATAGGCTAATGGTAAGGGAAACTACAATGCAATTGTTGTTTTGATATTTCATCTGAAGAACCTACTTTTGAAAATATGTCTAAGATTGATGCAAAAACATCAATGACCTTAACAAAGAGTTTTTGAGAACTCCATGATGTGCTTGCAGGCATGTATAGACACCAAAGAGTTGTTTGTTGAGAAATACAATAGGTTGGCAAGTTAATTGATTTCTCATATTATGACATTATCTTGTGATGTTTCATTATTATTGTTCTTTCTTTCGATTTATCTTTTCCTTATCATCAAGACTAATGCCAAACAAGAAATAGAAGAGGACATGAGATGTAGGTACACAGCCAGGGGAAAACTTCACTCTAGGGGATGTTATCACCCTAGTAATTTCTAAAGATTGTGGGCTCTTTGAATTTTTTCAGTTTTAAGAAAACTAGGGGTAACCACAAACCTACTTTGGAAATTTAGGATCTAGCCTTCCTAAATTTCAGAGAGGGTTGTCTCTTTCAGATTCAACTTTGTTTTTTGTTTAATATTTTAGGCTAGGTATGATTGGGCACTTGGTTTTTTATTTGAACGTTTGGAGATGGAATTCAACAAGGCTTTTCCCACCAAAATTAATTTGACGATTCAAAATTATGTTTGACTCCAAAATCTCAACTATGAAAATGTTTCATTCCAGTGTAGAGCATGCTATGAAACATGGTATGTAATTAAAAACTGCCCAAAATGTTCACAGAACAACAAATATTAGAAAAAAAATTGAAGGCCCAAATGGTGGAAAGGAGCTCAAGGTGATCTTAGGGTGTTATGTTAAGGCACTTCATGGCGTAAAAGTTACCTGCTCGAAAATACAAATTCAAAAAATATATTATTATGTTTGTCATATATTAATTTTTTTTATAATTAATAATGATAACAATAAATTTTTTTAAAGTTTTAATTTAGTTAACTTTTAGATTAGATGGTGATAGGGTGTTATTTTAAGGCACTTCTTGGTGTAAAAGTTACTTGTTCGAAAATATGTGGGAAAAAACCCATCCACACTAAGGTGAATCCACATCTAAAAAAATCTTACACACTTCTTTGTATTCATACCACAAATATTGTTTGTGCCCTATTTATAGATAAATAAAGGAATTGTTAAAATATATATAAAACCAAAAAAAAAACTTAAATAATATTACACCACTTATCAATAAAGTTTTCATCTTTAAATGTTAGTATTGAACTGGTAAAGGCTCAAAACTTTATCAATTTTTGCAGATTTTATTACAATGCATGTATGTTGTACTTTAAAACTTTAGTTTTCCTTTTCATAAATTCAAAATTAAAATAAATTTGAATCCATATATATGCTCTCTTCATGTACATGATACATCTATTATTATAACTAAGCAAAGTTTCAAGGTATGATATGGTTTTACATGCATGCAACATTGAATAAGATATAAATTTAAGTAATTTAACTTGCAAACTTTATAATTTGTAAATGAAACAAAATAAATCCATTCTAAATACGTTCATCAATAGTAATGTAACATTGATAGAATATAACATTAAATCCACATCATGAATTTAAAAGTCAATGAAGGCATTGTCATATACACAAGTTCACATTCTTGTACTTGTATTCCAAATTGGTCTAGTTATACATTTTTCTCTTTTACAAAAGGGCCCATGGCCCATGGTATTCCCAACATAGATAATGGAAGGTCGCGCCCATAAATGAAATAATGGAAAAATGACATCATGACTGATTTATAAATTGGGTCTATACGTCACCCTCGTCGCGCTTCGCACTCCCAAGTGCATTTCAAAATTGATATTGCTGCAAAAATTAAATAACTAATTAGTTGTAAAATCCAAAATGCATAGAATCAATTGCCATTAATTCATGATAAGATTTTGATCAACTACTCATTCTCACCATGAAGATCTAAGGCAATGGAGAAGATTGTCCTTCCTTGGCAGATGGTGGAGCTGTTGTTGATGGATATAGGCATGGTTCATGGGTGATGGATAAAGGCATAGTGGAAGTGAAATCGGAAAAAGGTAGTGGGTGTGGGCGGTGATACACCCCCACCGGTTGTACGATAGTGGGAATCACCCTAGGGCGAGGGATCACCCTAGTGGGGGCAATTGGAATGTCAAAGGTGGATGATTGAAACAATGAGAAGGGTGGATGAATAAATGGTAGGGGTGGGGATTGGGAAGAGTTTGGGGAGGTGGTTATAGGCATGGGAGAATTTATGATGGAGAAAGGTGGTCGGTGTGGGTGACAATAAATCTCCACTGGTTGTACAAGAGGAGGAAGCACCCTCGGGGAGGAAATTGGGATGTTAATGAGTGGAGCAGTGTTCAAACTGCTATAGTTTTTTTCACCAACATGCTCATCAAATAATTGAATTAGACAACCTGGAACGTTGTGAGATGTGGGTCCCTCGACTGTAACAATAAAAAGTTTCATATAGTTATGAAAATGCATCGAAAATGATAATATATCGTATTTCACATAAAAAAAAATGCATGCCATCAAATTTCCATACCATTTTTCTGTATAATAGAATGTTGCACTAACTCAGGTATGTGGCCCACACTTCTTTGGTGTTGAGAAGATAACTCCAGTTGCTCATCCATGTTTCTTTTTTTTGAACGAACTCGTCCAACCTTTTCAAAATGTGGTTTATCTTTCCCCGATTTTGACTTGCGCCCACATTGCCTTTTCTTTTTTACTGGGCTCAAGAAACTATGTTTTCTTTTAGTAGTGATCTTTGATGGAGTTATATTATTGAAAAACATTCTATTGTATTCTTGACATGCTTTGTCTACCAAACTGTTCAATGCATTTTCTTGCTCCAAATTTGTAGGTATTATGGATCTCAATTTCTCATGAGTTGATAAGTTAACACGTTTCATCTCATCATCTTCAAATAATGCACTATCTCGTCGTACATTGGTTGATTGAACATTATCAATGCTTGTTTCATTATAATAACTTATATTTGGAGGAGAATCAATGCATGGCAGAAGCTCTGTTTGGATTTCTAGGCCCAATATAGGTGTTTCATTCAAACCAAATGAAATTGTAGGCCTTTCTGTTGTAGGATTAGTGATATTAGGCAATACATTTTCACCCAAAGTAATGTTACTCACCAACATCTCAACTTTCAGTACATGTTTACAAACATTTCCATTCAAGGCCCAATTGCAATCACAGAATTGTAGATTGGAACCTTTATATATGACATTGTACCAAATATCACATGTATCCTTATTTTGGCTATGAACCCAATAACCATTGTTACTCTTTTCATCAGGCACGCAATATTCATTTGGGATTTGTCTAGCTCTACACTTGGATGAATTCAATTGTTCCTCAATTTTTCTAGGCCGTACAAAACCAACTTCTTTTAAATGTTGCATATGATTGTAATATAATACAACCTTTGTCAACAACACATATATTAACCAATCGACACGTCTATGACATGCATTATTATTTTCGCTTAGGTACCTTTCCTTGATATGCCGATGATAAGATTCAATGGCATTATTTGTATCCTGATTGGAATGTGGAAAATTTTTGTATGCTTTTGCCCACATATCTGTAGAAAGAAATTTATTAGCTATGAATTAATAATACATATGACATGAAAAATAGTCATTAAAGTCACTTACAAGAAACTTACATATTTTGTTGTTGGCTAACCAAGTTGTTTTAAAATATTCCAAAAACCTTGGTTGGTCCCTAAATATTTCAAAGAATCTTTCAACTATCTTTTTTACAGATTCATCATCTTCACATGTGTGCATGATTTCTCCTAAAGAATCAAAAATGTGGATTTGGTTTTCCCTTCCTTGGACTTTATTTCCAACATTCTTCAACCATACACGACGAACATGCCACACACATAATAATATATTACACTTGATTGAAGACCTGGAATAACACAATTTATTAGAGGGAATATACATTAACAATATTTTTATGTCTCTTATAAAAGAATAAACACATCACCTTAACGCTTCAATTTCAGCAGTAGCATCATCTTTGATGAAAGCTTGAACCTGCCAATCTGGTCGCTCTTTCTTCCCAATGGAAAATAGAGTTGACATCCATTTAGAAAGAGAGAGGAGAATCAGCAAGTTTCACATGAGGGAAAACTGATGAGAAATCACTACCATCAATGGATCGATGACCTAACGGAATGGTGAAATTTATTGGTATGGGACTCCTAATATGTAAATGCAAAAGAGCAATTTTGATCACTGATGGCAGTATGACTAGACTGACACTAACATATCCCTCTCTCTCTCTCCCCTCCCACTCTACTCTCTCCCTCACCCTCTCTCCATCTCTCCCTTGTCACCCTCTCTCTTCACCTTTCTATATTTATGTATTTCTTCTTCCTGCCCTCTCTCTCCCCCTCCAACTCCCTCTCTCTCCCTCCATATCTCCTCTCTCTCAAGCCCTCTCTATTTTCTTTCCTCTCTCTCTCTCTTTATATCCCACCTCCCTCTCTCTCCCCTCCCCATCACTCTCTCTATCTTTGTCGTCCAACTACGTCATTATGTCCCTCACTATCTCCTTCTCTCTCCCCTTCTCTCCCCCTCTATCTTTGTTTCTCTCTCTCTCTTTCTCTCCTCTCCTTCTATCTATATTCCCTCCTCTCCTCTCTCACTCACTCTCTCTCCATCTCTCCCTTGTCACTCCTCTCTCTCTCCACATTTATCTCTCTATGTTCTTTTTATTCCCTCTATCTCTCTCCCCCTCCAACTCCATCTCTCCCTCCCTCCCTCTCTCCTCTCTTGAGTCCTCTCTATCACCTCCCTTTGTATCTCCCCCCATCTCTCTCCCTCCCTCTCTTATTCTATCTCCCCCCCTCTCTCCCCTCCATCTCTATGTCTCCCTCTCTCTCTCTCGTCTCCTTCTCTTTGTATTCCCTCCTCTCCTCTCTCTCTCCTCTCCTTCTCTTTGTATTCCCTCCTCTCCTCTCTCTTTCCTCTCCTTCACTTTGTATTCCATCCTCTCCTCTCTCCCTCTCTCCATCTCTCCCTTGTCTCTCCCTCTCTCTCTACCTCTATCTCTCTATGTATTTCTTCTTCCCTCCCTCTCTCCTCTTCCTCCCCTCCTCTCTCTCTTGATTCCTCTATCTCACTCTCTCTTACACCTACCTCTCTCTCTTCCCCGTCACCCTATGTAGTTAACGCTATATGTAATGTCAAAAATATTTTACATTGTTATGGTTTTTCGGCATGCGATAATGATAAGCCATGGTTACATTGTCCCATGGTATTGTACCAAAACCTATTTACAGTTTAATGAAATCCATGGTAAAGTGTGGGCGGATATCCATGGTTAAGAAACTTGTTATATTGTAAGTTTTAAGTTTTTATATTCTTATTAATTTAACTTAAATATGATTATGTAATCATTATTAGTTCATACTCTAACAATATATTTGTGTAGTGTTTTTTAATCACTAAGCTTTATGAAAATTCTTGTGCTTGAGTAAGCAGTTTACTTACACACTTCAAATTTCAATTTCTATTAGTTTCTTCTAAAGCAGGACTATAGGATGATTTGTGTGTCAACCATTAATAATTTAGCTTTGACCTATGTAACTTATAAATAATTATTTATGTTATTTTCCCCAAAGCATAATTTGTAACCTAAATTGGAAGGGCTTTACAAAACAAAATTACAATATAAAAAATTGAATTTTATTATTTTTATAAGGCTTTATAATGTAAATTTAGGGATTGGGAAATCACGAATTTGCATGGTGGATTCCGCTGGCATTTGAATATTTTCAAGGTAAGATTTTCAATTAAAATATTTTCAGAGGCTATACGTACTCGAAATAAAGTTCCATGGATGGATCTTGTTGATGTGTTCTAATTAGGCTAAGAATCGGTTAAATCAATCCTAGGACAATATCTTCTCAAAGAGATCGTATCGGTGACGGAAAATGATATTTAAATAAATTTCCTTTGTTATCGAAAATAAAAACTGAATCATTATTTTTCCAGGGTAACCAAAAGAATTGAACTTAAATTTAAGGTCGAAAAGTTCAGATTGAACTATGAAAGAAAAATCGGATGCTATTTGATTATTAGCAAGATAAGTTCAGTGCACTAACATTCAATTATCGAATGTGTGATAGAGGAGTACGTTTTCTAGGTGAAGTTTGAAAATATAGCAATTTAGCACATTGTTCATAAGGAACTTATTGAATATTAGCATTTAAAGGTGAATGCACTAAATATTAATCATTTTGGCAGCTAAACATTTAGAGATTTGAGATGTTGCACAAAATAGCTCTAAATATCTAGGATTTAGACGACACTTGGTCGCTCAGTGCTCGATGTCGATAATTCTTTGTATTCTTGGATAAGCACGTATAATTGTTTACTTGTAATATATTTATTTTTAAATAATGTTTAAGTTTTGAAATTTGGTTTTTGTGATTCATAATTTGTATAGAAAATTTTTTGGGTGATAATCACATATGAATAAATTTTGACACGTTTCGCAACTAGCCATTATGGTTAATTTTTAATGTTTAATTTTTTTTTTCAATGTTTAATTTTTTTTTAAATTTCTTTAGTAGAAATAAGCTTTATGACCAAATTAACTAATTTTGAAAGACTTAACCCCAAGAGCAGTCTCTACCCATGGGAATAATAAGCTAACACTTGAAAAGTTGTATTCATCTTGGTTGGCTAAGACTTTTACTACTTCTTCCTCAAACCTTGGAGATTCTTGGAGGACAAGATAATTTAGAGAACGTATCATCCTCACTAATCACAAATGATTTATAACAACGCTACTAGCTAGGCGTGAAATGACAACAATTTACAAGAATCAATGCTAGAAAATAGAGGAATGAACTGCAAATAGAATACATGTACAAAATTAGAGAAAAAAATGTGAATGAGACAACAAAAAATATGTATCCAAAGAAAATTAGTGACAAATTCTTATTACAACAGATTCAAAGAATATAGTAGGCATCCATCAAGGGATCTCTTTATCCATCTAATTCAATGCATCTAATTTTTATTTATTTTTAAACTAGTACTAGTTCGAATGGATTAAGTCAAACACATCTCCTCCAAGTTTACAAATTAAGTACTATTATTTTTTATTTTTTAAATAGTAGTTCAATTGAAATAGTGACACAATTACCTAACACCAATCCAATCATCCTTTCAATATTGTAACAAACCCCATCATCCATGCAATTACATCTCCAATGTTAGCCCCAACACCCAAGCAATTACATCTACAATGCTAATAAAAAACATCTGGGGATACCTATACATACCTATGCCTATGCAGCACACCCAACTACCGAATTAATTAGATTTAATGTTAAGTTAACAAACCAAGATTATGAACTAAACAAGAATTAAGTTTTAATTGTGAGTCTTTACAATCATAGTGATTCAGGGATTTTTCGAGTTTTGAATTTATTTCCAAAAAAACATTTTAAGCAACAAAAAAAATTAAGATGGTTTTATATAATTTGCAACCCGCTCTAACAAACGAGTCGTGATAATAACTTGCACTTATAGGGCATCCTAAGCCCTTCCGTTGTATTACAATACAAATTTTAGTCATAACAGACTTAATGGTGTTACTATTGTCAATAGTCATGGCATGTCGTTTATGTGCATAACCACAACAAAGAAACCTGCAAACTTTCCAAAGTAATTTTCCTAGTTCACTTCAACAATGACATGTTGTATCATCTAATAAGTTAATTTAAGCCCATATTCCAAAGAAGTTTGTATCTAAGCAAGATCATGGGAACTATTGTCTATTAACTTTACATGGTAGCATAGAAGAACCAGGGCTGGAATTTGGATTTCTCTTTACACGTCAAACAATTATTTTTTGACGTTTTGGATCTTTATGCTTCCCGTCAAGTAACTTTATGTTTAAATTTTTTCCCTTCATGAGAGATGTTTTGAAAATAAATTAACCCTTCACCAATAAAAGTTTTATTTAAAAATTAGTTTTCAAATGTCTTTGACCGAAACATTTGTATATATATCAAATATTAGGAGATCTTATGGGACATATAAGATGACAAAAGAAGTATAACTATTGAATTTATCGATAAAAACTCAAGAGTAAATTAATTAATATGGTTTATGCAAAGATTTACATAATATAATGTATACTTTACACTATCTTATTGAAAGATAAAGTATACATTTGACTATATATATATATATATAAGCATTGTTCTTAATCATGAGATATACACTAATATTATAAAATATTGAACGCATAATATCTAAACCTTTTAAAAAATAAAATACTAAACGTATAACAAATGAATATTTGGGATCTCTTAATGTCATGTTATATGCTTATGCTATAGTTTCCTCCTTCATTATTACATTATCGGAGAGAAAATACTAATAAGCAGTAAATGTGGTAAAAACACACTTTGATCAAATTCTTGCTTCTATTTATCACCAAAATTTAGCGAAAATTTCAAAGGAACTTAGCTAAGTGGTATGGTTCACGATTTGTGTTCTAAGTAGCGTGGGTTCAAGTGTCCAGAGATATGTTGGATCTTGTGACGTTTATGAAATATTGGTTCTACCAAGTAAAAAAATCAATATAAATATATATTATTGTACATATATATAAACAAATAAAAACACAACAACATATACAAGAAAAAAAATGTGTGTATTATAGTAACATTGAATAAAATCATAGCAAAATCACTCTAATAGGGCTCCATATCATATCTAACTAGTTTATTTTTTATAAAAAAGAATTTCCTTGAAAATTGACAAACAATTTTCATTCCATCTATGATTGGGATTCTTCTAATTGTTTTTTGTAACAATTGAACATCTAACCTTGATGCAAACAAACATTGAATTATGTTTGACCCCTGAGCTTTACCAGCTCAACTAAAGGTGAACCTACATTCATCCCATCTCTCAATGGGATGCTTCTATCTATTCTATTTAAGCTAGCCTTTCTTTACCCAACCAAACATATGCTAGAATAGCCTACCTAAATCTTACCTTAACTTAGCCTAATCTAATCTAACCGATCCACCTAACCTAATCTAGCATATCCTACCTTAACCTACGCTAGCCAACTCTATCTTAAAGTATATAAGCTAATCACTAACCTACACAGACCAACTTATCCTTTCCTACCATAAGCTTAAGTTTAAAACCCTAAGTCTTTTGATCTAATGTTTAAATACTTTATCCCAAAACTAAAACTATAGTGGATCCATATCCTAAACATGAGACAAAGCCTTCCTCATATTGTATTTGCTTAAATAAAATGATAGTAATTCAATGAATACATATATGATGTAGCAATAAACATCTTTATTCAAATCCACTTTTTAGTATGGAATAAATAATCATAGACCCATAATGTGGCTCTATGTAAGAATTACATAATATAATAAAAAAATACATAATAAAATAATTGATTTAAAAAAATGAAAATAAACACTTTACTAGTGCAACTTGAAAAGCACTTACCACATGAGACATCTCATGTTGCTAAAATTGCAAAAATCATAAAAACTAGAAAATTTATAATTAGTTTAAATTATTATTATTATTAATTATGAAAATAATTAATATATAAGTTAAACATTTATACATTTAAAAAGCATGGAATAATATTTGTAACCATCTATATTCACAATGGAGATTTTTAATTTCTAAATTGACTCCGTTACAATATCATGGGCCAATAAAATAACTTATGATGACACCATGTCCAAAAAAAGCATAAATCACTTCATATGATGCTTGTCTATATGATTATTTCTTTTAATTAATCAATTTAATTAAAAAGGAAAACATGTCATAAAAATGTAAATATTCCATAGAAGCTAAATCTATGTCATCCACCAAATAATTATTGATAATTACTTTAAAATTCTAGAAAGATTGTTCCAAAATAAATGTCTATACACTTAATCAAAAGATATAAAATTTTAAATTATATTTAAATAAAAAACTAAATATAATAAATATATAACATAAATATAATTTATTTTCAAAAATAAAAATCACAATATTTCTCATATTTATAAATATGAGTTAAAATATAATATACAACATAAATAAAATAACTTTTCAATGTGTATTATTAATTAACTAAATAATTTTTTATTTAAAAATATTTAAATTAAAATAAAAAATATATTATATAAATTTTTTAACTATTAGAAAAACATTACAATATGCATTAAAACGTAATTTTTTTTATTCCAATTTAAAATTCGAGTTCTATACTCTTATTCATTAAAAACAAAACCGTGATATACTACAATATAGTATAAATCTTCTTTCTCTTTCAATTTTTTTTTTTTTAAAGTAAATCTACACAATGCGTGATTATATTAATCAGATATATCCTAAAAACTACCTAAATATAATAAATCAATGCATAAAATATAAAAAAATAGTGGGTTAAATCACTATATCTTGATAGAGACGCAATACATTTTATTAGACAATAAGAAAGTCAACTAAATATGATGCAGTGAAGAACATTGTTACATGTATAATTAATGTTTATAATTAGTAACTGAGTATTTCATATTTCAAAATATACAGATTTGAAAATATATTAATAATTTTTTGGGAAAAAATTCAACCATAAAAAATAAGTTATACACATTTCAATGCAGATCACAAGTAACTGTAATGAAAATATTTTAAAGGTAAAATGAGCTATGGAAAAATGCCTGACAAATTCCAACCCTAAGAAGAACAGAGGATTCTGAGCTAAAATGGTGTGAGGTCTCCACATATAGGCCATGATTTTCAAGCTCCTCCAGAATCCTCCACATGCATCTCGGCCTTCTTTTGCTCGTAATGCTAATAATTGCTTCCCTACAATCAAATTTCACGGCCATTTTTCCTTAGTTGCTTTTTTTCCAGATTGGATTGCCAGCAGATTGTCTCTCTTTCTTTTCAGTTGATGCATATTTTCCTCGACCTTTCTAATGTCTGGCGTAGTACCTAGGTCACTTTTGAATAACTTAGACATTCACTCTTCATTTTTTTTGAGGATGATGAAATATTATGTTTAATATATGGTGCATCACCAAGAGGAGACCTTAGTTAATCTGTGAACATTACAATGTACTACATATGTTGGTTTATGCACATTACACAATTGTAACTATGATGACTCTTCGACATTAGACTATATGGAATTTATTAAATTCGTGAACTTATGTTGTTTGAGAAGTCTACACCCAAAACTTCTTTAACTTTATTTGGCTTCATGAACGATGGACACAGGGTGATACTCTGTGTCGTCGATATAAAATTTGATCTAACGATTCTATTATTTGGGGAAGCAGTTAGGGTATTACCCCATCCCCCCAAACCCTTTACAAAATACTATTCTTCCATCGCTATGCAACTCACTATGTCTGTCCACCTCCATGCACACATAATCCTTGCATCCAACGTCAAACGTTTGTTCTCTAGTCTCAGGTAGGGTGTGTGTATTTTCTCTTCTAGTAATTGAAAGCTTCCATTATTCTTCTTGATGTCTCTAATTTTTGGTCTTATGTTATTAATAGATTCTTGCACAAAGTTGTTGGTTCATATATGGAAGTGGCTCTATCATCTACAAAAGATTATACATAGCTAAGGAGTTTGAATCTTTACATTTATTTTTCCTTTGTTTGATTATACAACTGAGAGGAGGTTTTTCCTCATTTGCAGGTTTGGTCGAGTCTGGTTTAGATCATTATTCGATAGGTATCCTATCTCTAATACCATGAATATCTCTATAGATTTACAAAGCCCGTTCTATTTTGAAAGAGATATGCTAACAAGTTCTCTGATGGTTTATTTTTTGGTTACAGGTATGGTCGATTGATTCTCTGGTGCTTTGATTGATTGCAACCAAGATGTTTTTCAAAGGAAAATGTTTCTAATTCAACGTCTTTTAAAATGTATGTGCGGAAAACCCATTAGGATTCCTCATGATATTCCATAGTTGGTTTCCTCCCTTTTGTTCTGGTCCAATAACATTTTAGCGCTAGGATTTGTTACCTTTTATTTTAATTCCTTAGGGTTCCACTTTCCGAAAATCCTACAGAGCCACCTAACATGGATACTCATCGATTCATTTTATTAATTTTTTTTACAAGAACTATTGAAGCTTACTTTTAGATATACATTACATAAAAATACTTTATTTGAACTTCTGTGAGAGAATTCTATATAAATGTATGATTTTTATTTTTGGAATAGTCGCTTTGATGCAGACAGAATGTGGTTGATATGTATCTCTATAACTGACTTCACAAAAAAAAATTAGTCCTGAGTTAACCATTTTTGGATAGAAAATGGTTCTTCTCTATTTAAAAGTATATTTTATCATTATATTTTCTTTGTTTAATATAGTTGATATGTTTGGTTCCATATATTGTCTTCTTGTGTTTACAATATTGATTCATACTCTTCCTTCCCTACTCAGTTTATTTGATACTAGGATATAGCTACTGGCTTCAACATATACCAGTTTTGCTTTCCTATTGAGGAATACAGTTACATATCACCGCTAAATTCTATGTTTTGTTTCTATTCTGGAATATTATTATTTATAGCTACATGTTCTACGCTTTTGTTCTCATCACAGTTTCATTAAACAATAGTTACCTCAAATTTCTTATTAACATAAACAATAGATATAGATAAATTTCATGGTCTTCAGAGATTAACAAACTGGCCTTTCCCACTGTAGTATTTCTTTATTTCTAGTAGTATCATATGTGCTCTAAGTCTCAAGAATTTTAGGGATGCTTAGACACATGTATTCCAAAATACCCAGAAATAGTTTTAGGAAATTCCACCTAGATGGGGTTTTGTTAAAAAAATTAATTATTTTTAATGAGAGCCTAAGTCTAAACTTAGGGAATTAAAATAATTAAAGTATATTAATAGAACTCGATGTGAATATTACAGAAAAATATGAAGATAAAATCAAGTTAATCTTAACCATTAATTATGTTTTAATTTAGGTCATTGATTTCTCAACGAGATGATTATAAGAAGGACTTCAATGGGAATTAGGAAATCACATATGGAGAGGATCTAGAGATCAATTTCTCAAGTTAGTAGTGCAGAGTAGAAATATCGATCATCAAGTTGGTTCTACACAGTGAGGGGCAAAGATAGTCCCGGTTGGTGATTTTTCTTGAGCCGGGAATACGTCACAAAGAAGTCAGAGAAGAAGACATAGAAGATGTGGCATGAGTGCTACGATGGGCAGCACATATCCAGGAAGATTTTGTTTTGAGGCTCTAAAGAGATCCACTATTTTGCTAAGGATCAGTCGGATTGAGTGCTAGAGAGCTGGGGTGTCACATCGGAGGGGAAAAAGATCAACATCCATCCAACAAAAAGCTAGCTGAAGGGAGTGACACAATCCTAGCCAAAGTGATGCAATCCATCTCCAGAGTGATGCATATCTAAGCATAGGAAGCATAGAGGCAACGTGGGACTTGTTAGTTTAGGGTTGTGTCAGTGCTAGATCTCTAGTGTTAATGTGAGGTCATTTTATCTCTAAGTCTCTGTCAGAAATTTTCTCATTATGGATGGCGAGTAATGAATCCTAGATTGTATTTAGAACTACTACTTAATAATACAAACCCTCAGTTGTTGCACCAGTTTTCCCGCATAGGGTTTTTCCAGGGACATTTTTCCAAAAATAACAGTGTCATATGTATGTCTATTTTTCTTCTTTCTCAGTTCTTGTTTCCATATATTATTTATTGAGTGAAGGTTGAAGTGTGATGTATTCATTGTTTGCCATAGAAAAAATCCAAATCAATTTTGAAGTAATGAATAAAAATTAGGTGAATATTTTCCAGTTTCTACAATCAAATTTCGGATCTAGGAATTTTCACATGGTATAAGAGTAGTGCAGGTGAAGCAAGATATCATACCTGAAGAACTCATCGTTGAAGAGAAAGAGGGAATCGAATAGTTGTGTAGGAAGCATATTGAGTCCCCAAGGGATTACACAGTCCATGCCCAGAAAGGGAAATATTTGTGAGGAAGCCTCTCTCTAAGTGAGTCAAAAAAGAGGTATTAATTTCTATTTCACGACTTTTTAGTAGCAGAGGGAGCAATGCAACAGTAGGTTCAACACAAAGAAGTTTTCTATGGGACACAATTCTTCTACGACATTTGCTGAGGAAGAAAATCATCATAGGAAGGAAGAATACACTTTTCGAGGGAATTTATTCCTCATTGAATTATGATGCAAGGAATTGTATCTCTCATTTATAGAGAAGTAATATCAAGGAGTAGATGTACATGATTCAACAGGGATTTCATAGGATAGCGCAGCAGCTGCATAGAGGTGAGTGGGAGAATTTTGAATTTTGTTGGATGAGATGACAGCTAACACGTTGAGAGATCAAGAATGGTTGGAAGGTGCATCCAATTATGTGACATGGAAGGAAAGGATCACTTGTCTATTAGATAAACATGATCTCAAGGCATTTTTTGAGAATGTGCTAGTTGTTCCCATAGATGTAGATTTGTTGAAACCCTACATAAATAATATGTGAAAGGCTGAGTGTTTTATCCTCGATGGAGTGAGGGATTGTGTAGTATGCCACATCTCTAAAAAGCAGGCTACAAAGGATATATGGGATGCCTCAGCAATGTTGCATCAATGATATTCTGAGCAGCGGATGATGTACTTGCATGAGAAGATGTGATCTACGAGGATGCATAAGGGACAATGTATTGATCCATTCCTTGAAAAACTTCAAGAAACCCAAGATCAGTTGGTAGTTGTTGGATCATCACCTCGGACCATGTAGATGGTAAGACTGTCCCTGAATTATGTCTAAGATGAATGGAAAGTCTTTGTCTAGAGCATCCTGGGCAATGAAAGGTTTCCTGATTGGGAACAAATGTGTGATGCTCTTTTAGAATGTGAGGTATTTAAAGATAGTTTTTAGGGAAAGTTATGTACTTGGAAATGGTTGCTATTCGGCAGTTGCTTTACATTTTAGAATGTGAGGTATTTAAAGGTAGTTTTTAGGGAAAGTTATGGAAATATGGCAGCAATTAACAAAAAAAATTATTTATAAAAAAGTTAAAAACATTTATTGTAAAATTTTATATGAAAAGATTTAAATACAAAATTCAGATTAAAAATGTATAAATTTTTAATTACGCCGGAGGCGTTTTCTTTGCGGGCTTGGGGTGAGCAAACATTGTTCACCCCAGCCAATGAGAAACAGTTTTCCATCGCGCATGGAGCCAGTTAAATCTTTACACGTGTACGGGGTCTGAGCACCGGTTCTGTGAAATAGATGCGCAACGATGTGGAGAAGCCCTCGGACTCACTGGAATCCCATCGCGATCTCTTGCAGAATTACTACAAGGCCCTGTGCGTCATGGAATCGAGGTTTCCCATCTCCAGTGAGAAGGAACATGTGCACACTGTGACCTTCACCTGGTACGACGCCTTCAAACAGAAGAAGAAGGCCTCGCAGCAGAACATCCACTTGGAGAAAGCCATCGTGGTCTTCAATTTGGCTGCAATTCAAAGCCAGACCGCCCTTTCCGTGGATCGAACCACTGCCAATGGGCTCGAGCAGGCTTGCAATGCGTTCCAGGCAGCGGCCGAGGCGTTCGCTTTACTGAGGGATAATATCTTCATGAAGGCTTCTGTAGGGCAGTCTACCTTGGACGTTTCTGTCGAATGCGCGGGTATTGCCAAACTTGCAGCATACATTGTGTTTATTCCAATCAGAATTTAAGGATGATATATGATATTTCATATCGCCTTGAAACATCCATGACCAGTGCCAACACTTAAAGACATAAATGGAAGCTTGAACTGCTCAGCATGGCCTTTCCCATGACCCATAACACAGTTTGTCCTATGTCCTATAGCAGGCCTACTGATCATTTGTCTCCTCTCAGGCTGAATCTTGTGGCAGAGGAAATATAGTTGATATGCAGAGTCTAGAGTACATATTTGCCAAATTTAGATTTAGGCTTGTAGGTTGAAAATTCAGCACAATAAATACTTGAACCATTGAAAAAATGTTAGATATGTACTTTGACAAAACTCACAGGTCAAAACAAAGGGAATATGATGTTAAAAATTATATCGACATGTTTTCATATCAATTTTTTTTTACTTGTGATAAAATTTGTATTTTGCATACAACGAGATATGGCTTTTTATCATACTGTCCACAAAAACCATTATCTTTAACTTTCAAAATTGTGGCTTTACATAAATTTAATTTCAAATGTGTCATGGAAACCCGCTGGTCAAAATTAAAGTAAATACCAAATACCTGGTTTGATTTTTGTGTGGCCTTACAGTTTCAATTACAAAGCTATAAGATTCAAATTAAAGCTTCGCAACCTGGCCAAGCTATATCCTTATTCAAATGAAAATTTGTGGCTTCAGAACGATACAGTCATGAAAACTGCTTGCAAAATTAAATTAAATACTGAATAACGGGTTTGATATTTGTCGTCAACTTACATTTACAGGTTCAAAGATCAAGGTTCCCAACAGAAACGAATATCTATAATCATTTCCTCTTTTAAGTCAAATATAATAGCCTGCAGAGTAACCTGTATATACTGTTTAATTTTCTTGGGAGTTTGTAAAAAGCCCAAAGCTTTTGAGGGAGGTTTAACAAACATTAGTCACTTCAAAATTTCAGTGAATGTTGTGCTTTTACTTAGTGAATGACGTTAAATATGGCAGAAGCATTGAATTATGTCCTTCGGCGGGCAAAGCTAGAGAATTGACAAGTTTTTAGTTTTCAAATTCTGAGGTGGAAAAGCTAAGGGAAATTGCTTAGAAAGCTTCCACCTGCATTTTGTCCATTACAAGCAACAAGTTAAAGCTTAGCATTAGTCTACTCAAAGGGAGGGAGGAGTTGAAACGAAGTTAGCTCGAAAGCTCGAATCAATCCGATCTCGAATCTTTTAGTTCCAGCTTCGAGGCCCTCAAATGTAGTACCTATTTTCCCAATAAATTAAATTCTAAGAGCGTGTTATATTCATCGATGGTGGACAAAAAAAATGAGATTTTAGTTAGTGGTCGCTGACAATGACAGTCATGGATTTTCACTGAGATGATTAAAAAGTGAATTTAGCTTTATATATATATATATATATATTTGGGGAGGACTGGAGCAAGACTTCAACACAATGTTCGTTGGCTTACCCATTTTGTGCAAAAAACGTTTGAAGAGAACTGCACTAAGGGAAGCATACCGAAGACTAAGTGAACGCAGAAGATGGAACCTGGGGCGTAGAAGGAACGGAACCAAGAGGTGAATGTGGAACCGAGGGTTATAGTCGGGTGGTTTTGGGAACAAACCGGCCTATTTCGCACCGCCCTTGCCCGGAGGTGAAACCACAAGAAAAAAACCCGGTCCTATTAGATCGTGCCACGTCATTGGGGCAATACCGCCCTCATCGTGTGAATTTGACTTGCTAAAGTTTGGCATAAAAAAAAATGCGAAACTCCACCCTGCTCGTTGGATCGCCCCAATCAACGCGATACTCCTCCAGCTGTCGGATACGAGAGGATTGTTAATAGGTGGGCCCGAACGTTATACTGGCGCTGGCCTTATAGTTAGGTCCGGAATATATATTTGGCAGACATTCATGCATAATGGTGTTTTAATGAATATGTGAAAGTGTCTATAGTATCGTCGATTGATGTCCGCGGTATTAAAATTAAGGTATGTAGTGATCCCATATTAATGATCTAATGACATGATAAGACATGGGGTTTTAACTCTAAGGTTTGGTCAATGCTTATTAAACTAAAGTTCGTCGTGAGCCTTTCGGGAGGGCGTATACTTGTTATTGCTTGGGGTTATGGTCTAAGAAGTTCGAACATCAATTATAATGAGAGGATGAGCATTAAAATATAAGTGCGTGTTAAGCTATGAGCATTGGGATATTGCCTTTTAATACAGTTTACAAGGGAAGGATTTCTATTAATATTCGAGCACTTTATAAAAGATGGACATAGCCTCGGCGCATTATTCAAAGGATATTCATTTGTCTTTATTATTATCGAATAAATTAAATGTTAAAAATAATTAAATAATATTTAAAGTTTGAATTTATATATTTATTTTATTTTTAATAATTAAATGCTATGATAAGAAAAGATTAAAAAATAAATAAATACATAAATTAATTAATTAAATAAATAAATAAAATATGAATAAATAAATAAAAATAAAATTAAATAAAGATAAAATTAAAATTAAAAATAAAATAGATAAAAAAAATTCTTAATTAAAAAATAAAAATAAAATAAAAAATAAATAAATAGAAATAAAATAAAATAAAGATTAATAAATAAATAAATAAAATGAAATAAAAATAAAATTACATAAATTACATTTTAATAATATTAAATTAAAAATTATTAGTTTTATTAAAATAGATATAAATATTTAAAATTCAAATTATAAACTTTGATCATTTGGTTTACTCTTTTTAAAATAAAATAAATTAATTTTTATTATTTGAGGCAACCTAGCCGTTATTTTACAAACGGCAAGTAGGAGCTATACTTTCTATTTAAAGAGATTACTTGATCAGATTCTCCATCTTCTCTTGATGATGAACCACACGAGCAGGGTTTATTGCCTTAGACAAACTTAAAGGTTCTATGGGCAAACAACGTATGATAATGGGTTCGCTCATCCTATTCAGCCTTCTACAAATCAAAATGAGCACACTCAATTCGACCACCTAGACATAACATCAAGGACAGGCAGAGAAAATACGGGAATTTCACATCAAGGTCTCATTGCCTTCTTCATATATGAGGATTCCATGAGTCTCGAGAATGTCCAGGCCATTTGAATGGCCAGTTTGTGACATGGCATCAGGGTGCTTCTTTAGTATACAATATAGATAGTTTGAACGTGAAAAGAATCGAGAAATTAATAGCGATTGGCTTTCCACCTTAAGTGATCATATTTCTACTTACCATTTATGATTATCTGTTCAGCTTTGGATTTTTGTCTGTTAAATCACAATTCAGTTTTTACCCCTCATATAGCACAAAATGATTCACATCTCCTCCCTCCGGCGTTCCCTTGCACCCCCGATGCAATCGCTAGTCTACTGAATTTTTGAACAAATATTCATTGAAAATATAAATTTGATGAACAACCCTTCATAATTATAAAGAACAAACGATGGTGGGAAAGCGCGTTCGACATGTGGAATTCCGTAGAGTTTAGACGTAAGTGCACAGCGTGTGAATGCTAGTTGCGGTATGTGCGTTGTGGAAGCGCGATTGGGGGCGTGGCAAGTGACACGATGCCGCTGATAAATATAGACTTCACTTCAGTGATTTGCGCCCTCCAGTTACACCAACCATGTTTCAATAAATATATTGGAGCACCAGAGGTTACGTTCTGCATTGGGCATAGTTCGTCTCGTGCGACGAGAATTGTAATATGATTAGTAGTTTGATGGGCTTTTCTATATATATTTTTTAAATTGTGGAATTTAGTTTATTTTACATTAAAAAAATGTAATTTAAACAATAAAATATTATAATCTTAATTATATCATCTAAATTAATTAGTTGAAAAATTATTTGTTGAAAATTTTTGAGAAAAATTAAGTTATTGTACCTGCGCCGAGCAGGTATTAGGCATTGGGTTTTTTTTTGATGTTGACATTAATTTGGCTATTTGCAAATTTTTTTGGTAATTTTCCATAGTTAAACATTGAAAATTTTTAATGTTTATTTATTTAAATTATTTAAATTTATTTTTCTGAGTTCTTATTGGTCCATACTTTCAACATGTTATTGGAAAATGCTTTGTAAAATGTGCTAAAAAGTACAAAAGTACCATGCATAAGGTAAACAGCACTGTCAGACCATGACTTTCATTTTAACTTAATTTTTTTTTAAAAAAAAAATTTCAGTTTAATGCTTTGACCCTTCTCATGCGATAAAGCTAATGATGAAATTCGCCCTGAATTTAACGAAATTACGTGGAATTAACGCCAAATAGGATACGATAACAGGTTGTGCGGGAGAGTCACTGAAACTTAAACTTGAATATGATTTTTATTTTTGTGGTCGCTCATCGATTTCTTAATTTACGCGTTACAATTGCCAAAAGTTACAAAATGCACTGTACAATTGGAAATTTTTTATTAATATGATTTTTTTGGTTTAATTTTGTTAAAGGTGAGTAGATGGTACATTTGATTCTAAAATATTTTTGAAATAAAGTGTCATTGTAGTTTTGAAATATTTTTTTAATTGTACTTACTATCAATTTAATATTAAAGTATCTTGGTATAAATAAAAGTATATTTTTTATTAATAGAGTACATATTATTTAAGTAGTTAATTTTTGGTTGAGAATGTTTTAAATTTCTCAAATATAAATATGTTGACAGTTAAATTTAAATTATTTATAATATATTTGTTAATTTAAATTATTTTTAATATATTAGATATGTGTAATTTTTTTAATGTTTTTTTTGGGTAAAATAAAATTACATTTATATAATTTATTAAGGTATTTAAAATTTCATTATTTAGATTATACTATCATGTTTATTTATTATTTTATATTATTAAATATTGAGCTGCAATTGCAAAATACTTTTAATTTTAATAAGTTAAATATTAATTGCATTTAACCAATACTAATTACATAACAAAAATACAAAATAAATTAGTAATTATATGAAGATATGAAAACTCTATATGTCATTTTAAACTTACAATCAACAACGCAATTTTGCGAAGCAAAAACACAACAATCCTTACATTTGACTTATATGCTTATTACTGAATAGCATATATATTACTGAATTTTAGTTCTAGTATAGCATAAATTTTTTTTATATAATATTAGCTCATGGTAGAGTAACAAAAGCTATTTACAATTCAGATTTTTCCATAATAATTTAAGCTTAAATTTCCATGATTAATAATATTATTTAATGCATATATTAATTATTTTTATAATTAATATTTTTTTAAATGTGAATTGTATTAAAATGACTTTACATTATATTTTAGCTCATTCTTAAAATGAAATAAAATTTATATACTATATAATTAACTTACTTTTACTTAATTGTACATTTTTTTAAAATTCATAAATACATGTATTATTTTTTAAAATAATTTTTTAGAACATGGTTGAATTGAAATAAATAAACAAGTTAAATATTAATTACATTTAACCAATACTAATTACATAATAACAATAAAAAAAATAAATTAGTAATTAAATTAAACTGAGTAGCAAGAACTAAAAATTAAATTAAATATTTATTTAAAAAAAAATTATAGTATAGAAGATGTATAAATATTATGCAAATTAAATTTATAAGAACTTCCTCATACCTAAAATATTATACAAAAAATTATTGATAATAATAATTTAAGTAGAAACTTATTTTAAAAAAAATTATTATATTTATTTATCATAATTTACTAAATTTATATTAATAAAAATTATATAAATTAAGAGTATTTTGCATTGCGGTTCAATATTTAATAGTAGAAAATATTAAATAAACATAATAATATAAAATAATAAATAAACAAGCTATTAGCACAAATAATTTAAAAAGAAGAAGTAGATTGAACAAAATAAATATCTACTATATATATATTTATTAAGTATTAAATTATAATTAACGTAAATAAAAACTTGTTTTTTTAGCTATAATATATTTATAATTAGTTAATTTATGATTGAGCATTTTAAACATGATAGATTCCAATTTTAAAGAGTTATCCATATTTTTTTACTAAGTGAATTAACAATGCACTGAAAACAATTACTCATAAACATATTCAAACTCAAATTGTAACATTTCTATATTTACATTAAGAAGCATGTAGTGGCTACTTATAACCTTGTTTTATATCCTATCAGCAAATGATGAACGATAGGTACCCAGAAAGTACCTTTATATGCCCAAATATGACATCGGGCACCGGCATGGAATAAAACCGTGACGAGGAGATCTAAATATCACCTGACTGCTATCTGACAGATCGGACCCATTACAGATAGATGGGCGGCAACCAATATTTCAGCGGTTATTCGCCCATTAATGCCCTTAAGAGTACCATGGGCATGGCATGGCATCGATCCCCAAGACTTGTACATGACTCTGGCAGCTCTGACTCCGGTGTGAACCCAACTGGCGGATAGGACAGGCGGGGCTCACGCATCTGAACTCAACTGGTGGATATGACAGCGCCCACTCTACGTATTGAATGCAGCAGGATTTCAAATTTTATATCGCGCCCATTATTTCAAATTACACTGATTGACAGAAGAACGCAGTCGAGTAAGGAAGGTGAGGGAATACTAGGGAATACTCGGAAGGTGAAAGAACTGATCCTTTTCCCATGAATTTTCTCTTCTTAATAACTGTTTCCTCTAATTTGCTCACAGGTTTGTGGTTATTATTCCATTCTACTTCTGATGAGCCACAACCACGAAAGAATCTTGTGACAGATAGCGTAAAATTTTGCTAAAATATGATCTTTCTTACTTTGCACAAGTCAGGAAATATCAGATTTTGTTGAAAAACGACGTCTGGATACGACTTTAAAGGGTCATGTGTCGTTTACATTGCGGAATTTGTTAGTATCGCTTAAATACGCTTATTTATTTGGGTCAAAATCGTGAGGCAGTTCACATTTAGTCTGGAACATGCAAAGATCTCCAGAAAATGCGCGCTCTAGATGAAATTTATAAATGCTGTCGAACACTAACGCTGTGGCAGACATGTTCTTCTGAAAACAAGTATGCAAATAGTCCTTTTGCCGTCTTTATATTTTAGTTTTCTTGGAAGTAGATCCTGGCAATACTATGTAAATTTTTTATGATTTTTCTTATCCATGCTTTCTGTTTGTCTGGGACAGACTCTCCGGCAAGAACAAGGGTTTGTGTTTGGAGAAAGTTTCGGCCGAGAGGAGTTTTTCCATTTGGGATGAGGATATTTTGGGCAATGGTGCAGGGTTTGAACATGTGCGCCTTCGGGTTATGGGCATTGCAAGAGTGCCGGTGTTCTGTGGCATTCGATACTGTAACTTGTTTGGTGAACTCGGCGTTAAGATGTTTCAATATGGGCAGGTGATTCGTTTCTAATTTAGGGTATGCCGTGGTTCCAAAAGTTGTATAAAGAGAGAACCACAGGTTCCGTTATTCAAAAGGGTAAGGGGGAGGGTTCAGATAACCATATATATGTATATCCATAGAGCAATTTGAAGGGTTGAGAGAAAAAGAAACATTCACCGAGCCTTTTTTGTTTAGAGTGTGAAGAAGTGTGAATCAAGACTCGATGTACAAATTTCTCGATATTAGTTTTGATGTTTTCATATTTTCAAAGAAATGAAGGGCCAATTTTGGATGATACAATTGACAAGTCCAAGAAACTTTGCGGAAGAAGTGGAAGGTGCCTTAGCTACTCCATTAACTATATTTACAGTTATTATATTAATTTTATTTTTAAAATAATATATTTTTGATAATAAATTGTTTAGATTTATTATAATTTTAATTTAATTATGAATTACTGTAAATTTTATTTTTAAAATTTTAAGTTATTTAAATGAGTATAATTAAAAATATATATTAAAAAAATATTTTGTTTTTCTATTTTTTTAAATTTTTTAATGTATTTTTTATAATAATTATAATGTAATTTGTTAATGTAAAATTATAATAATTTTGAATTTGTAAAAAATATAATTATATTAAAAAATAATATAAAAAATGTAAAATTAAAAGTATATATGTATTCTTATGAATTTCAAACTAAATGTGTTAGTCGACATAAATATAAATATCATATTTGCAATTCCCATAATGTCATTGGTTATATGGTATTATTAAAAAAATTCCTCTGTCATTTTAATATCAAAAATATTAAAAAATAATAATTAATTATTTTGATGGTATATTATTTTATTCAATAATATATATAGAGAAGACTTTGAACATTTCTCAATAAAGGAGATACCAAAAAGAATGAATGGACACATTTCATGTTACATTTCTTTGTAGTAGTCTATAATGCGACTTTTTGAAGGCTTTTACAGTCATTTTTTCCGGTTTAATTTCTCTAAATTCCGGTAGGAATTTAGTGAAAATATAAATTTTATGGGTAACCTTGCACAATCGAAGTGCCCTAGGGGTTTTTTAGGGTGTTGAATCCATATATACGGTCAAAAAATCAGTTTAAATAATAGAAATCAAGATTTTACCTCAATTTGTTTCACCGAATTCCGGCACCTGAAACTCCAAAAAGTCGCACTAAAGACAACTATCATTTCTTTTATCTGGTTATGGGGCTTTTATGAAAATAATTTTTTTATATAAACTAAATTTCAACTCATTAATTATAGAAGTGGCATACTTTAAGGGATACTTAAAGTGTTGTTGGCAATGACATAATAGAGGGTGTGTTAGACATCTTTGGCAAGTTACATAAGTCCATATGTTTTGGTAGCTTTGATGTTTTGGTAGCTTTGGTGACCAACTCAAGATGATCCATTAAATGGTTAGGATAGGGATAGTGTATTAGCGGGTAGGCTAGAATAACCAAATATGTATTACCAAGGAGGATGTATGATTAATGAGGACAAAGATGTATTGCCAAGGAGTATGTATGATTACTGAGATGTCACATCACTACCTTTGGTTGAGGGTAGGCTAGAATGACCAAATACGTATTACCAAGGAGGATGTATGATTAATGAGGACAAAGATGTATTGCCAAGGAGTAGTATGATTATTGAGGTGTCACATCACTACCTTCGGTTGAGGATGGGTTGGCTTGACAATGTGATAAATTGTGTGTGTTGTCCATGTCATAAAAATAGTGTTGATAAGTGCATTAAGGTATGTGGATTGTTGACAAAGGAGTGACATGATCTTCTTTGACTAGGTGATGGCCAATAAGACCAAATTCTTACAAACAAGATGAGGTTATGCCTCCTTTGACTTTTGTTCTGAGTCGAATCGAATTGATACATGATCGTTTATTTTTGTCACTAATCTTCTTTTTATGTTGTTTATAGATGCTGAAGGAAGAATGCAGGGAAATAAAATATAACCACCACATAGATTAAATCGAATTCTACTTGTGTTACATTGATCATATAGCATATATCACTATTACACACGTGAATTTAATGCTTGCGTTACATCACATAGCATATATCGGTATTACACACGTGAATTTAATTTAATTTATGAACCAAACATACCATCTAAAGCTATAAACTATGTAAAAAGAAATCCTATCCTCCTTAACACTCATTCAAAAATATTACAATCAAATCCATGCCAACTATGATCCCTAATTATTTGCACTCCTCAACACCTATGCTAACAAACTTAGTCTATCACGCATGAAAAATAGGGTTTGCAACCAGATTCTATGCCAAAAGAATTTTCTAATCAAACAAATCCCCTTTGATCTGTCCATGGCGTATCACGCCGTTAACTGAGCTCTTTGACCATTAGTTATGTGTTATTTAGAAGATTTGGGTGTAGTTGAGGTAACACATCAGTATGTCAATCCTACGTGTTCGTTCCCCATTATGACAACTTGGCGTATAAGAATTAGGAAAGTGAGGACCGGAATCAAACTGCTGGAACAGGAACAGAAACCAAACTGTTGGAACAAGAACTTAACTCCCTCTTTCAAAAAGGACATTTGACTAGCTAGGTCAATCTAGAAAATTGTAGTTTGATGCTCCTGCATCACTAGGCAATTGGTTTTTCATGTAATGCTCGGCTCAAGGGATGCAATAGTAGGTTCCCTATGGTTGGGTGGCGATGATGCAACATCACATATGGTGAAATGAGAACTTTAACATTAAGCTTAGTTGAAGGTACTTGGATTAGATTTAGTTAGAACATGTTAGACAGGCTTATTTTGAGTGATACAAGTGGTTGATGGCTAACCCACCTAAAAAATTCAGATCAATGATGTGGGGTGACTAGGATTCTTGAGTGGTATGGGACACTTAAGAAGAATGAAAAGGTTATCCTTGTGAAAATTAGGTACTAGAGCCATGTTCAAATGTGGAAATTGTGGAAGTGTCTCTTCACCACCAACACCCCTTTCATCAAATTAGCTAATGAGGTTGTGTTGATGAAGATATCAAAACTTTAAATGGGGGAGAATGTAAGGACCCAACTTGAGGTCCCATTAGCAATGGCATGGCAAAGGGCGCACTAGCTATACTTTCCAAGTTAGATAGAAATTCCATATGTTTTGGTATCCTTGGTGATCAACAATCGTGATTTTTGAGATGCTTACGGTAGTGTTCTTTCACATAAGCTATGAGAGGCAAGGATGTATTTTTGAGTAGGATGGGAAATTGACGATGTGACTCATAGTAGGCATCTATAAAGGATGGTGTGCCTTGGAAATGTGATAGATTGTATGTCTTGTTCATGGCAAGACAACAATGTTGATAATTGCATTGAAGATCTGTGAATGCCTAACAAAGGAGGGACATGATCGTATTTGACCATCACGTGTAGAATTAGATGGATGGTAGCATGGTCACACATTGGGAAGTTGGTATTTCAAGTATGCTTGTATTAGGGGAGGTGATAGTGGGTTGCCTATGGTTGAAATGGAATGATGCAACATTGCATATAGTGAAACAAACACTTTGAAATTTTGCATGGATAAAGGTGCTTAAGGCTTAGTGAAGACATATCAATTATGTGTATTTCACGTGATGTAAGAGGTTGATGGTATTGACCAAGTAGCAAGGCATTGTTAGTGCCATGCAATGACTAGGCTTCTCGAGAGGTATGGGATGTTCCATATATGCGCATATATATTTGCATATATATTTGGAAGTTGCCAATATACCGAAATTTGAGCATATACTAAAATTACAGATATACGGAGGTTGTGCTTATACAGTGGCTAAAGTTGCGCATCAATTATGTATACACACATATTACATTTATGTGTAGCTTTTGTATATATGCATCTACCGTATATGCACAACTTCCATATATGTGTGTATACGAAAGCTATGCATATACAGCTTCAAATGGAAGTTGTGCAAAAATTAATTCTTTGTATAGGCACAAATTCGATACATGTGAATCTTCTATATATGCGCATATCTTTCTTATATGTGCAAACACATATGCACATATACGAAAGTTGCGTATATACAAAAATTGTGCATATACAATGGTTGAAGTTTCACATAAAAAAAATGACAACCGACTGTGTATTTTGGGCCAGTGGCAGGATGCCACGTGGCCTCTTCTAGTTGGTCGAAAGTTATTTTTTAAAGGGAAATCTAGCCTCAGCACTTGTCTGAACCTGATTGGTTCTAGTTTGGTCGAATTTGGTCCATGGCATATCACGCCGTTAACTGAGCTCTTTGACCATTAGTTATGTGTTACCATCTAGCGAGCAGGACGGGAACCCAATTTCTAGGATGTTTGGCCTAATGTTCCAAGGAAATCACCATGAGCAGCGTTGTACCTCTAAAAAAGGGTCTAACATACCAACCACGGTCGTGAGTGTTAGTAATGTTGAGGAACCCTCCAACATGCAACACAACCCCAAATACCTTTGCAATCTTTGTAAGGGTGCTCACCTTCTTAAAGATTGTTCTAGTATACATAGAGTCTTAGAAGTGTGGTCTAAATATTATCATCAACTTATGGTTGATCCATTGATTAGTGATTATAAAGTTCCCGTGGAAAAGGGTAAAGTTAGGTTTCCATGTAGGTTATGTGAAGGGAGGCATCAAAATCACCTTTTCCCTCGACCACTCATCACAAGTCACCCCATGACACTAAGTTGGTGACACCACCTCCACAAAGACATCATATGTCATACATGGTTAGTCTAAATTTGTGAGAAATATCTAAGTTGATTAATGACCCAATTATTACTTTTTCCAAAGTTGTTTATCTGAAAAGTATAAAATATTTACCTAGAAATGTGATTTCAATGCTTAGTGATATGCATTAATCAAGACCATAACTCTTACTCAAACCAAATCATTTTCAATGGAATGTGTACAGATATTTTAAGAATGTGTAAGTGGGAGAGGATTAATGGGTTGGAAGTTGAAGACCCAGAGGATATGATTGAATTTTCAGCAGAAGACTTAACATGGACAAATGTTGATGGGGACCAAGTTGCAGTTATTCCATATTGTCGGGTTGATGATTTTATAAGAGGAGAGGAATCGAGTGAATCTGCACCCACTCAAATTTATCTTTATACTCATCGAAGTAAAAAAGTAGAGGATATCAAACAAACATATTGTTCAACATATTTGGAGTACGCTATGTGAGTCTTTATATATTTATCAATATACGTATAATTTGTTACAGTATGCATATATGTTATATCTAATTTGTTGTAAAACATTTATATGTAGGTATTGGTGTGCATATGGTCCGGATTGCAAAAACCAAAGTATGAGTGCATCCTCAGATATAACTAAAAAACACAATCAACAAGAAAGTATTAAAGTTGGTTGCCAATGTCACTTCATTGTACGACGACTTCAACTTAGACCAGACGATGCTGTAATAATATATACTGCATGTAGGCATATTGATAAATCCAATGTTGTTTGTCATGGAAAAGATGCAATCGGCAAGCCTATGAGATTCAGTTATGCACCACATTTAACAAGGGATATGCGATCTATTGTCCAACATTTAATCCAAAGAGGTTTTAATGTTACAATGATATGGGACAAGTTCATCTCTAATGTGAAGGATGGATTTGGTGAGTTATACACAGGGACATCTCGAGATACATATATGACAAGACAAGATATATTAAACATTTACAATGATACTATAAGGCTAGAGTATGTTAAAGATCAAAGTGATCCAAACAGTGTAGAATGTTGGTATAAGGAACACCCTGAGAGCTTTTTCTTCTACCAAAAACAAGATCTTGTTGAAAACATCCCTTTTATTATAGGCATACAAACAAAGTGGATGCGCTCAATGATGCTAAAATATTCTCACAATAATATAATCTCAATGGATTCAACATTTAGTACAAATAAGTATGGGGTGAGTACAAATTTATTCTAAATTTGATTTACTTATTCAACCTCATTTTAGTGCATGTAACTTACATAAATATAATTATGTACATTGTTTGTAATGTAGTATCAACTGTACACCTTAATGGTTTTCGACGAACATCGCAATGGGGTTCCAGTAGCTTGGGTGATATCATCACGCAATACTATAGTTGAGCTTTCTAAATGGATGTCAACTCTCTTTTCCATTGGGAAGAAAGAGTGACCAGATTGGCAGGTTCAAGCTTTCATCACAGATGATGCTACTGCTGAAATTGAAGCGTTAAGGTGATGTGTTTATTCTTTTATAAGAGACATAAAAATATTGTTAATGTATATTCCCTCTAATAAATTGTGTTATTCCAGGTCTTCAATCAAGTGTAATATATTATTATGTGTGTGGCATGTTTGTCGTGCATGGTTGAAGAATGTTGGAAATAAAGTCCAAGGAAGGGAAAACCAAATCCACATTTTTCATTCTTTAGGAGAAATCATGCACACATGTGAAGATGATGAATCTGTAAAAAAGACAGTTGAAAGATTCTTTGAAAGATTCAGGGACCAACCAAGGTTTTCGAAATATTTTAAAACAACTTGGTTAGCCAACAACAAAATATGTAAGTTTCTTGTAAGTGACTTTAATGACTATTTTTCATGTCATATTTATTATTAATTCATAGCTAATAAATTTCTTTCTACAGATATGTGGGCAAAAGCATACAGAAATTTTCCACATTCCAATCAGGATACAAATAATGCCATTGAATCTTATCATCGGCATATCAAGGAAAGGTACCTAAGCGAAAAGAATAATGCATGTCATAGACGTGTCGATTGGTTAATATATGTGTTTTTGACAAAGGTTGTATTATATTACAATCATATGCAACGTTTAAAAGAAGCTGGTTTTGTACGGCCTAGAAAAATTGAGGAACAATTGAATTCATCCAAGTGTAGAGCTAGACAAATCCCAAATGAAGATTGCATGCCTGATGAAAAGAGTAACAATGGTTATTGGGTTCGTAGCCAAAATAAGGATACACGTGATATTTGGTACAATGTCATATATAAAGGTTCCAATCTACACTTCTGTACTTGCAATTGGGCCTTGAATGGAAATGTTTGTAAACATGTACTGAAAGTTGAGATGTTGGTGAGTAACATTACTTTGGGTGAAAATGTATTGCCTAATATCACTAATCCTACCACAGAAAGGCCTACAATTTCATTTGATTTGAATGAAACACCTATATTGGGCCTAGAAATCCAAACAGAGCTTCTGCCATGCATTGATTCTCCTCCAAATATAAGTTATTATAATGAAACAAGCACTGATAATGTTCAATCAACCAATGTACGACCAGATAGTGCATTATTTGAAGATGATGAGATGAAACGTGTTAATTTATCAACTCATGAGAAATTGAGATCCATAATACCTACAAATTTGGAGCAAGCAAATGCATTGAACAGTTTGGTAGACAAAGCATGTCAGGAATACAATAGAATGTTTTTCAATAATATAACTCCATCAAAGATCACTACTAAAAGAAAACATAGTTTCTTGAGCCCAGTAAAAAAGAAAAGGCAATGTGGGCGCAAGTCAAAATCAGGGAAAGATAAACCACATTTTGAAAAGGTTGGACGAGTTCGTTCAAAAAAAAGAAACATGGATGAGCAACTGGAGTTATCTTCTCAACACCAAAGAAGTGTGGGCCACATACTTGAGTTAGTGCAACATTCTATTATACAGAAAAATGGTATGGAAATTTGATGGCATGCATTTTTTAATGTGAAATACGATATATTATCATTTTCGATGCATTTTCATAACTATATGAAACTTTTTATTGTTACAGTTGAGGGACCCACATCTCACAACGTTCCAGGTTGTCGAATTCAATTATTTGATGAGCATGTTGGTGAAAAAAGCTATAGCATTTTGAACACTGCTCCAATCATTAGCATCCCAATTTCCTCCCCCAGGGTGCTTCCTCCTATTGTACAACGAGTGGGGATTTATTGTCACCCACACTGAACACCTTTCTCCATCATAAAATCTCCCATGCCTATAACCACCTCCCCAAACTCCTCCCAATTCCCACTCCTACCATTTATTCATCCACCCTTAACATTCCAATTCCCCCCCCTAGGGTGATCCCTCACCCTAGGGTGATTCCCACTATCGTACAACTGGTGGGAGTGTATCACTGCCCACACCCACTACCTTTTTCCGATTTCACTTCCACTATGCCTTTATCCATCACCCATGAACCATGCTTATATCCATCAACAACATCTCCACCATCTGCCGAGTAAGGAAAATCTTCTCCATTGCCTTAGATCTTCATGGTGAGAATGAGTAGTTGATCAAAATATTATCATGAATTAACGGCAATTGATTCTATGCATTTTGGATTTTACAACTAATTGGTTGTTTAAATTTTGCAGCAATATCAATTTTGAAATGCACTTGGGAGTGCGAAGCATGGCGAGGGTGACGTATAGACCCAATTTATAAATCATTCATGATGTCATTTCTCCATTATTTCATTTATGGGCATGACCTTCCATTATCTATGTTGGGAATACCATGGGCCATGGGCCCATTTTGTAAAAGAGAAAAATGTATAACTAGACCAATTTGGAATACAAGTACAAGAATGTGAACTTGTGTATATGACAATGTCTTCATTGGATTTTAAATTCATGATGTGGATTTAAAGTTATATTCTATCAATGTTACATTAATGTTGATGAATGTAGTTAGAATGGATTTATTTTGTTTCATTTACAAATTATAAAGTTTGCAAGTTAAATTACTTAAATTTATAACTTATTCAATGTTGCATGCATGTAAAACCATATCATACCATGAAAATTTGCTTAGTTATAATAATATATGTATCATGTACATGAAGAGAGAATATATATGGATTCAAATTTACTTTAATTTTGAATTTATGAAAAGGAAAACTAAATTCTTAAAATACAACATACATGCCTTCTAATAAAATGTAAAACAGTGGTGAGCCTTTAAATTATTTTCATTTAAAGATGAGAAAACTTTATTGGTAATTGGTGTTGTATTATTTAAGTTTTTGGTTTTATATATATTTTTAACAATTCCTTTATTTATCTATAAATAGGGCACAAACAATATTTGTGGTATGAATACAAAGAAGTGTGTAAGATTTTTTTGAGATGTGGATTCACCTTAGTGTGGATGGGTTTTTCCCATATTTTTGAACAATACTTACACCAGAAATTTTTAAAATACTATACCATCTACTCTAAAAGTTAACTAATTAAAACTTTTAAAAAATTATTATTATCATTATTATTTATAAAAAAAATTAATATATGACAAACATAATAATATATTTTTGAATTTTATATTAAACGTATCTTTCACATATAGAGTGCCTTAACATAACACCCTGAGATCACCCTAAGCTCCTTTCCACCATTTGGGCCTTCAATTTTTTTTTCTAATATTTGTTGTTCTGTGAACATTTTGGGCAATTTTTAATTACATACCATGTTTCATAGCATTCTCTACACTGGAATGAAACATTTTCATAGTCGAGCTTTTGGAGTCAAACATAATTTTGAATCGTCAAATTAGTTTTGGTGGGAAAAGCCTTGTTGAATTCCATCTCCAAACTTTCAAATAAAAAACCAAGTGCCAAATCCTTACCTAGCTAAAAATAATAAAACAAGCAATTTAAATGCGAAAAGATAACCCTCCCTACCGCATGAAATTTAGGAAGAGCTAGATCCTAAATTTCCAAAAGTGGTTTGTGGTTACCCCTAGTTTTCTTAAAACTGAAAAAATTCAAAGAGCCCACAATCTTTAGAAATTACTAGGGTGATAACATCCCCTAGAGTGAAGTTTTCCCTTCGCTGTGTACCTACATCTCGTGTCCTCTTCTATTTCTTGTTTGGCATTAGTCTTGATGATAAGGAAAAGATAAATCGAAAGAAAGAACAATAATAATGAAACATCACAAGATAATGTCATAATATGAGAAATCAATTAACTTGCCAACCTATTGTATTTCTCAACAAACAACTCTTTGGTGTCTATACATGCCTGAAAGCACATCATGGAGTTCTCAAAAACTCTTTGTTAAGGTCATTGATGTTTTTGCATCAATCCTAGACATATTTTCAAAAATAGGTTCTTCAGATGAAATATCGAAACAACAATTGCATTGTAGTTTCCCTTACCATTAGCCTATTGTCTATCTTGTTGGTGATACATCCAATCCTTCTCTTTCAAGCAATTGTTCTCTTCTTAGAGTTAAGCATTAGTGACCTTGAAGCTTTCCAACCTCTTTCTATTTCCTTTACCCGTGCTGAGGCATGGAATGTTCATGCAACTACTTCCAAAGAAATTCAACTATTCATAAATAAAAGGCTTATAATCCACTGGCTTCACCAACATAGATATTATGCCAAAAAAAAAAAAAAAAAAAAATCAAATTTTCTTTTCTATTTTTTTTTAATGACTTTAAAGCATACAACATGCCAACTAATAAACCACTTTTGTCTTGAGTGTAACCTACAACGACTTGCCGGCAACACAATGACAATCCCCTCTTAAAAGGATTTATTAAATGAAGTGGAAAGCACTATTACTAAATCACTTCACAAAGTGATTTTATATTTTATTTTTAAAGAAATCCATCAAACAAAACCATTGATAATTAACTTTTAAGTATAAAGAAACACCACAACCTCAAATGAAAACCATCGAAAGAAGTTGTTAAATGAAGGGGAAAAGACAACATTACTAAATCACTTCACAAAGTTATTTTAACATATTTTATTTTTAAAGAAATCCATCAACCAAAACCATTGATAATTAACTTTAAGTATAAAGAAACACCACAACCTCAAATGAAAAGATAATCAGAAAACCTTGTATGAAAACTATGTAGCTAAATCCATGTGGTTAAATCACTTTATAATGTTATGAATCTCATAGCTTATGTTCATTGAAGAGATTTTTATATTTTATATTTTTTTTTATAATTAAAGTTAATTGGAAATATTATTTTACATTAGAAATATTATATATATATATATATATATATATATATATAATTTAATTAAAATTTAAAAAAATATATATATATCTATATAAAATAATGAAAAATAAATAAAATGTTTAAATATATGCTTTTCGGAGAGCATGGGATAAACCAGTGGTCTCTATATTCTGCGTTGGCAAATGCCATCCGAGAGCGTGATTTAATTTCCATTCTCATTATATATTTTCATTTAATCTTACTTAGAAAATTTAAATATATATATACAATTTAAATATTAAAATTTTATCATTTTATTCCTTTTATATTAAAATTTAATTTCAATAATAATAAAATGAAAAATAAATAAAATATTTAAATATATCCTTCCCCATTGGGAAGAGCATTAGATAAACCAATGGCAACAGGTACCCGACCCATCCAGACGGTAAAATGCCGTATATCCTATCAAAACTGTCAACGACTCACAGAAATTCTAGAAAAGTGGTTTTTCGGGAAACCTGTCACATCGCTTTCCTTACTGTACTCGTTCGCTTATTAAATTCCAATCCGCCTTGTCCCAGATGGCTCGCATGACCATGGAGCATGGCGATGGCATGGCATTGGTACGTCGGGAGCATTAATGGGCGGATAGCAGCTGAAATAAGGCTCGCCTAGTAAAGATGGTTTAACTGTGGATACGATAAAGGCAACCTTTTTTTATCAAGATATTTTTTTCTGGCAAGGTTGATATAATAAGATCGAAAAATTGAGTAGTCTTTAGTGTGATTGTTTGAAAGTTTTTACGGTGGTTTTTTCCGGTTTAATTTGTCTAAATCTGGCAGGAATTCATTGAAAACAAAAGTTTGATGAGTAACTTTACACAATCAAAGTTCCCCAGAGGTTTTTTAGGGTGCTAAATCCATATATACAACCAAAAAATCAATTTAAATAACAAACATTTAGATTTGACTTAAAAAATTTTCACAGGATTCCAGTACTTAAAACTCAAAAAAATCACACTAAAAACAACTCGAAATGAAAAAATAAACCTACCAATTAGCATATACTTTACGAGCACTAAAAAAGTGAATAACCATAACGAATATAAGTACCTATGCTTTATATAATCTACTCTTCAAAACCCCGCCAAGATTGATGAAATGGCATACGTTTTTTACCAGAAATTCCTAAACAAGTATTTAAATATATAGGTTATGATCTATACAATTGTTAGAAAATAGATCATCTTGAGTTTGGTCGTCATTTCCAGTGTAAGTATAAATTATATTGATGAATAATAGATACTCATAGTTAAGAATGGGAGTTTATGAATTAGAGATTACTTTGGTTTTATTAATGAATAATTTACTATTGAGAATTTGAATGTATATTTTGAAAGAATATTGATATATATATTAACTATTTATTCTAAATATAAATGTTGATAATGTGAAATTTATATATTTTATTGTAATTTGAAACTTTAAAATGTCTAGTTGTTTTTAAGCTTATAATGAAAACTCAAATTCTCATAACTTGTTATTTTAAATGTGCAACTATAAGTTTTCTCACAATATTTATGATTCAAACTATTTTGAAATGACTTTTGAACTAAATATCATTTTCTTTTTGGATTTAACTATGTTAAGAAAGTCATTCAACTATGACAATTTTCATTAGTAGTAGCTGACTAATTTTTCTAGTGAAATGAATCACATAGTGTCAATTATCACTTTTTTGGTAACTAGAACTTCCCGGGTGGTCACCCATCCCATAACTCTTGAGCCACCCATCCCAAAACTCCTGTGGCTTAAATGCACTTAATTGTGAAGTTTTCCCCGCAATCTAGCCTTTTTAACTTACTACCCCATTTACAAAACCTTCTCAAGTATTATGTCCCATAAACTATTCAAATAAAACTCATTTACTTTTTTGTATATAAGTATTTTAAATTTTTCAATATTATAAATATCCATTTAATTTTTTTAATATAAAAAAAATTTAAGATTCGAATATTTACAAAAAGGTATATTAACGATTTTTTTCAGTATTAATTTTTAAACAATTTAACCATCCTAGAAATTTTTCACATAGACTTGTACTAAAATAATTATTATCATAATCCATATCGACTATAAAACATTAAATGTGCGCTTCATTCGTTCACCCGTCACTTTAGAAAAACGGAGGCAATCATTATTTGTTTTACAGAAACCATGGCGAGCCTTATTTCAGCTGCCATAGGCCCATTAATGCGGCCCAGGCAGCTGATGCCGGCCTTCGGTGGAGACTGTAGTCCCGTGATACTCGTCTGTCATGTCTCATCGCAATAATGTTTGATTCCTAGAAGCGCGCCATAAACTCAGAAGAATATAACCTTGTCCCAGATGGCGGAGCATGGCGATGGGATGGCATGGCATTGGTACCTAGGGAGCATTAATGGGCGGATAGCAACTGAAATAAGGGTCGCCGAGGTCTGTATGCTGAATTCACAGTTTCGCCGTCCATAATCGTTTGGTCCCCTTCTGACATCTGCCCGGCACCCTTTCTCGCTCTCATGGTTCTATGGACGAACAAGGTTGATAACACCAATGTCAGAATCCCGCCGGCAATGGAAGCGACAAAGGGGCCGAGATTGAGGCACCTGATGCTCGATCCTTGGGTCGGCCTCGGCTCACTGATGGGGATTATGTTGAGAGAGGTCTCGGGCAAGCTCGTCGAACTGAAATTCCAGTCCAAAATACGATGAATCTGGAAAGAACCAGCGGTTGCCGAGAATCCAAGATGGGCTGATTGGCGGAACGGTTCTTGACAACTCGATTGTGCGGTTCAAGATGCTCGCGTAGAGAATCGGTCAGTCTACATAGGCGGCGTGTATTTGCAGGTTTTTGTTCCAGCCATCATAATGGATTCGAACCCTTATTGGCCGCCCTGACATGATGTTGATGCTGTGTTGTCCCAGATTGGCGGTCACGTCGGACTTTATGCTCTTCACGTCTATACCGATGTGATTGTTGTCCGGATCGTATTCGCTCTTGTAGGTGTCGAATTCAATAGCCAGTTGACGCGTTCTGTTTTCGCCAGGTGATTGAGATTGAGAGAATAAGCCAAGAAGGTTTTCCACACTGTCTGGGGGAAAGGTGTTTTCGCTGGGGACTATGATGAAGGCCAGACCGTCGCCACTGTAATTATTCACCCCGCCGGGTCTGTTGATACCGCGTTCGAGCATGGTGAAGGTGGTCGTAAATGTGGCTGGCCAGATAGTGATTACTTCACGGTATAGAACCCATCCGATGCAATTCTGCAACTCAAAATATTGATTCGTAAATGTACCATTTGGCGATGGAGTGAGGTCGTTGTAACCATGTGCAGCAGAAAACTGCAGAAATCTGTCGAACAAAATTTATTCAGTTTACTTCTGAGAGAGAAGAATAAATCCGTAACCTGCCATCTGACGTGACAGAATTGATTCAATCAATTCATCATACCGACGTAGGTCTGCCTCTAGCGAAACAAAGCACAGTTAATGAAACATAGGTTTGCATCAGTGCACTCAACCACGGGACGAGAGAGAGCCCACTCAACCATGAAACGAGCGACTTTTTTTTTGTGGGGTTGGAATATGTAATTTCTAATTGTGTTATTGTGTGTCTGTGGAATATGTAATTTCTAATTTCTGATTGGAATATGTAATTATCCAGGAGGTTATTTAGATTTAGTCCCTTGATTAGGGGAGAGATTTCTTCTTACTAATCTTATATTAGTATGTCGTTGAGATATTATTTCAACCAAATAATTCTGTGTCTCCATGTTAGTTTCTCTTTCTTTAGAAAAAACACTTTTGTATTTAAATTTTTTTAACTTCATTTTTATCGAGGAGAAATGTATTATGTGTGTGTGTTCTGCAATTTTCTATATTCGTATCGAGATGAATCGAGTTGGGATGCGTCGTACCGCTGGGGTTGTAGGGCGGCGAGCCTTATTTCGGCTGCTATTCACCCATTAATGCGGTGGCAGACACACTGCTCACCGTTAGATTTAAACAATTTTAAATCTAACGGTGGGCAGTGTGTCTGCCACCGCATTAATGGGCGGATAGCAGTGGAAATATTGGTTGCCTTGTAGGGCGGTTGTCATGCTGCGTATTGAAGGCTGAGTCAATATGTTGCGTATGCCCGTGTGGAGAAATCTACGTTAGTACTCTACCACATCGCACAATCAGGAAGGTTGTACAAGTTTGCCATGTCGCACAATGAGTGTGCCATGCGTCATGGTGACAGTGCGATATTGACATTGTGAGTCTTTAAATTTATTTATTTTTTTCTGGAAATTGTTGCTTTGTGCCACAATTTTGTTTCCTTAACAAGCTCAATTGATCCTCATTACCTAATGTTTTGGAGGATTATTTTTGCAGTTTTGATGTAAACATTTGATATTAAGCAAGGCATAATTGTCAATATTAAAGGAAATTTGGATTATGGTGCTGTTCAATATGTCTTTCAAGTATATTCTTGTAAGTTTAGGAGTTAAAAATAATGCACACGTTGAGATTAGGGATTTTAATCTAACGGTATTTTTTTTGGTTTGAATTAACTATCTTAACAAATGATAGGGAAATATAAAACTATAAGACACTAATTAGAACCTATAGAAAATGCCTATGATGTGAATAATTACTGACAAGTAATGTTCATAAAGGCACTAATATTGTGAATAATTAAAAAAACAATACAAAATAATGAAGGGCGATGAAGTAAAAATGGAATTATATGTGGTAGATGGTTATTGTAATCTACTCCTTTAGTCAATGTAAGATCCCAAATCTTACTAATTTAGTCAAATCTAGCACATTCTAGTGTTCTCAATAAAATTACATTCAGTAAAAACCATGAACATAGACGAGATCTGGAAATGCAACGCTTTATTTATATTATTAGCTGAAAATAAAATACATGCCCATACAATAAATTTGAGCTCCTGCAGATGGCATGCTTGGCTGCTCCTTAAAACATAAAACAAACATCGAAGCACAATCGTGGACCCTGGATGGATCCACTAGACAAATTCACCACGGGGTTTTCGTCCCGGGATCAATGTTAGAACTGGCCAAGCCAAGTTCTCAACCCAAACACAATAGGACAGATAAAACCAGAATGCATCTAAATGCCTAGCTTCTCTCCCATTTTATAGGCTTGATGGACTTTCTAGAGACCTTATTTTATTATTTTTCTTGGAAACTGACAACAAATACCATGGGAAAATACCACGGTAAGTACCATGGATCGATTCTGTCCACTTTGACTGGATCAAGAAAGGGAATATTCTAAATCCTCCTTCCCAAAGATTGCTTGTCCTCAAGCGATCCACTTCTATCCACAACAGAAGCATTTGTACATTGATACCAGGATCCCATATAATCCGATGTACCCTCCATGTTCAATGGTCCTGAATGGATCCTTTGATACCTGGATCCCAAACAATCCTCTGACCAATCCTTTCCTCAATGGATTCTCCTGGATCCCAATACCACCTAAATCCTGGGACCTATGGGTTATGGTACCATTTCAACTCTCCATTGCTGCCCGCACCAAGTGGTCCAAGCTGTAATTTTCCCTTGGCTATGGGTATCCTCCAAATAATCAAGCCATCAATTGAATACCAACTCATAATCTCTCGCCAATCCATACTTGGGAAAGAATGAATATCTGCAAATCTACTATGTTGATGTTGTTCGATGCTTGATTCATGCTGCTCTACTTGGAACTCTGCCCTGCTCTTCTCAATGTATAAAGGTTTCTCACCATCTTGAAGATCAATAGACCCAACTACAAAAGACTCCCCATTATTTGAAGTAATTTCCTCTTGTTCTGTCTTTATTTCCTTCTTCTTATCACCTGGATAGGAATGGTTAAGGGCCCAAGGTCCCTTGCAGATAAAGCATAGTCCTGTCCTCCTTAGTTAATTCTTGCTGCAAATTTTGTTCTTGCTTTCTCCATCAATCCATCTCAACTCCTTCCTAGTCAACACCTTTTTGAGCCATTTTATGTTTTGCCTGACCAATTTCTCGATTATATCATAGGCAGTTGGTGATACCTTTGGTTCCTTTCTCCAAATGGTTAGCAATTTGGATCTTAGTATCTTGCATATGACAACATCTCCTTTTAAGAATAGAGGCACAATATTTTGCATGCATGCTTTTGACATGGTCTGAGTGAGCTGATGTAATACTGGTATAATTTTTTTGGAGCAACTGAAAGATCAACTCGTCACATTCCATATTGAGCATGAATGTGCCAAAGCTGAACTCTGCCATGAGTTTTAAAATTTTGTATCGCTTTTGATAAGTAGGACACATGATGTTGTTCAGCCCCTGAAGGGCTTCTACTATCAGTTGTAGTATATCTGTCATGAGATCATTATTGTACGGCAGTAATGGTGATGTTAGAGCTATGACCTTGCTGAGACAAGAAGCAATTGTGAGCTTGACCTCTTCATTAGGATGTTCCGAAAGTCTGGGTTGTATTAATGCAAGCATGGAGGGGTTGAGAGCCCAACTGAGCTTCTTCCATTCTGGTTGTCCCACCTTGGACAAACATATGTCTAATTCCTCCAACTTATGAAGGTCTATAACTGATTTTTTTTGTTGCAATTCAGAGCCGAGTGCGAAGAGCGTAGCTCATCTTCTTTGTCCTTCCTTCACCTCTCATGGTTGCTTTTGCTGCAGAATGACATGGACACTTTTTGAGAATGGCCTCCTTTGACTATCATTTTGGTCTATGGAGATATGGCTCCTTAAAGGACCATATATCTTCACTAGTTCATTAAATATTTTTTGGTTGTTTTCCAAAATTTCTTCAAGATGATCCATCTTCACATAGCCAAACAAAGAAATATACAAAAATGTATTTTGCCTTCTCACATTTTAATTTTGGCCCTGATGAAACTAGGTTAATTTGGTGCAAGAAAAAGTATATAAATAACACAACCTCTTGAAATAATATTTCAGCACTTGATTTGGAGATATACTGCCCAAATACACATTCCCTTTTGCACAAGACAATATTATGATTTCAATGTATATGTAAACTCATCTCATGATGGCAGACTTTAGCAGGCCCTGAAATGATGCACTATGAAGGAATACGCTCAACAACACTGTATCAAAGATTTATTTATTTATTTTTATTTAAGTCCTTATAGCTCCCAAACTAAACTCAACTTTTTGTTCCTTCCCTTTTCTTTATAAATCAAACCCCTAAAAAAAAATCAACCCCTGGCACAATTTTCAAAACTATAAACATGGCTTAAAATTATGAGTCAAGTCCATTTACCCACTTTCACGTTCCACATACATCTCTTGATTAAGCAAAATTCAAATTCGTTCTCAATTTTGGCAGCTGAACCAATCCTCCTTGAATGTCCATAAGATCAGATCAGGTTAGATCAATTTCTGCTCCTTTTGCAACGCACAAATTCTTCTTTCAATCAACTGAAAAATAAAAACAACTAGGATGATACTCAATACCACCGAAGATCGGGATGTCTACTAGGGTGAGAATAAATCCCACCGAACTTTCCTGGATAAAACCCTCAGGTTGGCAAGATGCAAAGCTCTGATACCACTATAAGATCCCAAACCTTAATAATTTAGTCAGATCTAGCACATTCTAGTGTTCTCAATAAAATTAAATTAAGTAAAAACCATGAACATAGACGAGATCTAGAAATGCAACACTTTATTTATATTATTAGTTGCAAATAAATACATGCCCATACAATAAATCTAAGCTCCTGCAGATGGCATGCTTGGCTGCTCCTTAAAACAGAAAACAAACACTGAAGAACAATCCTGGACCGGATGGATCCACAGACAAATTCACCACGGGGTTTTCGTCCCAGGATCAATGTTAGAACTGGCCAGGCCTATTTCTCAACCCAAACACAATAATATAGATAAAACTAGAAAGCATCTAAATGCCTAGCTTCTCTCCCCTTTTATAGGCTTGATGGACTTTCTAGAGACCTTATTTTATTATTTTTCTCGGAAACTGACAAAAAATACCATGGGCCAATACCATGGGAAAATACCACGGTAAGTACCATGGATCGATTATGTCCACTTTGATTGGATCAAGAAAGGGAATATTACAGTCAGTTTGCTGCCGTATTGGATCAACCCACAACTTTGAGGGAAGTTATTGAAGTCAAAGCAAGCCACTTATCATTCTGTCACGAAAACTTAAAATAATTAAATTATCAGATACCATTAACTTTGGTCCTATCTACTACCAAATATATGAATCAATATAACATGATAGAATTCAATCCTACAAGATCATGCAATGGTACAATGGACATAAGTCTATAACTGGATTATGCAATGCAACAAAGCTAGCAAATTATTAAGATTATTACAATAATTGTTGGAAATTTCTGATAATTTCGAACACACAGAGGAAGAAAAGTTCCTCAACTCAACACAAAGATTTAATAACAACAGATGTGGATAGAGAGATGGAGTAAAACTCTATTTCATTAAACATAAAAAATGACTATTACAAAATACAATCTTTCATCAAAACTACAGTTCTGGAATACACAAAATACTCCTCACTGTGTTTTTCATTTGCTTCTTTCACACAGTTTTATATTACCGCAACATCCAGTCTTCTATTGCGGCAACACACAGTGTCTGTTGCTGCTACACACAGTTTCCTTTGCGGCAACACACAGAGTTTGCTCTGCTGCTACAAAACACAACGTTTCAAGCTTTCTCTTTTTTCTGCTCTCTCTGTCTTCACTTTGCATACATGCAACTTCTTCTCACCTAAAACTTCTGTCTATTACATATATATGTTATAAACATATTATGACCTATAACATTAAAAATAAAAATATATTTTGTCTTATCATGCCTTTTAAATGCAGTAAGGCGGTGGGAGGTAACGTGGTGCAGACCACGATTTAAAAAATCAAAAGGGATGTGCCCTTTGTAAACAAAGTCGGTTGTTGTAGGGATTTTAACCCAGAAAATTTAATGCACGGTGGAGTGCAAAAATGAATGACGACTTTACGGCTTCTATCCTTTAAAGCTATCATCAAAAAATCAAATTTCTGTCCACCTATTCCAGATTGCAATTGGAATTAATTTCCAACACTCCCCCTTACTTACAACTACTGCTATCTTGCATTCCCAGAAATTTTCTGAGATAATCAAAACTTTTCTACCCCAATGATTTTGTCAAGATATCTGCAAAATGCTCCTCTATTCTGCAATGTTGCAAAACAATATCTCCATTGCTCACTAGCTCTCTGATGTAGTGATACTTGGCATCAATGTGTTTCGTTCTCTTGTGAAACATTGAATTATTTGACAATGATATTGCTGAGCTATTACCATAATAAATTGTTGCGCCTTTTACCTGTTCATGACACAAGCTCCTCAACATTCTTCTCATCCATACTACTTGACATGCTGCTGCTGTAGCTGCCACATACTCTGCCTTTGCTGTTGATAAAGAAACTATTGGTTGCTTCTTGGAAGCCCATGAAATTGCTCCCGACCCCAAACTAAACACGTATCTAGATGTGCTCTTCCCATCATCTACACTTCCAGCCCAATCACTTTCAGTGTAACAAATCAATTTAAAATTTTCAGATGAGGAGTAGAAAATACCATACCCCTTCATTCCATTCACATACCTTAGAATCCTCTTGGCTGCCTGCCAATGAGTCTCTTTTGGTCTTTCCATAAATCTGGATATTAAACTTAAAACATGCGTAATATCCAGCCTAGTTGCAATCAAATACATAAGACTGCCAACTATGCTCTTATACAAACTTGGATCAAAATCCTTGCTACTATCTTCTTTGCTCAATTTCAACCCCATGACAGTTGGAGTTACAACTACTTTGTTGTTCTGCGTGTTGAATCTTTTCAACACTTCTTCAACATATTTTTCTTGGGAAATAAAAATCCCATATTCATTTTGCTCTACTTCTATTCCAAGAAAATATCTTACAAAACCCAAATCAATCATTTCAAATTCACTCTTCATGACTGCTTTAAAATAAAAAATGAGAGAAACTTCATTGCCAGTAAAGATTAAATCATATACATATAAAACAACAATAAGAATCTGACCATCATTTTCTTTTATGTAGAGTGTGGGTTCTCCATCACGATTCTCAAATCCATTTTCAGTCAGGTAAGCATCTATTCTGTTGTACCATGTTCTCGGTGCTTGCTTCAGCCCATACAGAGTTTTCTTCAATTTGCATACTTTGTGCTCTTGGCCTTCAATTTCATAGCCTCGAGGTTGTTCAACATATACCTCTTCCTTCAACACTCCATTCAGGAATGCAGTTTTCACATCCATTTGGTAAACCTTCCATTTGTGTTATGCTGCTATGGACAACACTGTTCTTACCATTTCCATCCTTGCAACTGGTGCGAAAGTTTCTTCATAGTATCTTCCTTGTTGCTGCTTGTAGCCTTTGACAACAAGTATTGCTTTGTGCCTTTCAATATTGCCTTTAGCATTTCTCTTAGTCTTATAGACCCATTTTACTCCAATGACTTCTTTACCTTTAGGGAGGTCCACTAACTCCCATGTATTACTCTTTTCTATTGCACTAATCTCTTCGTTCATTGCTTCAATCCATTTTTCTTATTTTACAGCTTCTTGAAAATGAATTGGGTCATCAACATGACAATACAAAGCAAATAAAGAGTTCAGACTAGCATTATCATTTACCTCTTCTTGTTCATAAATCTCACTCAGATTTCTAAATCTCGGTCTTCTTGGTGTACTTGGAGTTCCACTTGAACGCGAGGGAGTTTCAGTTCCCTGTGGTGTGCTTGGAGAAGAACTTCCTTGATTTCTCAAGGTTGTTCTATTTCCATCTTGTGGTGTGGTTTGTTGTGCTTGTGGTGGTGGAGGAGGAGCCACCAAGGAGGGATTATTTGCTGCTATCCCTTCCTCTTCTTCTTCATGAGACACACATGTCTTCAAATTCACTATTTTCTCTAAGCTTCCATCCCAAGCTTCTTCTTCAATAAATTGCACATCTCTGCTTATAACAAACTTCTTAGTGGATGAGTTATACAATCTGTATGCCTTGGACTCATCACTGTATCCAAAAAAGATACACTTCTCCCCCTTACTGTCCAACTTCTTCCTTAGCTGATCTAGAATGTGTGCATAAGCCACACAACCAAAAACTTTCATGTGAGTGACAATTGCTTTGTTCCACTCCATGCTTCTTCAGTAACTCTGATCATTATAGCTTTGGTTGGGCATCTATTCAAGATATACGCTGCACAATTAACAGCTTCAGCCCAATACTCATTTGGCAAATGTTTTGCCTTCAACATACTTTTGACCATGTCCATGATGGTCCTATTCTTCCTTTCTGCAATACCGTTTTGTTGAGGTGTGTACCTTTTGGTAAACTGCTTATGTATGCCATTCTCCCTAAAAAAACGTAGGAACTCTTTGGAGATGTATTCTCCACCTCTGTTAGTTCTTAGCACTTTGATGTAGTTCCCACTTTGCTTCTCAACAAGAGCTTTGAAGTGGCAGAATTGTTCAAACACTTCACTCTTCTGTTTCAAGAAATACACCCATGTCTTTCTGGTGTAATCATCTATGAATGTCAAAACATATTTGTTGCCAGCTAAAGATGGCATTTGCATTGGTTCACATAAATCTGAGTGGACAATCTCTAAGGGTTTCTTTGCCCTTATACTCTTCCTTGTTGGAAAGCTTTCTCTGTGTTGTTTTCCTAAGATGCAGCCTTCACATAGGCTACCTAGTTTCTCAATCAATGGTAATCCTTTTACCATTCCCTTTCTGTGCAACAAGTTCAAGCCTTCGAAATTGAAATGTCCAAATCTCAAGTGCCATAACCAATTTTCATTTTTCACTTTTTCTTGAAAGACCTCTTGTGTTACAGCAGCTGCATTTCTTCTTTCCTTCAATTCTGTTCTGAGCTTGAGAGGAAACATCCTATTGCTTGTCATCTGCACCTCTGCAATGAATTTCTTGCTTGGAGGTATGTCCATGATTGTGCACACATCATCTTTAAAGAATACATTGTAGCCCTTGTTTATGAGTTGTCCAATGCTCAAAAGATTAAATTTCAAGCCAGGTACATAATATACATCTGGCACAAACCTCTGTTCTCTTTTTCTTGTCAGGATACTTACTCTTCCTTTTCCCATGATAGAGACTTTATTGTTTGTCCTTGTTGTTACTTCAGATTTAACATTTTCATCTAGATTGACAAACATTGCTATGTTTTTAGTCATGTGATTACTACAACCTGAGTCTAAGAACCATACATCATCTTGTCTATCTTGTGCTACATTATATGTTAACAACAAATTCTTCTTTTTCTTTTCTTCTTTTCTAAAATTAGCATTCTGCCTATTATTCATGTCATTTTGCTTTTTCCTACATTCATTGGAATATTGCCCATACTTCTTGCAATAATGACATTGGACTTTGGATTTATCATACGTTTGTCCATATGCTTGATTTTGGCTTGAGCCTTCATTCTGGTTCTAATTGCAGCCCCTTCCACTCGTGCTTGTAGGGCTATTTCTTCCTCTGTTTTGGCTTTTGCCTCTTCCTCGGTTGTTTGATCTTCGTTGACCTATGTTTCGGCCAAAAGACATTTGAGTCTTGAAGGCTTGTTAAAGTGAGAAATTTTTTCCTCTGTTCAGTATGTGTTCATGAGACATCAGGGATGCACTAAGCTCATCCATCGTAAATATTGAGAGATCCTTTGTCTCTTCTATTGCCACTACTATGGCATCAAATCTTGAGGGTAGACTTCTCAAGATTTTCTCCACTATTCTTCTTTCTTCGAGTGTCTCTCCATGAGACCTTATCTGGGTAACCAACCCATTAACATGAGTGAAGAATGAGTCTATAGTGTCAGACTCTTTCATACAAAGAGTTTCAAAATCTCTCCTCAGCGTTTGCAGCTTTGCTTTCTTCACCTTCTCCATGCCTTGATAGGCAGTTTTGAGAATATCCCATGCATCCTTGGACTTTGTTGTTGCTGCAATCCTTGGGAAAATACTCTCGTGCACTGATTGAAAGAGGTAGAAGAGGGCTTTGGAGTCCTTCTTCCTATTATCTCTTAACAAGTCTCTTTCTGCTGCTGTCAAAGCAGCCAACGCTGTTGCGTCTGCTGGTTCTAGGTAGCCATTCTCAACTATCTCCCATATGTCCTGTGAAGCAAACAAGGCTCTCATCATGATTTCCCAGTAATCATGGTTCTTCCATTAAACTATGGAAGTTGGGGATTCGTCAGGTAGGTGCTTGCTGCTACCATCATAACTTATGCAAACATGACAGTTTTTTTTACTGTGTTAAAAAAAACCAAAACAATCAAACTCTTCTGACTATGTAAACAAACAGAAGCTTTCTCTCTACTGGAGAAATCCGCTTCAACAACCTTCTTACAACTTCTGTAGTGAAGAACGATCTTTGCTTCGTTCACTGAGTGCCTAAACTAGCTCTAATATCATGTTTGAAATTTCTGATAATTTCGAACACACAGAGGAAGCAAAGTTCCTCAACTCAACACACAGATTTGATAATAATAGATGTGGACAAAGAGATGGAGTAAAATTCTATTTCATTAAACATAAAAACTGACTATTACAAAATGCAATCTTTCATCAGAACTACAGTTCTGGATTACACAAAATACTCCTGACTGTGTTTTTCATTTGCTGCTTTCACACAGTTTTCTATTGCGGCAACACCCAGTCTTCTTTTGCGGCAACACACAGTCTTTGTTGCTGCTACACACAGTTTTAGTTGCGGCAACACACAGTCTTTGTTGCTGCTACACACAGTTTTAGTTGCGGCAACACCCAGTTCCAGTTGCGGCAACACAGAGTTTGCTCTGCTGCTACAAAACACAACGTTTCAAGTTTTCTCTATTTTCTACTCTCTCTGTCTTCACTTTGCATACATGAAACTTCTTCTCACTTAAAACTGTTGTCTATTACATATATATGTTCTAAAAAAATTATGACCTAAAACATTAAAAATAAAAATATCTTTTGTCTTATCATGCCTTTTAAATGTAGTAAGGCGGTGGGAGGTAACGTGGTGCAGACCACGATTTACAAAATCAAAAGGGATGTGCCCTTTGTGAACAAAGTCGATTGTTGCAAGAATTTTAACCCAGAAAATTTAATGCACGGTGGAGTGCAAAAATGAATCACGACTTTGTGGCTTCTGTTCTTTAAAGCTATCATAAAAAATTCAAATTTCTGTTCACCTGTTCCAAATTGCAATTAGAATTAATTTCCAACAGTGATAAACATGGTTTTTAGTATTTATATTCTTTCAATATATATATATATATATATATATATATATATATATATATATATATTATCAAAATAATATTTTAATCAATATATATTATGTTTTTTTTCCAAAATTTATAATAATTTTATTTAAAAATAACAATTTTCTTAAATAATAAAATTTAACATTTTTCCTAACTTAATTTAATTATTAATAAAAATCTATAATAAAATTAAATTTAAAAGATTTATTTTACTATACTTATATACTTAAGCATCAATTATGGATAAATCAAATTTTTTCCAACTAATAAATAAACCGACCAAATTTTTTTCTAATTTTCTTAAAATTTAAAATTTTTCCTAACTTAATTTAATTATTAATAAATATCTATAAGAAAATTAAATTTATATGATTTATTTTACTATACTTATACACCTTAAATCATAGTGATAAGCATCAATTATGAATAAATCAATTTTTTCCAACTAATAAATAAACCGACCTCAATTTTTTCCAACCAATAAATAAACCGACCTTACGCTAGTCAACTTAATTTAAAAAAAAAACAAACTAAACTATATTTTTTCCTATTAAGGCGCACATTGAGTAAATGAACAAACATGTCTTCATGTATTTGCTAACATCCGTAGTAATTTCCAGAGATGGCACATTCACTTATAACTTGAGGGGGTGCAAGTCACCAAATAGGTTCATGTATTGCAAAAGGAAAGACAAACTCTCAAAAGAAAACTGTGAGTGACATTTTATTTAATTTATTATTATATGGCTTTTTGTTCACCAAAGAAATTAAAGAAATTAATTGAAGACGGTCAAAGGAATCTGGGTCCAAGCAATAGTCATTTTATATTTTGAATTTCTGCAGTTTTTGCTTTCATTTTTATAATTGATATTTGTACTTTGATATTTATGTCGATAGGTGTTTTGATTGGGGAACAAATACTTTTCAGTCTATTGGCCCATAAATGCACCTGTAAAGTAAATGCCCACCGTTGGATTAAAGCAAGTACACCATCCAACAATGGGCATTTATTTCCCAGGTGCATTTATGGGCCAATAGACTGAAAAGTATTGGTTGCCTTTTGATTGTGGGGTTATTGGTGGTAGTACTATAGAGATTCGTCATCCTTTACAAGTGTTTATCTCCACATAATTTTGATTTACTAATATAATCCTCGCCTCAACTCATAACTATGCTCCAATTTTTTAATAAATGTCATTACCGTGTAATTACTCTTATTAATATTGAAAGACATTCGAAAAACATCAATATGATCTTCACAATCTCTCAGAGTCCCTCGTCTGAGATGAGATCGCAATCTAATCCTCAGCGAATGATGATAATTTATTACTATTTCTGGAGTTGGTGGGCATGTCGTCCTATTTATGATCTCACTCTTCATTCGTAGAAATCCTTTACATTTTGATCGTTGTTGTTGTTGCCACTGTTGTTTTCCTAGAATCGCTATTTGCCTGGAATTAATGCAAGGTACGAACCAACAACATGTTCAGACATTGCTTGTTGTTGTTGTTGTTTCTTATATATTTTTTTCCTATCCTGTAATATGAGTTTGTTCTTTCTACTCGAAAATGTCTAAATTTATTCAATATAAGTACCCTCTCAGGTAGATTACTTGTGTCATTGCTTGTTGTTGTTGCATACATTTTTTTTCTTGTCTTGTAATCTCAGCTGTTCTTCCTACTTGAAATTGTCTAAATTTATTCAATATAAGTACCCTCTTAGGCAAATTACTTGTGTGTGTTTTTGAACCATTGTGTTGTCCTTGAATTTTTTAGCCTAAACTCCACCTTCCCCTTAAGCTCTGCTACATACTTGCTATAATTTATTACTTTCTCGTTGGGCTTTGCAACGAATGACCCATTCTTTTTTAGGAATATTAAGATAGAGACAATACCCATTCTATATACGAGTGGGAGAAGAGATCATATCTCGCATTCGAGGGAAGGAAGAGGTTTCTCCATACATCTCTCGTCGTGCTGGGACTTCATGCCATTCGATATAGTATTATTACTGAATTATTTGAACCCAAAATGCAACATGGGATCCCTCTTGCACAAAAATTGAATGCCAATTGTTACGTTGGAACCACAGTAGACCTTTATACATCAAACTTCCACTTAGAGCCTATGAGGACTCCACTCCTCCTCGCTACTTTACATCTATTCGATATAACATATTCAGAGGAATAAAGAAATCATCAGAGCTAGAACTTAACATCTTCTCCAGGCATGTGGTTGAAGGTTTAGGCAAGGATCTAACCTAAACTACAAGGTCCTCAATACCTCTCCCACAAAATTAGCCACCCAATAGATCTATGACACCATTCGCAATACCGCATCTACCATCCTACTTCGATAGGAAGCATCAAAATTCGCCACAATAGCTAAATTTATTGTGTAATATAAGGACCGACTGAAGGAATCATACTATTAGAAGTGTGTCTATGAGCGCCATCCACCATCCTTTCCTCAAACTCCTTTGGTTAGGAATTAACAACTCTCATAACAGGGGTAGAGGCCTTGTTCAAAAGGTTGAAATGTTTCCCGCAAGAGAATGGAATCCAAAAAAATAGTGCCCATGTGTTCCCCCGAGACACCCATCTGACCCCATTTAACCAAATAAACAAGATAACGATATAGTGACAGATAGGTGTATTATGGATCATTGGGTGGTGTTGTTCACGGCTTCTAGTTGTGTTGTGAAGACTGATGGTTTGCAGCTGTGTTGTGTAGACAGAGTTGTGGCGCATGTGGCCCTCATGCTATGAGCCACATGGTTGATGGAAAGTGTTTCTCTCCTATTTTTATTCCACACCTTTGTTAAAACCCTTTTACTTTTCGTAGTCCCGTCTCTTTGTTTTGGTATGTTTGGATTTTTCTTTTCAAAAACATGAGGGCAAGCAAATATTAAGAAAATGTGGCTTCCTGTCTCTACCCAAATATCTCTCAGCTGATGGTCAAGAAGGAGCCTCCAAGGCTTCCTTTGTGAGCCGAGACACTAATAAGATTGCGATCGAACCGCAATCAGGAGTTGATTGTGTGTTTTGGGGTGCTTTTCTAATGAGTGATTCATAGGTCCCTTGGGGAAACTGGAATGGAAAGAGATTCAATAGTTGCAAGGGGTTTTTTGGGTTTGAGTGTTGGAAAAAATTTCAACAGAGGTCCCAATGGGTCTGAGTCTGATTATTCTACAACTGTAGTGATACAGAATAGCTGCAGGAATATTATAAATACGATGCGTAATGGAGTTTTTAAGATTCAACACCAAAACCTCTTTATTCGTAACAGGGTTCAACTTCAGGAGTTAGCAACATACATACTTACGTGAATCAACAACATATTTTCAACATATGCAAACCAAACAATAACCTGAACTAAATGCAGAAACCCAAATAAAATACGAACACGTGGGAGTTATTATCTAGAGGGTCCAACATCACGACAACCAATCAAAACGCATCGCAATCACCTGCTTGCAACCTTCAGCTCTTTGCGAATATGCTAAACTACAAAATTTGCAAAGTGTGCTTCTGTGCCATGCCGACACGTGGCCTTCTACTTCACATCGCAAAACTCTTAACTTACCTCGCGACGGCCCTTGGCGCTAACCCCTAAGGTTTACGATTTGTGGTCACCACTTTCAATCTCCATTGTTGGCTTCTACAGGATCCGACGGTCCGCACAACTTCTTCTCTGTGCCACTACGCATCGCAAGTTAAAATCTTTAACTTGTGAAAGATTAACCTTATCTTCTATTCTCTGCGATGTGCGACAACTTATGGTTGTGACATGCTTCTATCATTGTTGATCGTTTTTGTATCGACAGTCCTCGTTAAGCCTGAAATTCCGGTCTCTGCCAACTCATTGCATCTTATACTATCCGGTCTGCAAAGTCATCGCTACCAACCATCTTTCGTCTTCGGATTTGCGATTTAATCAAAATCGTCCGCTCAATCTTCTTGGCTCTTCTTTGGCCCTTCGTCCCGCATTAATCTCTGTCGTCAACTCTTAAACCCTTTACTTTGCGATTCAATTGTCGTCGTCGATTCCTCACTTGGAATTATTCTAAGTATTTCAGTCCTTAGTCGATTTGATCTTCTTCCAGCTATCGCCGCTCTACGATACCACTTCCTCCATGCTACTCCTTTTGTTTTCCTTGGAATATTTCAATGCTATCTCTCCTGAGCTTTGTCTAGTTTTCAAACACGTGAATCTCTCCTAAGCTTCTCCTTCATCTCTCATCCCTCGATCCTTGCTTTGTCTTACGCGAAGTCCAAGGGAACTTCTTCCTCTCGCTCATATCTGTTTATTAATTAACAGAAAACAATATGCACATATAATAACACAGATATAAACAAATTACCATAATTTAATTAGATAGGGAAATGAAACTAACGGGTTAGAATAGAGAGCCCAATCAAAATCTAAAACACTTGGAATTAATTTATAAATGAAAGTACACAGAACGAAGCCCTGGGATGGCTAGTTTTTACATTTATTCCTACTCTCTGTTCAACCCTCTCTCACACCTATTTCCCTTTGGTTCTCTCTCTTTTTCTATATGGAAATCAGAACCCCACAATGGTGGATTTGGTTTTGTTTTATGCCTTTCCCAAAATCCCCACATGGTTGAGAAACTGTTATTCAGTTTCAAAATAGTTTATTCAACTAAATTCCTAACTAATCCTAATCTAACTATTCTTTTAACCTACAAATTACAATGTCTATGTTAGCCCAAATTAACTTTAAACAAAATACTTTTAAAACTAAAGTCTTCAAATTATTTGGACTGCTAGTCCTCTTCTCAAGCCACAACATGTGACCGTCTTGTCACATTGTTGGCTCTACCTTAATGCTCCTGCATCAGACTCCCAAGGTAAAATAATTCATGACCTCTGGTCATGTGCCTTCAATGCTTGAATCTTCTAGGATCCTAAAATCTACTTTTTTGCTGTCCATAAGCTGCATTGTCTTCCCCATTCTTTAGCTGCAATCTTCCAAGCTTCCATACTTTGTGCTGTAGTGCTTCACTGCTTCTACCTTCTCTCCTTATTTTCAGTCCTCTGCCAACACATTCTACTACACTTTGTCCCAGATATTGCTGCAAATATTACTCCAGACATTGTTGCCACCCAAACTTCCTAAATATCTTTGAAGATATCTACCTTTGCAACATCCCACTTCTTTTTCTTGTTTGCAAATTTAATGTCAAAAGGTAAATTGCCTTCTAATTCTTTGACTGTAGTAAAATATTTATTCACTCTTTCTTGTATACTAGTTAACATAATTAAGTTTTGGAAACTAGTATCTATCTGTATTTCAACTACAATTTGAAACACTCCCCTCTTATTGTCTGCAATCTCTTTCACTTGCTCAAATGTTTTCAGCAAGCAACTCACCATTCACTAATTTCTTGATTCCCTTCAAGTAGGTCTCTTTAGTATGTTGCATTATAGTTTCAACATAACTCTCTTCCTCTTCCTTGACAACATTACATTGTTGTCCTTCTGCTTCTTGACTAGTCCTAATAGTCAATTCAATCTTTTCCACTTCTAGGACTGACTTTCCTTTAGCTTGAGACATAACTGCCTCACTTTCATATTTATGGCTTTCTTCTTCCTTGTTACTAAGCAACCCTCTTGATGACACTGCTTCTTCACCTTTAACCAGAATAAAATTTTGATTCTCTATTTCTATGACAGTCCTAACTGTCCATCCAACAATCTTCCTTTAACTATTTAAGCAAGCCAATTCCTCTTTGTCCTCAACAAGAACAAGTTTCATCTCATGAGGTATTTCTACTTCATATTCATTAAAATTACTCCCTTTATTAAATAAGGAACTTATGAATTCCTTCTGCTGCAACAACTCAAATTGGTCTTCATCAGAAAGACACTCTTCATCATACCTTGCTTAACAATTTTCTTCCTCATTATACTTTGCTATATAAACTTCAACTTTACTTGAGACAATTCTAAGAGATGGATTGTCTTCTACAAAACCTGCAAACACATTCAAATTGTCAGCATTAAGCTCACAAGACCCAGTGGTCTTATTTGATGAATCAATCACCAAATCTTTCTCTTGTTGTTCTAAGTATCTTTCAGGACTCAGAAAGTATTCACTAGTCTTGTTTTAAGCTTTCTCAACCATAGCATATGAATGCTTGATATCATCTTTTGCCTCTTTTTGTTCTTGGCCATCATCATAAGCCAAGTCCTTCTTGTTTTTAGCTTTCACATTAGGCTAGAAATCATTGCCTTCACTTAGATGTACATGTGCATGTACATGAGACTCAACTGTCTCATTTTCTTCTTGAACATAATTGTGATTCTGTCCTCTCCCTTCATCCTTTATGATAACATCAAAAATTTTTTTTTATTTACCTATTCGACCTGCAAATATACAATAATCATTTGTTTCAAAACGATAAGGATACATAACCTCTCTTGTTGTCTCAAACATCAGATCTTTCCGTTGGTTCTCATCCTTCCAAGGATCCATGAAACCACCAACTGGTCTCTTTTCTTCATCTTAATTACTACTATCATCAAGAATAGACCCTAGCTCAGGTTCACATAAGTAAAAATTTTCCTCAACACACATCGTATGTTGTAACTCAGCACCTCCGAGTTCTCCTTCAGGCTGAATTCTTGTGTCAGATCTTAGCCGGCTCTATAACTAACTCCACTTGACTCTTTTCTTCCGCAGAACCCAACCATACCTTTGGTGTTCCATATTCCCTTGTATGAATTCTTTCAACACTTCTAGTTGCACTTTTATCTCAGCTAATTCTCTATCAAGTTTATTCTTACTTGATTTTTCATAATCTCCCTTGGAACTTTTACTATGACTATCAGTAGCCATAATATTCTTTCCTTCATGAGCTCCTCTTTGTTCATCATGGACAACAAACAATCCATCTATACAAGCTGACTCCATCAACCTATCCGTAGATACCACACCAAGATTTTCGATGCTTAGGCTTTTATTAGCATCTCTACTTATTTATTTCTCCTGATTGTGAATCCTGTGTGAACCTTTCAGATAACCATCAGTGGTCATCTCTTCTTATTCCCTCTGTGGAATCATTATGATCCACCTTGTGAGCTGCAACAAACCTCTTTCATCTTTGAAACAAGTGTAGTACTTGTCTCCAGTCCCAAGACATCTCTTGGGGACTCTTCTTCCTCTTGACTCTTCAAACAAAACCTTTCTTCTCATACTTTGCTGCTCTGAGTAATGCTTCTTCTTCTTGAGCATTCAACCTATGCTCCCTCTTCATCTACAACCCATGCTATTTCAATTTCTTCCTCATAATCCATCCACACCTTTAGCATTCATCACTCCTCTGTAGCAACTCCATCAATAGATCAAGATGGGTTCTCATCTCAGTTATTTCTCTAAAATATTTTTCATCAGTCATATGCTTCCATATGAAATTTGTCTTGGCATCTTCCTTCTTCACTTTGTGGTTTCCTCTTGAACCTCTGCTAGGACTTTCAATAGTCATATTCTTGAGTTCTTTAACCCTCTATGAGCTGCACTAGCCTCTATAGTAACAGTCCCTTTTGCTACAACTTACCTCACCAAACTTTCTTTGTGCTTGGTCTTTTGGCAAGTACGGGTCCTCAATCTAGAACCCTCCTTGAGCACTCCTCTATGCTCCTTCTAGGCTCACCCTCACAACTCATCTGCACTTTGAGAACACTATTGTCCTCTTATATTTCAACCTCAGCTAAAATACTAAGTTCTGACCACACTTCTTTTTCTTCCTAGAAACCCTTGCTAGCTTCCTTCATCACTGCCCTTAAAGGCTATAATATTCTTGCTGAGATGTTTTCACTCCTGCTGCTACCTCTATTAAACTCTTATGCTCCTATTCTAAGTGTGAGCATTTACTTGTCAGTTCCATAATCCAAAACAAAACTGAAACAAAAAATTCTTACCTTATTTTCTGTGCTACTACTTTATCCATGATACTATAGCTCTTATGCTTTTTCATAAGCCTCAGTCCATAGACTTACCTCTTAAGGTTGACTTGATTAGAATCAATGAGAAATCTCTCTCAACTTTTCTTATTTCAAAGTCCTTCACACCGCCTCTTAGATCCTATTACTCTGATACCAATTGATGTAGACTTGTTTCAGGAATATTAGAAATATGCTGCGGAATGGATTTTTTAAGAGTCAACACCAAAACCCCTTTACTCATAACAAGGTTCAACTTCGGGAGTTAGCAACATACATACTTACGCGAATTAAAAAAAAAAAATAGGGTCCCCAATAAAATAAAATGCGAACACACGGGAGTTCTTATCTGGAGGGTCCCACATCACGACAACCAATCAGAACACATCGCAATGGCTTGCCCGCAACCTTCAACTATTTTCGAATACGCTAAACTACAAAAATTGTGAAGTGCGCTTTTGTGCCATGCCGACATGTGGCCTTCTGCTTCACATCGCAAAACTCTTAAATTACATCGCGACGAACCTTAGCGCTAACCCCTAAGATTTAAAATTCACAGTCACCACTTTCAATCTCCACCATTGGCTTCAGCAGGATCCGATAGTCCGCGCAAATTATTCTCCGTGCCACTTCGCATCACAAGTTAAAATCTTTAACTTGCGAAATCTAACCTTATCTTCTATTCTCTGCGATGTGCGACAACTTACGGCTGCGAAGTGATTCTATCACCGTTGATCGTTTTCATATCGACGGTCCTCGTCAAGCCTGCAAGTCTGGTCTCCGCCAACACATTGCATCTTATACTATCTGGTCTGCGAAGTCATTGCGACTGACCATCTTTCGTCTTCGGATATGCAATTTAATTACAGCCCTCCGATCAATCTTCTTGGATTTTCTTTGGCCCTTCCGTCGGCATTAATATCTACCCTCAACTCTTAAAACCTCAACTCTGCGATTCAATCCTCGCCGTCAATTCCTCACTTGGAATTCTTCTAAGTATTTAAGTCCTTAGACGATTTTCTCTTCCTCTAGCTATCGTCGCTCTGCGATACTGCTTCCTCCATGCTACTCCTTCTATATTCCTTGGAATATTTCAACGCTATCTCTCCTAAGCTTTGTCTAGTCTACAAACGCGTGGATCTCTCTTGAGCTTCTCCTTCATCTCTCATCCATTGATCCCTGCTTTGTTTTAAGCGAAGTCCAAGGGAACTTCGTCCTCTCTCTTAGATATATTTATTCATTAACAGAAAACAATATGCATCTATAATAATGCGGATACAAAAAAAGTACCATACTTGAATTTGACAGGGAAATGAAACTAACGGGTTAGAATAGAGATCCAAATCAAAATCCAAAACACTTGGAATTGATTTATAAATGAAAGTACACAGAACCAAGACCTGGGATGGCTGGTTTTTACATTTATTCCTACTCTCTTTTCAACCCTTTCTCACACCTAGTTCCCACTCGTTCTCTTTATTTTTCTCTATGGAAGGAAGAACCCTACAATGGTGGATTTGGTTTTGTTTTATGCCTTTCCCAAAATCCCCACATGGTTGAGAAACTGTTATTCAATTTCAGAACAGTTTATTCAACTAAATTCCTAACTAATCCTAATCAAATTATTCTTTTAACCTACAGATTACAATGGCTATGTTAGCCCAGATTAAATTTAAACAAAATAATTTTAAAACTAAAGTCTTCAAATTATTAGGACTGCTAGTCCTCTTCCCAAGCCACAACATGTGACTGGCTTGTCACATTGTTGGCTCTACCTTAATGCTCCTGCATCATGTAGGACAAGATCAAGCTCAATCTTAGGCTCAACCACGAGAAGAGATGAAGACCTATCTCAAAGGTAATGGTGGTGAGTACTTGGAATAGTAAATTTTTTATTTTTCTTGGTTGGGTTTCATTGTTTTACTTTAATCATATTTCTAGTGTTCGATCATAAAATTTGTTTTATGGATAGATTGGGTTTTAGAATTGAGTCACGATTATGAAAATAGATGATTGGGATAACTCAAGTAGTGATCAAGGTGCTAAAGTACTATATTTGTGTTTGTCTTCTAATAACGTTTGACACTTACCTGGTATAAGGGCCTTATGGGATTTACACGTCAATGGGAAACTTAGGTGTCTAGATTTCCCAATGCCATGTAGTTTTTTTATCTTCTTCGTAAGGTCACTTGTTATATTTCCAAACATTAAACAACTCAGTACTAATAATAATTTACAACACCTCAAATTCACATGTCTCCTATTTCGTCGCTTACATTGTTTGATCGAAAAAACTGGTTTTGAAGCTGGGATATCGTTGTGATGATTGTTAATTGAGATATGATTGGAGAAATGGGATCCATGAATTATTTAAGAAGTAGGATTTGTGAACCAGTACTTATGATGTTAAACTCTAATGAGATCATTAGATTGGCATAGCCAGTGTATATAGTGCCACCATTTGAGAAAACAGAGCAGAGTTGCTTAATAGTTTTCCAATAATGCAGGCTATTGAAATTTATTTAAGGTAAGTCACACTAGCTGTTAAATTTAGTAATTTCCTTGTCACATAATTTCTATCTAGATTTGTATTTTTTAAGGCATATGAGGGATAATTTTCTAGGAAGGCTTTTCATGGGGAGTTTCTATGAATATGAATGCTTTTGATCCTTCTTATATATTTTTGATGCGATATTTGGCACAAATTCATCATTTCTTTCTGCTGCAAATACATAGTCCAACTTGACACTCTATAAAGTGAGGACTATGTTCAAAGAGTGCTCAGATACTGACATCGCCCATTCTCCTCATATCATTCCCTGATTTTTAAATCTAAAAATTTCAATCCACAAGAGATCTCCAATTCCAGAAATCGTAGATGGTACAACTTGGACTCATTAACTACAACGGTAACATTGAAATATTTCAGCACTTGAAATCATGTGTCCCTGTCCTTGACTTTGTGAACTATAACAATTTTAGAACCATGATATGAATTTGAATGTTAGTTTTTCTGTACTAATCTCATTTTCAGATATTAAACGTATTTACTAATCTTCTTCTTGATGTATAGGTTTCCTTGTTTGTTATGTGTGTCAAAACAATAAATTAAAATGAGTTTTATGAGTGAATTTGAAAGCATAAAGCATGAATTTAAATGGTTGAGCAAAAGAAACATAAACAACAATAAAGCATCACAAATAATCCATTAAAATAGAGTTGTGATGAAGGATTTCACCCCTCCTGGGCCACATCTCCTTGGTCCAACTTCATAGCTTGGGCCTTTGTATTAGCTCAAATGTGCTCAAATTGTTGTTTAATTGCATCAAATGATCTTGGAACCTATTCCAATGAGTTCAAAATGTCGAAATGTATTAGAAATGACTATTTATTTACTTAATTTGGCCTTCAGATGCTCTAGGCATGGCCTTCCCTCCTGGTCACCCTGGATTCAAATTTCTTCAAGGCAGAAAAACCTGTGTAAAATTTCTCCTTTGCCTCTGCAACCTGTTCCAATGTGTTCATAGCATGCCAATTAGACAATAATGACTCTTTCTTAGCTCAATTTAGTCGAAAATTGACTCAATTATGGAAAAAACAAAATCTCCGCCAATTTTTCCTCCAAATCTCGAAGGACTCCTGTTAACTCTGACAACTTTGGCAGAATCTACGAATTTAGCGCTGCCGCTAATTTTTCCACCAACTTAATCAATGGATTAACTGGTAGTTAATTAATTGATAAACATGTTTATTAGGCAGATAAGTGAGGTTATCACATTAAGCACGTTTAATATAAATCGTGGTTTAACACAAAATTAAGCTATAAATTAGTGTTAATTAATATGTGCTTAACCCGCACTTAACGCCTTTCCCGTGCCGTTGGTCACTGGAGTTGGTCGCATGGGGAGGGGGTTGGCCACCTCCAAACCCCCGAATCGGATTCTGGAACATATCAAATATAAATTCGGCACAAAATTTCAAGGAAAAATGCCCATAGCCCATTGGTAGAAGCGTGCAGTGTTTTGGGGGGAGGTCACAGGGTTGAACCTCGGCCTGCGCCCCCCATATATGTGTTTAACCAAAACTTTAATACGCCACTTCATATTAAACCAACGCATATTTCAATCTTTGCAATATGCATAACATGCCTTCAAACTATAAGTTATACAACCTTCGAGCCATATTAACCATCAGACTTAGGACATAGGTTTATATACGAACTTTGAAATTGTTTCAACCTTCGCATATATGCGTTATTTGACCATATAACTTTGACCACCGTTAAGAATGAAATTCCATATAGTTTAATAAGATTCGAACCTTTGGGTTTATAAAATATGCCAATTTTTAATAAAATATGTGGAAATTAATAAATATATAAAGTTTGAAAATATAATATTAATATATAAATATAAATATAATTATATAATATATGACATTTAAAATTATATAATATATATATATATATATATATTAAATTCAACCTTAATACATAAAAAGTAATAATTTCCCACATAAAAGTCATGAACCCAAATTCGATCGTAGGAGGTCATTCAACAAATTTTATCTTCAAAAACCAAACTGGAAAATCCCATAGTGGAACTTGTCACAGTCCTATTGGACGGAAACTGAAGAACATTCCCTGAACACTAACTGGGCTACTGTGTCATCAGCCTGTACCTGTTCTAAAAGACTATCAGAAGACCATAACTTCCTCATCCGAACTCGGTTTTTGACGAAACGAGTTGCGTTTGATTCCTGGCGATGGGCCGGTTGTTACAATTTTGGTTTCATTCAATTATGAGAAATTTTATTTTTGAGCTAAAATACTAAGCCTCTTGTCATTCCTCCCCACTAGAAGCCTTTTGGACCCCAAAATCTCTTTGATTATTGATCAGGTGGATGAGGGTACTGTTCCCTCACCCTTCCAGTCTATATCCATTGAAATTTTCCCAATTTCATCATTTGGAGCTTTTGACAAAAAATCAACTTATTCCTTGATTCTTGCGACCTTCTCTTGCTACCATTGACACTGCCATGCTGCAATATTTCTGAATTTCCAAAACAACAATCTATTCTTGTAGAAACCATCTAGTTCCTACCTTGGTCAACAATCAGAGGAAACTTAAAAACTTTCTCACCTTGCACACTATCACCATGGTGATTTTTAGCTGCTTTTGCTTTGTACTTGCGTCGACTCTTGACCAAGTATCTTCACCATTGCCATGTACCTTTTGGAAACCATAAACCAGCATTTGTGGAACCCATGCATTCTTTTCCAAGCTGCTTTATCACTTTATCTTTGACCTTTTCACCCTCTTGCACCGACATCTTGTTTCCAACACTGCTTAACACTGATGTTGACTGCTGCAAATGTTTTACATATTGTTCACCTTCTTTCAAAGGAAACTTGTTAATATCCTGAAACAACTCATTACAAGCATAAGCATATTTTTGAAAAGTTTGATTCAATACATCTCTTTTTTTAATCATGAACAATGTCAAGTTTCGACTTGCATTCACTGTCCTCTTCATTTCACTTGCATGTGTAAGAGACAAACCTGTCTTTTTCTTATGAGTTATAATTATTTACTCAATACCATCCTTAAACAAGTGATACTTTTTCTCATGGTGATGAAATAATGCTTTAATATCATATAGATAAGGACTTCCCAATACAATACCTCATATCTCAAGGGGCACCACATCAAGCTCAACTTCATCAAGAAAGTTTGAGTTGATGGCGAATCTTACTAAGCACTTCCTTGTAACTTTCAAGTTTGCATTCTTTCATATCCAACCCAAATGATATGGTCTTGGATGTATAATAGTTTCAAGGCCTAGTTTCTTAACCAAGTCTTCAGAAATCAAGTTAGCTTGTGGCCCACTATCAAAAAGTGCATCAATCTTGGTATGTTTAGAGACAACTCTAATATGGAAAAGTTCTATTCTTGTATCTTCATCATGAATATCATTTGAACAATTTGAAGAACTAGTGCTTGTAATATGTTTACCTTTGAAACACATTGTTGTAATATTTGTCTCATCACATGAATCTCACCCTAAGTCGTGTTCAACAATAGCAAAAGTTTTACCCTTGTCTTTGGTTTTCAGTCTATCTAGTTTCAATTCTAGATGATGTTGTCAGTAGTGGTCTTCATCATGGCCAGTCTTTGAACATTTTTTTCACGTGAGTTTTTCCTTCTCTCTTTTTACAGAGCTATTTCTTTTTCCTCTTCCATAAAACTTTCCTTTTCCTTTACCCTAACTTTCACTTTTCTCATCTATGTTTTGTTTCCCTCTTGCCTCTAAGTGTGTGGCTTGTACACAAACTTCATCTAAATTGCTTGGGTTAGACATAAGGATAGTATGTTTCAAATAGGAATGTAAACCAATGTATTTCAAGAGTGTATCTTGGGAATTAAAGTTTATTCTAAAAAAAATCCCTTTTCCTAAACTCCTGGGTAAATTCTTGAACTATTTGACCCTTGAGATGCCTAAAATTTTGCCAACCCATAATAGCTTTTTTCATATTGGCTAATGGAAAAAACTATCTTTTCATGGAAGAAATAAACTCAACCCAAGAAATGGATATCTTACCATGGATTCACATTTCCTCTTGAGTCTTTGCTTCACACCAAATTAGTGCTACTCCTTCTAGCCTTAATGAAGCCAACTTGATCTTTATGTCATCTTCATGAAGGTTTTGAATTCTGCCATACACCTCCAATTAACGTATCCAATTTTCAAGGCTCTCTGCATTTACCTCACCATTGTACATGGGAAGTTAAAACTTAATGTCCAAATTTGAGTAATGGAGTTTTTCCTTTTGTGGCTTTTGAGTGAGTGTGAGTGGTTTTTGTGGTGGAAGTGGAAGATGATGCAGATGGCGATGATGAATATGGCGGAGATGGAGGTGGATTTCCTCCACTACCCTTTGAACTCATATCTTCATCCTTCTTACCATTTGAAGTTCCTTCTCCATATGAAGGCTTAGAACCTTCTCCTACCATCCCAGTAGTAAATACATCAAACATAAATTTAACCATCCTCTTTATGTCTTTGAAGTCTTTCTTGACATCTTCCTCTTCTTAATGTCCTTGAGTCTCTCCAACACCTGACATGATGGCTATGGATTCAAGCTCAACTTATGATGCTTATACCTCTTCAATCAACTCATCTTCTTCTACAAATTTCACCACTTCAATCTCAACTTCTCGTGTAATATCCCAAATTAGGGAAATGCTAAAACAATGAGAATATCTCAAGATATTCTAAAAGTTGGAGATCCAGCAATATGCAAACACAACAATGGAGTAGCAGTGACACTCAACTCATAGAAATGTGAGAGAAATCCATAGCCATCTTATTAAATAATAGCAGCAACAAATGAATGCAAGATCTTGAGGGAAAGGTTACTCAAGATAGGCAATGCTCAGCCTCAAGAGACAAGTGCATAAATCATGATAAAACACTGCTACATATGTGTGCCCAAGCTATGAAAGCTCAATTTTATAAGAGAAACTGCATGCTACATATGTTAAATACATGGATATAAAAATATATGGCACAATACAACATTGGGAGTGAAGATCTCAGCTCCCAAAGGATACCTCATGTCAATCCTGGAAGGATTGGCTATAAAATACAAAATCTGCAAAAGGCCAGAGTTGCTGGGTAGCAGCTGCAACTCAAAAATAGAACTGGATGGAGATGGCTATAGATGATGCCCAAACTGAATATGCCTCCTGTTATCACTCAGATTTTCCTTGAAGTTGTTGGAAGAGGAAAGGGGTCCGAGGTAACCACAAACCAAATTTTAGGTACAAAATCTAGCCAATCTGTACCCAGAGAGGGCTCTCTCTGTAAGATTGGCTAGATTATGTACCTAAAAGTTGGTTTGTGGTTACCTCAGACCCCTTTCCTCTTCCAACAACTTCAAGGAAAATCTGAGTGATAACATAGTGGCGACTCCACTGGGGAGCTGAATAATCTTATTGTTACTATTGTTTACTTTATAAACTATAGACAGAGCCTGAAGTTAGCCAGGTAGCCTTTGAACTTCTTTTTCTCTGCAATTGCGTAAGTAAATAAATGCTGCTTCAGTCTATCTCCGATCTAGTTTATGAACTGAACATTTAGTTTCAAACATTTGATCAATTCCTCTAAGTCAAATAAATCTTTAAGAAAATTTAAATCCAATATCAAAAATTTCTTAAAGAGATTGTAGAAGTTGTATTGTTCATTCCATTTAGACAAAAAACCAAAAAAGAGAATCACCTAGAAACCTGGCTTTAGAAAGGACTCATTACACCAGGGCTAATCCTGATCCAAATCCACCGCCTGTGTTTGAAAATCCAAATATGATTCCCAGAATTCTTAGGAGACAAGAAAGTAAATAAAGTTCTGGAAGTTCCAGAACTCTCTATAGATCAATATCCTATCTTGTGAAGTGGATTTACCTTGAGGATGAACCTTTTGACGAGCAGTTTGAAACATATTTATTTGTAAATTTTTCTGAATCTGAGTTGTCCAATTTGGTTCCAGACCCAGTATTTAATGAAGATTTAAAAATTGAATTTGTTACTTCACATCTCAATAAACATTTGCGAAATTCCATAAAATCTGAGCTTACCTCTGAAGGAACATCAAATATTTCTGTGATCACTTCAGCCTCTCCAAGTTCATCAACATTTCCTCAAACATCTCAACCTCAAACTACCCCTTCTACTCCTCCATCCACTACTCATAGACCAACCTCACCTGTTATTTCATCGTTACCTCTTGTAATGGCAAGCAGATATGCTCCTTTGGTATTACCGGCCAATCCAGGGGCTATGCCCCAAGACTACCAAAGTAAAATCACTCCTTTCGATGGTTCTAGTACCTACACTGCACAACAGCATACTAAAAAGATGACCGATTATTTTGAAATTTATGAAATAGATGTTGATGATGTAAGAATGAGAATATTTGTCCAAAGTCTTACTGGAGAAGTCAGAACCTGGTTTAGAGCCCTTCCTACAAACAATGTTACTGACTTACAAGCTCTTTATATAACATTTTTAAACAGATGGGAAAATAAGAAAGATCCTCTTCAAATCTTATCAGATTTTGGAAATTTAAAGAGAGGACCAAAAGAGACTATGCAAGATTACTGTACCAAGTTCAATGATGTTTACTATGCTATTCCTCAAAACCTTAGACGACCTCCAGATTTAGTATTAATTAAATTCCCTGATGGATTTGATTCTGATATGGCGTATCAACTTAGGGAAAGAGCTCCTCAAACTTTAGAAGATATGAAAAGTATAGCTGTTAGTGTTGAAGCCAACCTGATAGAGAAACGAGCTAGAGCCAGAGCTGAAAAGAGAATGCCTTTAAATGAAGAACCCTCAGCTTTTGAAAAGAAACTGGATGCTATTATTAAAGGGATGGAAAGGCTAAGAGATAGAGTAGAAACAATTGAAAAGAAATCTCCTTGGGATGGTCAACCAAGCAATACTGGGAGGAATCCAAATTTCAGAAAGAACCAAAACCAAAATACTAGAAAAACTGGTCATGACCAAAATATTAGGCCCCCATTCTAGGAAAATTATATTGAAGCCTCAACTTTTGATGAACCAACAGAAGATGCTCAAATAAATAACTTGACTGAACGCAAGAAAAAACTCGAAGTTTTTTTGACCCAAGAGGATCACGAAGCTCACATTCTTGAACCTTTTCAAACTCATTCAGGAGAATAATTTGACTTCAAGGAGGGATATGACACAGCCATCTACGAAGTCCACAAGCAATATAATTTGAGGAGCAGAAGAATTGATGTCCCGGAAAGAAGCAAACAGAAAGCTATAAAACAACCCCTCAAAGGTAAAACCAATACTACCCCTGTACATATTCTTTCTAGATCAGATCCTAATCCTGCCAACCCAATAATTGAAGATGTATCCGATAGTCAACTGAATAACAAACAACTTTCCAATACTCTTCCTCCCAAAGGAAATGTAGAGGAACCTCCAGAAGTTGACTCGGAAACAACTTCAACCCACAACCTCACTCCTGAGAAGGATAAAAATACCGAAAACACAGAAGAAAAAGAGAATCCAACTTTCCGAAATACAAGAAATCAGACTGAAAAACCTTTTAATCTGGAGATTGAAGTAGGCAAAATAAAAATAGTTGTTCCATTGTCTGAATTAGCTAAACATGATGTCTACCGAATCCAAATCAATAGATCACTTAAGATCACTGAAAGTGATGACTCAGTAAACGTTTTTGATGATCAACCCAGATTACTCTTTGTCCCTGAAGTAAATAGAAAACCAGGAAGTGGAGGAACTCCTCCATTTTATGTGAGTTTAAATATACATGATAAAATACTTCATAATGCCATGCTTGATTCTGGGGCATCTCACAATCTAATGCCCAAGTCTGTAATGGAGAAATTGAACCTAGATATCACGAGACCTTACAAAGATCTTTTTTCTTTTGATTCAAGTCAGGTGAGATGTTTAGGATTAATCAAAGACTTGTGTGTTTCTCTGGTTCAGTACCCTGCAAAAACAATTTTGATGGACATAGTGGTAGTAGATATTCCTCCAAAATATGGTATGTTATTATCTAGATCTTTGGGTGCAAAAATTCAAGGATCTCTTCAATTGGACATGTCATATGCTACTATTTCAGTGTTCGGTCAACCTAAGAGACTATACAGAGAAACTTTAATGAAATATGTAGTCAGTATTCAGGAGAAACCTAAAAATTTCCCCATCTACTCAGTACACTCTGATATGGATTTATTTATTCTTTACAACGCTAAAATTGATCCTCCTACTGAATTAGAAGTTCCAGCAGCAGAACCAGAACAAACTACAAATGGAAAATATAGTGTTCAAATCCAGGAAATCTCTGAGGAAAATAAAACATTAGATACTCAAGAAAAAAACAAGAAAGTAAGAAATCAGATCTCACTGTTAAGAAAGTTCTTGAAACTCCCGATACCAATTATGAACATGAAATTATTTGGCATTTATAATTTGATGGTTCCGTTAATAAATTAGGAGCAGGAGCTGGATTTTGGGTGCATAACCTTGAAAATGATCATGCTGAAGGCCATGCCTACAGATTAAATTTTAAGTGCACCAATAATATGGCAGAATATGAAGCTCTTTTGCTAGGTCTCAAATTGGTCAAAAGATTAGGAGAAATTAGAGTATCTGTCATAGGGGATTCTGATTTAATCATTCAACAGATCAAAGGACACTTTCTAACAAACAATCCTAGACTGAGAGAATATAGAGGAACAGTTGTAGATATTCTCAATACTTTTCTACAAACTCAGCTTGCGAAAATCCCAAGAAAACAGAATTTGCATGCCCATAGCTTAGCAATGTTTACCAGCACTTGTAAATTACCATTCGAACCTAATCATCAGTTCACAGCTGAGATTAGACATAGACCAGCCATACCAGAAAATTTTAAGAAATGGCAAGTGTTTGCAAGCAATGAGCAGATTAACAATTTCCTGACTTTAGAGAATGAATTTTCAAACAGTAACATAGATGAAGATACAATCATTGAATCTGATCAAACAAATGAACAAGAAACAAACATTTCAGAAGAAAGTGCAATTCAAATGCTTCATCCAACAAAGTTCACCAAAAAAGAAATGTAGGACCTTAAACAAATGGAGGTTGATGAGATTATAGAAGAAGAATCTGAGATCATTAATTTAAAAGATAATCATTTGCCTAAAGGATTAACTCCTTTGGAAGATCTTTTTGATTCTAACGATATTCCAAAGAAACCCAAAATGGAACCTTTGAAAGCTGATATTGAGGAATATAATTTGGGAACTGAAGAAAATCCTAAAATGATAAAGTTATCTAAATCTTTGTCTCCTGATCAAAAACTGAAATATGTTGAACTAATAAGAGAATTCCAAGATGTCTTTGCCTGGAGTTATTAAGACTTGAAATCATATGATACCTCTATAATTCAGCATAAAATACCTCTGAAAGAAGATCATAAACCATTTAAACAGAAACTCAGAAGAATCAACCCTGTACTGCTACCTTTAATTGAAAAAGAAATCAAACGAATGTATGAAGCAGGGATAATTGCTCCTATTAGATTTTCAGAGTGGGTGTCTAATTTAGTCCCTACTAGGAAGAAAACTGGAGAGATCAGATTATGTGTTGATCTAAGAAATGTAAATAAGGTTTCTTTGAAGGATAATTATTTACTGATGGATCATTTCTACAAAGGTGTGTTGAATCTTAAGTTTCTCTTATAGATGATTCTGAATTATTGGAATTGGTTCATCCTGATGACCAGGAAAAAACAGCTTTTACAACACCATGGGGCACATTCAAATACGTTAAAATTCCATTTGGACTTAAAAATGTAAGAGCAACCTTCCAAATAGCAATGGAAATCGCATTTGCAAAAGCAAATCATGATTTTATTGTCATATATCTGGATGATTTAACTGTTTTCTCTAAATCATATCAACAACATTTGGACCATCTCAGACAAGTATTCATAAAATGCAGAAAATATGGTATCTCTTTGAATCCAAAAAAGTCCTTATTTTGTTTTGAAGAAGGTAAACTCTTGGGCCATATCATCTCCAAAGATGGTATTAGAATTGATCCTGCTCGAATAGAAGCTATACTGCAGATACCTCATCCCAGAAATGTCAAAGAACTTCAAGCTTTCCTAGGAAAAATCAATTTTTTGAGAAGATTCATATCTAGTTTAGCTGAACTAATTAGATTTCTTAATAAGATGTTAAGAAAAGATTCAAGTATTAAATGGACAGTAGAAGCCAAACAAGCATTTGAAGAAATTAAAATGGCTTTGACTAGAACACCAGTTCTTACCAGTCCACAATTTGATAGAGACTTCATAATATTTTCATTTGCATCAGAACACACTGTAGCAGCTGTTTTATTACAAAAGGATGATCAAGGATGTGAAAAAACTATAGCCTTTTTTAGTAAAGCACTAAAGGATGCATCTTTAAAATACAACATCATGGAAAAACAATCTTTTGCACTTGTAAAAGCCATTAAAGATTTTAGAATCTACATATTGTATTCCCATGTGATAGCCTATGTAACAAATGTTGTTGTCAAAGAAATCTTAACTCAAGATGGAATTGAGGGAAAAAGAGGTAAATGGATTGCTACCATATTAAAGTATGATATTGAAATAAAACCTACAAAGCTTATAAAGGGACAGGGATTGGCTCAACTCATCACAAAAACAAATTGTCAAGCCCTGGATATTAATGAACTAGATGACGAACAGGAGATGGCGACTCCACAAATCAGCCAGGCCTTCTTAGATTCACCTTGGTATGCTGATATAATTTATGTACTGTTAAACTTGCAAGCTCCTCCAGGGTTATCCAGAACAAAGAAAAGGTTTTTAAAGATGACATATTCAAAGTTTTGTATTTTAGATAATGTTCTTTTTTGGAAAAATCATGAAGGCATTCTATTGAATTGTTTATTAAAAGACGACGCTGACAAGGCTCTCCACGAATTTCATGCAGGAGACTGTGGTGGACACCTTTATTGGAAATCAACCGCAGACAAGATCCTAAGGGCTGGATTTTATTGGCCAACCTTGTTTTCTGATGTAAAGAAATTTTTCACTGCTTGCCATAAATGTCAAATATTTGAAGGCAAAAGAAAACTATTACCCTTACCCCTGAAACCAATTTCCACTGAAAAACCATTCCAACAATGGGGCCTGGATTTAATTGGAGAAATCCACCCTCCTTCTTCTAGCCAACACAAATGGATCCTCACCGCTACAGATTATTTCACTAAATGGATAGAAGAAATTCCTTCCAGACAAGCCAATGACATTGTGATCATAGGATTCCTAGAAACCAATATATTATCAAGATTTGGTTGTCCTGAGAAAATTATAACTGATAATGCTGCTGCCTTCAAATCTAAGAAGATGATAAGTTTCTGTAACAAATATCATATCACCTTAAGCCATTACACAACCTATTACCCTCAAGGTAATGGACTAGCCGAGTCTTCTAACAAGAGTCTCATCAATATTGTTAAAAAATTATTGGAGGAAAACAAGAAAAATTGGCACAAGAAACTTACAAATGCACTATGGGCAGACATACTCACCACCAAAAAATCTATTGGAACCAGTCCTTATGAATTAGTCTATGGCATTGAGGCTATATTTCCTTCATCTTTAGGAGTTCCTGTAATGAAATTACTTCAAGAAGCTCAGGTTGAACCTAATGATATTCAAAGGAGAATAAACCAGACTATCAATTTGCAGCAGACCAGAGAGGAAGTATATCAAAGATCCCAAGTATTGCAGGAGAAACTAAAAAAGATATTTGATAAAAGGACTAAGGCAGAGGATTTCCAAATTGGAAACAAAGTTTTAAGATGGGATTCCAGAAGAGAGGATAGGGGAAAACATGGGAAGTTTGATTCCCTATGGAAAGGACCTTATATTATCCATGCTTTACAAGGAAGCAATACATATTTTCTGAAAAACTTGGATGGTACAGAAAATGAAGATGGGCCAGTTAATGGTCGAATGTTGAAACATTACTTTGATCCTATTTATTAGGATATCCTGATTTTAACATGTACATATTATATACTTTGTAATGTCATAAAGTTTTGAGTGGATAGTAACTTGCTGGAGTTGAAGCCGGAGGAGAAGTCCCTAAGCTTTAGAAGTATTACTGTCATACATACAATAAAGCAACAAGCAGAAGAAGATTCCATAGTTCAGTCAAAATCATTCTGAAGAAAACTGACCTGCTGTTCTTGACTTTTCACCAGGAAAAGCCATCCCCAAGTGGAGCCAGTGTTAGACTCCTATACCAATAGGTGTCATATATCATGATTGACCTTATGAGCTATGTAATATGTTCATACCTTTTCTTGTTGCAAAGGTTTTCCATATTGTCAAAAAAAAAAAAAAAAAACTCAAAAAATGTAAAGAGGGTATACCCTAAAAGAAAAATCAAAGGGTAAAAAGATAAAAATGGCCAAAAAAGTAAAATAAAATGAACCCCCCCAAAATAAAGGCCAAGGAAAGTATGCAAGTTGAAATGCCACTACTTTTTGCTCTTATGTAAATAAACAAATTGTGTGCGACTTGTATCTTATGCCACAATTTATGAACAGTCAAACAGTTTAAGCTTGGCTAGTTCATTTTTCAATTTTATGTTTTAGAGATAGAGAATAAAATCTGACCAAACTGTTTAATCTTGGCAGATAAGTAGATAGGTAGAGTAAATAAAAGGAGCTCAACAGTTTAATCTAAGCCCTTGGATGTAATAAGGTTAGAATTAGATAGATTTCCACATGTAAAAGAAAAGTGTGATAAGGGTTTGCCAGTCTAAGTGCACCCTAATAAAGAAGAAAAAATGGTAGGTTAAAGTAGGTAGGGTAGGTAGATATTGTTGCAGAATTTCATGTGATGGATAATGACTCTAGATGTGTTAAATCTTTAATTTCATCACAAGTGCAAAGGCAGACACTACACTGGAAGAATTTCAAGCAAAGCAAAGTCAAATTATTAACTTCCCTTCTCATTTTTCCCTAAAAATTTCACTGATTTCCCCTAAGTACTAAGGCATTTGAAAATTAGAGGGGCTCAAGGCATTTCCTATACTTTTGGAGGGACCGGACCCTCGGCCCAATAATTGAAAAAAGCCTAAGTACTTATTCATAAAATCATTCATTCACATCCAAAAAATCTTTTCATAAGTAAAATCCCAGTTTACTTAAGAAAATTATGTAATATTTCACAAAAAACCCTATTCATGCAAGCATAAGTTAAAAAAATTAACCTAATGTTTTACACTTAGCGCTTCCATTCATTTTTCATATTAATTTTTAACTTTATTATTTAAATCTCTATGAAAATCCACCCATCCCCGTATTAATTTAATAATAAAATTCCCAAATATTATATATCCCGCCCCTTTGGTTGAAATATAACCTTAATATGGTGATTAATTAATCAAATCATGAGCCTGCATTCTTGCCACGTTTAAAATACGTTAATTAACCATCACGGTTAATTAGAAAACATACCTCACCAATAGAATTTCTCCCGATGCGATTAATTCGCACTTAATTACATTGGGCCCGCCCTATTAATTCTCCGTCATCTCCCTTTCCCGACGACCGTTCGATCAACCAATCCACGATCTACGGTTTTCGTCCATATCACTACGCATCCACGTCCGAATGATAACGCACGATGGCTAAGCGGTTTTCTGAACAGTGCTATGCCACGTGTCATGTATTGTATGGAATTACTCTCCCTCCACTGAAAACCGCCCATCCCCAAAAGTTGTGCGATGTATACCGCTTACCGCCTACCTCCCATGTCAAAACAATTGTACTTGCTGACATCATCCACTTAAAAAATAAAAACCCGCCAACCTATGACTTTGCAAATAAAAAAAATGAACCCGCGTCATTTTCACTGTCCCATGCAGTGACCAGTGTCCCATGCAACAAATTCCAAAATCAACTTTCGAAGATTGTCAACTACCACTTTTCTGAGGAAAATTGCAGTCGAGCAATCCAAAATTCATCCGCCATAGCCAACACCTGTTTTCGTCACTGTTTATTTCCCGGAAAATAGGTATTTACCCAAATTCTCGTTGAACTCTGCAAAATCCTGGTTTTTGTTTTAATTCCACACGAAAAAACTGAAACAGGGTTCAAGATTGGTCTTTATTTCATTCCTCAATCCCCAAAATTGCAATTGTATTCCCAAACCAGTGATTGTGTCTGTTTTTTAATCAAAACCCGAATTCATTTCTGAATCCACAAGAACCAGAAATGGAAGTTCTTGTGGCTTTGAATGTCGCACCCCTAAATGCCCCTCATAGAGATTTAGACTATATGCCTCTAGCAGATAGGGATTTCCAAATTAAAGACCTCGTGCTCAGTGAAAATCCTCTCCGAATTTTTTGCCACTATAGAGATAGCTACCTAAACGTCTCTGACATTTTTGGACTATGGGAATCCAATCTTCCAATGTACCTTCTACCCTCAGTCCACATTTTTCCTGAAATAGTCTATTACTACCATGCCAATTATGATCCCAATCAACGAGCAGTCATGTCCCCGAGTCAAACCGTCCTTTTCCCAATAACTACTCAGTCTATTAACGAAATGTTACAGTTTCAGCCTGGTCAAGCCCTGACTCCCCTTTCCATGGGAGATTTACTTGAGAAATCGGCCAATTTATCCCAAGAAGAGTTAAATTGCCTCTGCCAAACTTTCATGTTGCCAGAACATCAGCCCGAAGGCCCTCCCCCTTATGGATATACATTTTTCACTAATGTGGGCAGACTCATTTTGAATATGATATCTTCTGTAATGGGTTTCAATACTAGCGAATATGTTGATCAGTTAACCCTAGTATTGTTGTCCATTTTTACCCCTGGACAGCCCCCTGCTGTCAAATATGATTTTTCTTCCTATATTGCCGATAAAATCCATGATCAGTTCATGAGATTAGAAAACGAAAGAGTGTTCAAATATTCCTCTGTTATATACCATCTCATGCTTTACTATCAATCAAAGAGTTTCCCTTTCCATGTCATGAAACTTGATGCCAAAGGAAATCCTAGGTCTGTCATTTTTTGGTCTGCAATCTTCCATAATTCCTCTGATTCTCCTTATTCTTACAATGAGTTCATTGACCTATTTGTGCACCCTGCAAAAACTTTATTAACAGGAGTATCCCCTCCTAGGGTCAATAGTGACATCAAGAAAATTCTCCAACTCTCAAAGCAATACAGGATAGGTGATTGGTACCTATACCGGAATCATACATAAATTAGAATATATGGGTGTGAACTATGTCCTTTCAAGTTACCAAAATATGTCCCAATGAGGCTCTTTACCTTAGAGTATTTCAGACAGATGATAAATTCAGACATAGTCCATTTTTGTAATGCAAAGAAGAAAGCTCAGCTCAGAATCAAGAGTCAATTAGGTCCTTTTGTCTGCATTTCTAGGGATGCAAGAAAAGAAGCTGAAAGAATCCTAGAAGATATCTCAAATTGCAAAAAAGTTTCCACTGGGTACCTTATGACCCAAACAACTTTATTTGTGATAGGAGAATGAAAAACAAATTGTCACCATACCTTCATCATAGAATTCCAGAAATTGAACAATATGCCAATATGAATGAATGGATGGAAGGGACCTTAATAGAACAAGATAGTGAACAGGTCAGTGTTGAAAATGTTATGAGATATATTGAGAAAATACTTGACCTGGATTCTTTTGGACAGGTGTAAAGACCAGGAATTGGTCCTTCTTCTGTTAGAACTTATCAACAAAATTTACAGGAAATCAATGCACTGGCCACAATAGCATCTAAAGGGAAGGAAAAGGAGGCTGATACACAAGTCACAGAGAAATTCACAATGACAGAGTAGCCTAAAACTTCCAAGGAACAGGCCCAAATACAGATTTCTCCCACTCAGATTAATGTGGCAGAGGTTTCAATTTTGCAAACTCCTCTCAATGAAGAAAAAGGTAAGAAGAGAGATGCAGAAAAAGCTACTCCTATCAGTGGATCTTCAGAAAAACCTGGTGTCAAAAGACAAAAATTAAATCCTCTTTCAGAAGTATAATTTGTTCAAGAAACCCCTGATAATCAGAGGAGAGATGAATTAGATAGTTAGCAAACATGCACAATCAATGGAACATCCACTAATTCATAGAGAAAAGAGCTACAAAGACAACAAAGTGCAGAAGTATCTTCTTTTAAACCCCCAGTGAAGGATGCTTGGGATGTTAAGAAAACATTTATAAATATAAAGGTCAGAAATGATCCATTAAGACTTCATATCTATAATCAATATTTGAAAATGGCTCCCAAAAATCAACAAAGATTGATGTCAGCCTATGACATCCAGCAAGGTAAAATGGTGATGAGTAATTTCAAGCCCAAAGTGCAATAGCCTCAAACAGCTGCAGATTATGTTAGAACCAATTTTGAAGTCATAACAAAGGATATTCATCCTTTGGATCAGATTGAGCTGCACAAACAAACAGGTGAAATGATTTATTCTACTTTGATTGATAAATCAATGATGACCCAAAGATTACAGGATTCTTTGGAGAATACTAATGCTCAATTGCATCTTGAAAACGCCTCTTCGAAGGCTAAGGACAACATAATAAAGACTTTGGAAGAAATAATTATTGGATTGGGTCATAATCCCAAAGATGTCAAGGGTATAGAAGCCTTGATTAAGAAGAAAGATGACGATATTGCAGCCTTAAGAAAACAACTGAAGTTACCATCCTCAAGACATCCTCAGACTGCAGAAATTATAAAGAAAAAATCTGAAGAAGAATTGATGGATTTGCTCTTGAAATTGAATGAGAAACTAAATGAGACTGAAAAAGAACTTAAAAAGGCATTAAATGACAAGCAGGCAAACATTCCAGCATCTACAGCAGAATTAATTAGAGGTACAACAACAACAGGTCAACCAACAGAATTATCATAGGTCAACACTTCCAATTTAAGCACTGAAGAATTAATAAAATCAATGGAGGAATTGAAAATCCAAGTGATAGAGCTCCAGAGAACAAAAGTACAATTCACCACTTTAGAACAAAATATGATCTCTCGAAGATAAGTTTTGCAGAAAAGACAAGAGAGATCAATCGATTAGAAAAATTGGTGAGAGCATTAGAAATGGATCTCACAATGGAGAAACCTTTGGGAGAAATCAAAGAAATTCTTTGGACCAACATCATTCAGTCAATAGAAGATGTCTGGCCATCAATCCAGATAATGTATGAGCAGAATGATTTAATTAAATTGGATCTGGAAGAAATTTTAAAGGCAAGAGAAGAATTAGGAAACATGCCTGAAGAAGCGAATAATCTTATACAATTTTTGAATACCAAGAACATATATCAACTTGAAGAACTAGGCATCCAAGACAGAACAAGAACAATTTTGGAGATTAAAAGAGTTTTTACTAAAAGAACTCTGATGCAGAATCTAGAAAGAAGATGCTCTGATATGCAGGAAGAAGTCAATGCCTTTACAAAGAGATTCAATATTTTGCAGAGTAAAGGATTGCCAAGTCCTTTAATTTCAGAGGATAAACTTATGAGCCTGGAAAACTATGTTGAGAAATTGAATAATATGCTGACAACTAGGCCAGTTCATCAATCAGTTCATCAGTAACAAAAGCATTGCCTACAGGAAAGATTCTTCATGACAATGTGGAAAATTTGTTTTATCTCGAACACGAGGTAAAACAATTATTCCCAATTCAGCCTACTTTCTTCAGATATACAGAGACTGATGAAACTCTGAGGAAGCTTCAAAGAACAAGAATACCAGAAATACAATGGTGGGAAGAAATGTTAGAATTTTTGTAAATATTATTCTTGCATGAATTTTGATTATTTACTACAGTAAGACAAGATAAAAGGGATAAACAAAGATCAAACAGAAGTCAAATTGTATCAGTACAGGTAAAAAGTATCAGTAAAACAGAGCAGCCAGCACAGAATTACTAAAGAGGACAGCAGCAAGCCCAATCATAGGGCTTGCCTCCAGCACATTCTCAAAAGAAGGAAACAGCACAACATCGGTTATCCTTTCTCTTATCTACAAGACCATCTGTCTCTATTTTCTTGTAATATATCCATGAGTCATCCTAGATTATATCTTATTTTGTTAGGAGATATTTTTTATAATTCTTTTTATAAATACTCCCTCAATTGGAGTATTGAGGGGGTGGATTCTTAGAGTTTTATGTAATAATGATTATTTTGGAATAAAGTGTTGTTGAACCTATTTTGCATGGCTAGCTGGATAAAGAATTGACGCAAAAGACTTTTCACAGGATTCTTGAGTCAGACAACGGATCAATAAGTCATCTATCTCTTATGTTTTAAAGTTTTATACTTGTTTATTATATCATCTGTGTTTCATATATGAATGGTAAATGAAAAGGAATAATTCAGAAAGTCCTTAAGTGCAATCTGTTTTCAATCGTTGTTATTCTTAATGTTTTCTTCTGAACTAGTTTAAACAGTGAAATCTTAATTGCTCCTGTTTTCTAGTTTATCCATTCTGATTATTTGATAAAGAACTCTTATTTTCTCTTTGTTAATAATCATTCAAGTTCCCTCTTTTGAAAATATTGAAGGATTCTTAATTTCCCTTCACCCATTTCGAGTCCATTCCATTTATTTTAGATATTTAATTGTTCCCTATTTGATTACCTTGCCCTGTGAAACCATCCCTTGTTAAGAAACTACATCCAGTTAAGCCATATTATTTGACTCCATTAGCCCAATGGACTAAAACTACTTAGTCATACCTCTCTGCTAATGAATTTCATCACCCAATCAAACAAAACCAAAATCCCTGAACTTTTATAACTAGCCTAATATCTTTTAAAAACAAAGCTAAATCTTACAGAGAGAGCCCTCTCTGGGTACAGATTGGCTAGATTCTGTACCTAAAAGTTGGTTTGTGGTTACCTTGGACCCCTTTCCTCTTCCAACAACTTCAAGGAAAATCTGAGTGATAACACCTCCTCCAATGGATCTTTCAAGTGAAAGTCTGATCCCATCACCAAAGATCTCACCCTCCAACAACATGTAAGAGCCCCACTACAAATGCTTCTCTAAAAATAACGCTGTCACTGGATGAAAATGTGCTGTAGGGGAAAGAGAATGGGTTGGCCCAATGCCAAGATCTGCAATCAGCTCCAAAGGCGTCCAAACTAATCTCTCAAAGGAAAGAGAGACTCCTCCTCTGAAAAATAGCTAATGGAGGTGGTGTAGTGAACCCTCACAGCAACACCCTGCAACACAACATTATTCTGCTGTAGAAATAACGCTGTCTTGGAGGAGGATGGTTGGCCTCAAGGCTGGATGTGAGGTAAATCAATGCAATCCCTCAAGAGGCCTCTCAAGAAGGAGAGGAAATCCTAAACAAGAATCCCTCATGCTCAGCATCACTGCAACTCAGCTAAACAGTTGGAGATTGCTAAAGTCTGAATAGACCATAAAATCAATAATACAAAATCATGAGAAACAATGGCTGCCTTGCCCTCCTTTTAAACAAGTGAAGGCCCCCTCTCCATGGGTCCCACTCCTTTTAGGGTTTCCTCCACCAAATAACCCTCTTCCCATTCATACTGCACTGTCTCTCTAAGTGTTCTCCACCTCTTATCTCAGCACTGTTGACTTGGTCAAACTTGAACTTGTCCACTTGCAAATGACCCTGTTCACACATGAGGGTGTGAAAACCAGCTCCAATGATGATCCCCTTTCATACTATGAGGAATTTTATTGAGCTTATCATTATGCATGGGCTTCCTTACCCATTTATTCTCCCCCTAGGTGAAATCAACAAAATTTAATATTCCAAATTATTGTATAAAATTTTTGGAATATTACAGTCCTCCCCTCCCAAATGTTGCTTGTCCTCAAGAAACTGCAAGGATATAACTGGAAAGCCTCCTCTAAAGGTATGGAGTCTATGATGTGTTGAGGAACATCTCCCTCATGTGGATCCTCCATCCCCCAAGCAATCATCCATGCAAAATGAGTTACCTCCCAACATGGCAACTTCTGAAATTCATCTTCCACCTCTAGCTCTGACAATGTAGGTGGGCTAAAAATCTGATCCTGGTAGAAAAATTAGCCTACCCCACGCTATCATCCTCTCCACTTAGGATAAGTGTAGAGTGTATGCTGATCCCAGGCTGTAATGACATTGCCCTCAAATGGCTAGATGGGGGTTAGACCTCTAAGGATCTCTCCTCCAGCGTTATGAAACATGTTGGCCCAAATCATCTCATATGTGATGAGTTGGAAGTCATCAGCATATGGCATCACATTCCACATATGGCTCACCTCATAATGAAAAAAATTTACTACTATAGTGGCCATACCATCTCCCATTCTCCCTCTAGAACATGTAGTGCCAAGAGTGTGGGAGTTCTCTCCCTCCAAGGACACATTCGCCCAATATGTCTCCCTTCCAATCATGCTCCCAAGGAAAGCTTTAGCAATATCAACCAAGGGAACCACAAGGAGTATCATGATGGCTGCCATGTGAAGTAAGGGAGAAGGAAAATGGTCCTTCAAATGTAGCCAGCGCAGTTTGACTCTCAACTGCCATAGAAAATGAAATGATGGGTGGCCTCCGCACCATTGTCTTGCTGCCCCAATCTCCTGGAGAAAGTGAATAATGTAATGTGCAATGTGATTATGTTATCCATAAGAAACCTCCTCCCCATATCCTATTAGGGAGTGATCATCCATAATGGCATTATGTAGACCATAATATCTAGAACGAAGAATATTCCTTCTTTGAGGAAATCCCTGCACATGTATGGTTAAGAGATGCATACATATAGACAAATTACTATGCAAATAAACAATAATCTTACCATATGTTTTGCTCATATAAATGGAGTGGCTCATAGAAGAGTCTCCCCTCATCCTCAAAGGGAAAAGAGTTGACTGTGCTAACTCCTCCCTCTTCTCATGATCCATGGAGTGCCTCCTCAAGTTATTCAAGTGGTCTCTTCCACAAGAAGGAAATAAATGTAATGTGGAAATCATGGTTGGCCCATGGTTCCTCCTGATATGTACAACATGTATAGTAGGGAGAATCATTCTCCCAATGGGCATCTTTAGTCTCAAGCCCACACTCCAATCAAAGCTCCCCATGAATATAAACATACCAGCAATACATAGAAGCAAGGTACAATAAGAACAAGTTTCCAAATGACAACCGGAGAGTGAATCATAGTTCCACCCATGGAACCAGCGCAATGCATCCTTTGCCTGCATCAAAATAAAAAATAACAAGTGCTTTTCCAGCCACTTGTTTGCTACCACAATAATTTTACAAGATGTAAGCATGAAAGTACAAAAGGGTGTCAATGGTGCACACCAAAATTCATGTGGCTTTCCCCACAAACCACCAATGAGATAGCCAATCTCAATGCTACGAATGGTTTCAAGTACATCATCATACAATATGCAAGAAGAAATAATCCTCCTTGGGACAATATGCTGCTCATAGCAACACAGGAAGTACAAAACATAAGGTGAAATTGTACATCCTCCATTATGTACTTGAGGACTTGAGCTGAAATGGCTCAACTGAAAATGCTCCCTTACTCGCAATGAGTAGGAAGGTGGCTGTGACATCCTCACCATCATCATCCAGGCTATGCATCTCTCCATATGCTGAAATATGTATTTTTGAATGCCCTCCCAAACGAACTCCGCTGCCAAGGCAAGATATGCATCAAAATGCATGGAAAAGAAGTTCTCATGTGCTGCATGCAACAGCTTCTCCCTGAGACTAGAATATCTAGTCAAGAAGATCCTACCATAGGAATATATGACCACATCATCCACCATGTATCTCTCATCTCCATCCAGGTCATCAAGAATCATGCATTCACCAAGATCCTTGGAGTACTCTACTAAGAGCTGAGACCTCCAGAAAGGATCAATCCTCCTTAGAGACAACGCTGATGATCTAACATGTGAAGCTCTCTCCATGCCGCTTCCTACTACTTTGACATCCCCCATGCCAAAGTTCTCCTCCAAACTCTTCACCTCTCCAAAATCCAAGAGCGGTGAACCCAAAGACAAGGTGTCTTTCATCAATGATAGATCTGGTGGCCTCCCTGGTGGAATGCCTCTATGAAGTGAGACATCAATGTCAAGAGTGGACTGTACATATGGTTGGTAACCTTGCCCTTGCTCTTACAACGCAATACAATCTACCTCCTATTTGCACTATCTCTCTGAAATAGAGAAGGGTGTGTGCCTCTCATCACATGATGCTGCTCTTCCTCCCTACCTCCTCCTTCCAGCTGCAATGCTACACAATCATGCTGCTCATTGATTGTGCCTGGTGTTATCCACCTATAAAAATTGTTATATCAAAAGGTGGCTAAGACTTTTTGAGCCTTCAAGGAAAAAAATTTATTACTAAAAAGTGTTGGCTCTTGAAGACTCTTGAAGGCCTCCTGCCTCTGTCCTCAAATCTTCACTACTGTGCCTATTCCCCTTTCAGAATCCTACTGATTCCCAAGAAATAATACTGCTGCAAGACCATTTTCCCCCTTTTCCCCTTTTCCAAAGCTAACCTCATTTTCTATCCCTCTATTTCCCATGAAAATCCCTCATTTTCATGTTTTTCCCATTCCCCCTTCATCAAAATCCCTTTTATAAGGTTTAAAGACTCCTTCTTTGCCTTATCCAAACCCCTCTAACCCTTTGAAAATAATTCAAAAAACCATAAAAATCACATTTTTATGGTGTGGACTTAAGCCCCCTCGGGCTAAGTCTTAAGCCCCTTCCTCCATAAACCCCGGTCATTTCACCCTTCATATAACCCCTGGCCCCACAGTCAGGCCCCAAGACGCATCGTAAATTAATATAAACCTTTGGTTATGTTAATTTTTTGATTTTTTATTATGTCATAATTTTTCCGCCGGTCCAAAATTCAAATCAATCTCCACCGTCGATCTGATCTGCAGATCGACGGTGCGGAGTCCATCTCTCATGTGGTCCCCGCATTCCACTCACCATTCTGAAAACCGCGTGGTATCTATCGCACCGCCTTTGGGGCGAGGGTGGTTTTTTCCAATCGGCAACGATTCCATACGCTGGCCAACACGCGTCCTGGGCACTGTTCATTAAACTGCTGTCCATCACGCGTTAACATTCGAATGTGGACCCCGTGCGATATTGGCATCCACTGTTCGATCTGGGGTGGGCCATCCAACGGCTATTGCTCTCCGAAGATGCCCGACAGTTATCCGGGCTACGAAACGACATCCAATTAATTTCCGCCATCGATCTGATCTGCAGATTGATGGTTCATATTTCATCGCCCACTTTCGTCGCCCAGTCAATATTTCCCATTTTGACTTTCCATTTTCCGCTCCCGACCGTCGATCTCTGCGCGATCGATGGCCCTGATTAAAAATTTTCTTCCGCCTTCACTACGCCTTCTTCCGATCAATCCTGACCGTTGGATGATGCCATCGAACGGCCACGCTTCCTCCATATGTCCTCCACAGCAATAAACCTATATATGCAGGATTTTCTAATAGTTTTTATATTGTGCAGGGTTTCTATGGTTTTTTTGCCATAACTCAGGAAATTTCAAAGGCGGAGGGTGATGATCCTCCCGCCCCCAATTCAGCAAAGAAAATCCTTCACAGGATCGAGATTCACGTTTCATAAGTGTTTCTTCAAACATTGATGCTACATAACCCTACACAGCCCTGTATATCAGAAAAACCATGAATCGGGCATAGTTAGAGAGTATCAGTGACAAAGATCAAAATGAACCAGGATAGAGGATGAAAGACATATTTCCGAGGATCATGGATAAGAATGTTTATCAAAATCCTAATCCCCGATTTAAAACACAGTTTAAATAAGATCTTAAGTGTTTTATCAACAGAAACGCCTCCACCGCCACATCTAAGGCAAATTGATTCCTCCCAGCTACTAAAAATGCCACATGTGCCTCAAAGTACTCAATCAGAGGCCGAAGTTATTGATTAAATGAAGATATTTGTCTCAAAATGTAGCCAAAGAGGAAACTCTGCCAAGGAAATTGATGACAAACATCTGCAGAGTTACTTCGACGCCACATAGAGCCTTAAAGGTTAACAAAAGCTCCTGTCAAGCTTAATCTTTATGTAAAAACATTTAACACAGAAGACACCTATTGTAAGTTTCTTCATTGAGCCCCTTAAAGGCCAAGAAGCCATTAAGTCTGTATTAATTATAATTTAGATCTTTTATCAGATCTCACCTCCTCATCCTTCTATATATACTACTGCAGAAGATGAGAGAGGGGTTGGTTGCAGAAATTTGATATACACTTGAGCCTAAATTTCTGATTGTAAATAGTGTTCACTGGCTCTTGGAGCTCTGCTTGTGATAGATAGGTTAGGCTGAGATGTGTAGATGGTTGCTAAACTAAAGCACTGGACTTAAAGTTGTAACTGGTTTGGAGCATCAATACAAGCTGATTTATGGGATCTTGGTCTATGTTGACGATGATGCTTTTCTTATTGTAACTCGTCATTTTGTTTCTGTTTTCACTGTGTTCCATTTTCTCTTATAAAGAATAGCATGCATAGAGTTAGGACCTACTGTACAGTAGTAACCTTCTCTGACTGAAAATCTTTATATATATGTTTTCTTCCAATCTGTGTTATTTAGGAATGATTTAATTTAGTTTAAGCATAGGAATGCTGGCGTTCCCTCGTCTTATTGCCTTAGCTGAATATTATTCTTGAATGTTATGTTCGGTACTAGTTAAGTAGAGATGAACTATGGAAGATATGGTGAGCCCGGCCCGCTAGTTTCTACTCCAAAAGTTGCCTTCAAGTTTCCCTTTGTTTTAAAGTGTTTTCTATTGAAAGTATATCAAAATCAGGCTAGTTTAAAAGTACTTACCAGATCTTAGGCCATTCTGTGTTATCTTTTTGTTTGTCTTGAAAGTAACCAAGTAAAGCAGAGCTAGAAGAGGATTTGTGGTGAGCCCGACTCGCTAGTTTCTACTCCAAAAGTTGCCTTCAAGTTTCCCTTTGTTTTAAAGTGTTTTCTATTGAAAGTATATCAAAAGAAGGCTAGTTTAAAAGCACTTGCCTGATCTTAGATTTCTTTTATGTTTTTCTTAAGTGTATGTCAAAGCAGGATAGTTTAAAAGCACTTACCTGATCTTGGACTGCTCTTTGTTCTTCATCTGTTTAAATTTTCCTTCTTATTGTATCATTTCATTCCATAAATCAAACTTTAAAGAGACCCTTAGACATAGATGACTTTCCCCATGGACCACTCTTGAACCTGCTGTTCCAATTAAACCCTATTATGACTCCATAGCCCAATGGACTAAAACCTGCAATTATCTATCTTTTTGGCTGAAGCTTACTCTAATTGCTTGCACTTCCCACCTTTGAAACTCTTCGCATTTAGGAATTTGCACCTCAAACAATAATCATGCTCAACCATCCAAAAACAAACAAAACTCTTGGCCTTCATAACTAGCCTAATATCATAACCCCAAACTTCAAAGACAAATCCATATTTTCACTTATTGGAGAGATCCCTCTCCAGATTCAGGAGGGCTAGATCCTAGAATCTCAAATTTGGTTGAAGTAATGTTGCTTCTGCAGTTTTAGTCTCACCAATCTGCTAAAATTACAGATTCCTAACACCTGGACCTCCATATATGAGATCCTGGGGACTCCCTTGCAAGGATGCAAGTATCCCTCTAGTTGGAGAAAGATATCCTCCTTCCTCTGCATGAGGTGCTAGATCAACTCTAGAAATGACAGCGCTGTTGCCCTTAGCCTCCTCAACATGAGTGGGCAACCCTCCAATGATTGGATCCTCTTTTGGAAAAGGGATTTATTTGTCTCCTTGTGCCAAAATACAAGATGAAGGTCTTGCCTCCAACAAATTATTATGCAAGATATCAACCTCCATTATGGTTCTCTGAAGTGATTCTGAGTCTATGGTTTTCCCCATCACATGCAAGGGTTGTGTTTGTTCAAATGTGTTTGTTTCCTCCACATGTGTTTCAGAATTCTTCCTACCAAATATTTCCATCAAAGTTTTAATGAACCTTGCATAGGAAGAAGTATTTTCATTATTTAAAGTAAAGGAATCAAAAAACCACCATGCATAGACCTTACCTCCAAAGTGCAGCACTGCTACTTTGATGGCTTCATCTTTAGAAATCTAATGCTGCTACAGGAAGGTGTCTAGCTCTTCCACGCAAGCCTTGGCTGAACAAGTAGGGGAACCACCAAAGATAGATAGAAGAAATCTATCCCTATTATGTTGCTTGTCCCTCCTCACCTTGACCTTAAAAAACTCTGAGAAAGTGACATGAGCTCTAAACTTCTGAGTTTGAGATTCATACTCATGCAAGAAACCACTAAGAGTTCCTCTCTCGAGCATTCCTTCTTCTTATTTTCCTCTTATGGAAAAACTGGCCATGAGACTTTGCTATAAATCATAGGGTGTGGCTGCATGCTCACACTCCCTATAAGAAAATCTAGAGTTTGAATCAGTCTCAAACCCTCTTGGAGATTCTGTGCATATCTCCCTCCTTATCTTCTCAAATTCTTCATGAATGCTCTGCACATATTTTGGAAGAAGCTTTGTAAGCTTATCTTCCTTTTTCTCTCCACATAATGGAGTCTTCATCTTCTCTCTCCTTGATAGCATAATGGCTGAGATCCATAGGCTGAGCCAAGATTATGCTCTGATACCACTGTAATATCCCAAATTAGGGAAATGCTACAACAATGAGAATATCTCAAGATATTCTAAAAGTTGGAGATCCAGCAATATGCAAACACAACAATGGAGTAGCAGTGACACTCAACTCATAGAAATGTGAGAGAAAGCCATAGCCATCTTATTAAATAATAGCAGCAACAAATGAATACAAGATCTTGAGGGAAAGGTTACTCAAGATAGGCAATGCTCAGCCTCAAGAGACAAGTGCATAAATCATGATAAAACGCAGCTAAATATGTGTGCCCAAGCTATGACAACACAATTTTATAAGAGAAACTGCATGCTACATATGTAAAACACATGGATATAAAAATATATGGCCCAATACAACATTGGGAGTGAATATTTCAGCTCCCAAAGGATAAATCATGTCAATCCTGGAAAGATTGGCTATAAAATACAAAATTTGCAAAATGTCGAAGTTGCTGGGCAGCAGCTGCAACTCAGAAATAGAACTGGATGGAGATGGATGTAGATGATGCCCAAACTGAATATGCCTCCTCCAATGGATCTTTCAATTGAAAGGCTGATCCCCTCAACAAAGATCTCACCCTCCAAAAATCTACAAGAGCCCCACTGCAAATGCTTCACTAAATATAACAAAGTCACTGGATGAAACTGCGCTGTAGGGGCAAGAGAATGGTTTGGCCCAATGCCAAGATATGCAATCAACTCCAAAGGCCTCCAAACTGATCTCTCAAAGGAAAGAGAGACTCCTCCTCTGAAAAATAGTTGATGGAGGTGGTGTAGTGAACCCTCACTGCAACACCCTGCAACACAACATTATTTTGCTATAGAAATAACACTGTCTTGGAGGACGATGCTTGGCCTCAAGCCTGGATGTGAGGAAAATCAATGCAATCCCTCAAGAGGCCTCTCGAGAAGGATAGGAAATCCTAAACAGGAATCCCTCGTGCTAAGCAGCACTGCAACTCAGCTAAACAGCTAAAGATTGATGAAAGTGTGAATAGACCATAAAATCAATAATAAAAAAGCATGAGAAACAATGGCTGCCTTGCCCTCCTTTTAAACAAGTGAAGGCCCCCTCTCCATGGGTCCCACTCCTTTTAGGGTTTCCTCCACCAAATAACCCTCTTCCCATTCATACTGTGCTGTCTCTCTAAGTGTTCTCCACCTTTTATCCCAGTGCTATTGACTTGGTCAAACTTGACCTTGTCCACTTGCAAATGACCCTGTTCACACATGAGGGTGTGAAAACCAGCTCCAATGATGATCCCCTTTCATACTATGAGGGATTTTATTGAGGTTATCATTATGCATGGGCCTCCTTACCCATTTATTCTCCTCCTAGGTGAAATCAGCAAAAATTAATATTCCAAATTATTGTAGAAATTTTTTGGAATATTACATCTCAAGACAAAAATTTTGGTTCTTCAAGTGCAACTATGAGTGGAATTTTGGGGGAAGATGATGCTCTTTCATTTATCCTTCTTCTGGTCCTAATCTCAGGACTTGCAACCAAAAACTTCCCTTCACCTTTCTGCAATTTTAACCTTGTCAACATCACAAATTTGCAACCATTAACTTGCACAAAACTTCAAGAAAATATCAAGAAAATAACCTTGCCTTTAAACCAAAGCTATGATACCAACTTGATCTGAATTTGAATGTTATTTTTGCTGTGTTAATTTCGTTTTCAGATATAAAACTTATTTACTGATCTTATGCTTAATGTACATGTTTCCTTGTTGTTTATGTGTGTCAAAACATAAAATTAAACTGAGTTTTATGAGTGAATTTGAAAGCATAAAGCATGAATTTAAATGGCTGAAAAATAGAAACATAAATAATAGCAAACCACCACAAATGATCCATTAAAACATAGTTTTGATGAAGGAGTTCACCCCTCTTAGGCTACATCTCCTTGGTCCAGCTTCATAGCTTGGGCCTCTATATTAGCTCAATTGTGTTCAAATTTCTATTTACATGCATCAAATTCTCTTGGAACATATTCCAATGACTTCAAAATTTCAACATCTATCAGAAATTACTATTTATTTACTTAATTTGGCCTTTAGATGCTCTAGGCATGGCCTTCCCTCCTAGTGTCCCTAAGCTTCAAATTTCTTCAAGGAAACAAAAAATAGTGTAAAATTGATCCTCTGCCTTTGGAACATGTTTCAATGTGTTCATAGCATGTAAATTAGCTAAGAATGACTCCATCCGAGCTCAATTTGGTCGAAAATTGACTCAGTTATGGTAAAAACAAATTTTCCCCCAATTTTCCCTCTAAATCTGGAAGGACTCCAGTTAACTCAGGACAACTTTGGCAGAATCTCTGACTTTAGCGCCACCACTAATTATGCCACCAAATTAATCAATGTATTAACTAGTAGTTAATTAATTTCTAAATGGGTTTATCGGGTGGATAAGTGAGGTTAGAGCATTAAGCGGGTTTAACATAAATCATGGATTAACACAAACTTAACCTACGAATTACTATTAATTAATATGTGCTTATCCCGCACTTAACACATTTCTCAAAACAAATGTCAATGGATTTAGTTGCATGGGGAGGGGGTTGGCCCGCGGGGTTGGCCCCCTCCAAACCCTCGAATCAGATTCTGGAACATATCAAATATAAATTCGATGCATAGACTTTCAAGGAACAAGGGCCATGCCCCATTGGTAGAAGCGCACACTGTTTGTGGGGAGGTCACGGGGTCGAACCCCAACATCTGGCCCATATATATGTTTTGCCCAAAATTTAATATGCCACTACATATGAAACCTACACATATGTCAATCTTTTGAATACGCATAATGTGCCTCCAAACTATAGGTTATACAACCTTCAAACCATATTAACCATTGGACTTAGGACATAGATTTATATACGAACTTTGCAATTGTTTCAACCTTTGAATAGATGCGATGTATGACCATATAACTTCAACCACCATTAATAATGAAATTCAATATAGTTTAATAAGATTCAAACCTTTGGGTTTATAAAATATGCCAATGTTTAATAAACATTTTAAATGGGTTTATAAAATATGTGGCAATTAATAAATATATAAAGTTTGAAAATATAATATTCATATATATATATATATATATATATATATATATATATATATATATATATATATATTAAATTCAGCCTTAATACTCGAAAAGTAATAATTTCCCACATAAAAGTCATGAACCCAAATTCAACCTTAGGAGGTCATTGGACAAATTTTACCTTCACAAACCAAAATGGCGAATCCCGCAATGACACTTGTCATAGTCCCATTGGATAGAAACTGAAGAATATTCCCTGAATGCTGACTAGGCTGCCATGTCATCAGCGTGTACCTGTTCTACAATATTTTTATAAAACTTTGCATGTTCTAAACGACGATCAACAAACCATAACTTCCTCATCTAAACTCGATTTTCAACAAAATGAGTTGCATTAGATTCCTAGCGACGGGACTCGCTGGAGTTCTAGTTTCATTCAATTCTGAGCACTTTCATTTTTGTGCTAAAATACTTAGCCTCTGATCAAACCAAATCATGGGCACAGGCGGGAATATCACTTCCAGGAAAGTTATCCATCATGGTTTAGCATTAAATATATTATTTCCACTGTTCCCTTCATTCAACCAGATCCTAATTAGCATATCCTCCACCACATCGCTCTTGTTCGTGGCAATGGGAGAGCTCTGAATCCACTCCACCATATCCCAATATAGAGCATACCCCATGAAAACCATGTATTCCCTGAAGGAATCCTGGCTTTCACAGGGAATAACAAAGCCATAATGTGTCTCTTCCCTGGGCAAAGGCCTGAGAGACTCAACCAAGTTATCATATCAAAAGTAAATATCATCATCCATTTTCATGACATAGTCGTAGAGAAGTCACATGGCGGGCAGACTAGAAAAATATTTATAACTCTTCCCATTACTCATGTTCTCCTAACAAACCAAGATTATGATATCATTGCATCTCATGATTTACAAAGGCTCCAAGATTCTTTGGTTGTCCTTGTACATACTATAGAATACAAATCTCACATCAATTCTTGCTGGGGTGGGGATTGTATTCCATAGACCATGCAAAGAAAATTCCTTCCTCGATACAGATATGCATGAGTGAGGACTCCCGACATAGTACTGAAATGAGGATCATGATCAGGCCTCCTCTCCTTTCGAGGACTGAGCTCTAATTCATGGTTGCAATCCCCTATTTTTTTTTGGGTTCAACATATGTAAGGAAGGTACAATTGATGAAGATCTTCTCCTCAAACATTGATTTTCGATAAAATTTCATTGTCAGATTTCACAAAAATGATGGAATTTAAATATGTAATCCATGATTCTTTCTAATTAGATAAATTTAAAACATATATTAAATAATTAATAGTTTATTATGTAAATAAATATATTTTTTATTAGTTTTATTTATATAAATATTATAATACATTAGAATTTATAAATGATTATAAAGTCATATTTTTCAATCCCATCCCAGATATTGTGAAACAATCTCCAAAGCACTAACAATATCATTTAGACTAGATAAATGGCATCATATTTCATGTACTGGAAGATCTAATTTATTCACTTCTGTAGATGTACCATGATGCATATCTTGACTTTCTACTTTCCTTTCAACTTTTTCAAAAAAATATGAACTTGGACATTCAAAAACTCCAATTGGTGTTTGTTCAACATGGTAATTTGAAATAGTTGAGTGTAAAGTTTCCAACAATGAAGAAACAAGTGCATCCATACTAAGCAGGTCCTCTGCAAAATGGAAAATGTACACACAGTGAAGGAGTCTGATTTTGGACACTATCAAGAAAAACATTTTTCTGCACACTTTGTGAAACACCTTTGCCATTCCCTTCAAGTAGTAGGATAATAAAAAATATTGTGTTCCCCAGTAAATTTCTTCTGGTGACTTGCAAAGAATTCTCCCAACAATGCAAATAAATTGAATGGATTTTACTGAGAAGCTAGATGGAATCATTCTTGCACCACCGAAGCACATTGTAGATGAATTCATATAAGCAATCCATGTGTCCGAGTGCAAGGAAAAAGGAACCTAATATGTTGCTCCCTGTCTGTAACTTAACACAAGTAGCTACATGATGTGAAACAAAGTACTCACCACATTCTTCTCTACAAGTCTCCTAGTAAGGTTGGAACATCCCTGTTTCACATTAGAAGTAGAAGTATACACCTCAATTTTTCCCTCCATTAAGAATTTTTTCATAAACCTTAGTATAATGTCAAAAGCAAAAAATAAAATAAAACTGTACCTTCTGCCTCAGGTTTTGTAGAAACTTTTTTAATCTGAGTTATTAAATTCTTGCACCAACGAGAAGAGGCATTATTTGGACTGAACGAGCTACTTTCTTCTTTACTTCCCTAAATTGATGTTAAATTTCTCATTTTTTCTGAAATATAGATAGAAATCATGTCCTCTCTTTAAACTTTGGAATTCGAAGAAAAACTGAGAATCATTTTCTCCAAATCAAGAGCTTTTGACGAAGCATTGAGAATATCATCCAAATAATGTTGGATGTTGTGAAACATGTTATTCAAATTATTTTCATCTTAAAAGTAAGAAGATAGAATCTAGAAGTCAACAATTTTTTTCTTCTCTTGACCTTCATAGATAATTTCTACTTCTATGACATGTTCCTCACAACTCACTAAAAGGCATCTGTGTCTTTCATCTTCAATTTTCTCTTCAAGTCCATTTACCTGCTCAATATCACTTTGAGTACCCAAATTATTACTATGTGTATTGCTATTCTTTCTGTTATTCTCAAGATCTATTGGAGGATATTAAGACAAATTTTATTCTATAGCATACTCATCCATTTCTACTCCAGATGATTTTCCACATTTTATCTCATCTAGATTTCCCATATTATCATCCTCACAAACTAAATGAAGCGAAAAATTATTATCCAAAATAACTGCAGTTCCTTGGAACTTTTGGCTCATGTCATGTTTAAATCCCCCAATGTCACAACCTTTGTTGGTAAAAGGAATAAAAACCTGAGATGGAAAATGTTCACAGGATAGATTAGGGCAGTGGCCCTCCAGTTGTTAGAGAACTTCATATGGATTTGGAAAACTACGTGACGATAAGCCTTTTTTTATCTTGAAAGTAACATTATTTATCATTGTATCTGTCCAAGTCAAATAGTTTTGTGCCATCAAGGAGTTGGATAGAAACACCATTCATTGTTTCAAGTACATCAGAATGATAAATTTTACCAGTAAGCTGACCAATGTCATCATATAATGTTTCCTCTAAGGAAGGATCAAAGTGTTTACCTGCTACATCTTCAAGGTCCATATAAGACATTTATGGCATAGTAGGTGACAGTAAGGAATTTTTAGCTTGAACGTAAAGTTCTTCATCAGGATCATTATTAATCTGTAACATCTTATTGATATCAAAATAAAATAGAGATTTTGTATCAACTTGTGTTGCGGGAAAAACTACCCTAAGGTCCGGGTTGAGGGACCCAACAGAGTTGAAGGCATGCAACAACAAGAAGCAATCAATTTAAAGGTCCTAATGCTTAAACTAGTAAAATATGGAGAGATGAATTTATCTGTATGTCCTATGTTTTAGGCATCCCACAGGGTGCAAACCCTCTACTTCTCCACGTGCTTCAAGGCCTACAAATCATTCAAGAACAATCACATAGACTAGTTGTACAACATATATATCCTAAATGTCAGTATGTAAGAACATATAAACTCATAAAATATAACATGAAATAAACATCTATAAGATCATTAACATGTATAAGAGACATATAAGGTCATGCCATCAAGAACAAGACAGAGCTTCTTTATTGATGTATGTAAATGAAATGTGGAGATATCACCTCAAATCAGTCACAGCTCCAAGAGAAACCATCCTATGGATCCGTCCAGCCCAAGCCTCAACAATCTTCCTCCATAAAAGGTGCACAAGGATGTCACATAAAGGAGGTGAACATCTCAAAGAAGGAAACAAGGGTTTCCTGAACCTAGGAAGTGCAAGAGGCATAGGGATAATTAGACTCGATCTGGGCTATAACAAGCTATAGTATCAATGCCTTTTCTCTGTCCTCCATTAGGCCTTCCCGACGAGGTGTATTTATACTTCCTCAAATCAGTTTTTCAGTTGGGAAATGGTTTGGCCACAGGCTGGTGTAAGTGGGCTTCAGGTAAAACTTGTAAACCCCACCCAATTAATAGGGAGATTATATATTTTTTAATATATTAAATTGTATATACAGGTCAGATATGAGTGGACCCGTGTCTGTACACGTGTAATACATGGCACAATCACATATGGAATTCAAAATAATGGTTTTTAAGAAAATTACCAAGTCCGAATGGGAATGGCTGCCCAAGTCCAATACATAGATCATCAAGTATATAAAGGTGATAAATGATGCTATAACATATGCCCTCTAATATATGAGGTCATAAGGGGTACATGATGGCCAAAATGTATTATGTGCATAAGAAAGAATCTTGCGAGGACTTGAGAGGACTTCCCCAGATTTTAGCCTGCCAAAAACCAGTGAAAGAAATAAAAAAAAAATCTCATGTCTGAGGCGGGCATACTGATGCTCAGTAAAAGTAAAACATGTCTGCATAACAAGTATGGAGCAGATCCAATATGTATACAGGTATAGAAGAAACTGTAAAGTACATAGTGAATAATCTGATCATTGCCCAGAAGTACATATCAAAGTCATGTCAAATTATCACATATAGAAGATTGCTCAATGATGCTGCAAAGATATCTGATCACTGAAGTCACAACTGAATCTCCAAATACCAAATCATAAGTGGTGGAAAAATTGGTACTACATAGAACTCGGGTGCCAACATATAGAATGCTGTTGTAATGAATTGAAACATATAAGAGTGGATAGTGTCACTGGCAGAAAACCAAAGGAGTTTTCAAAGTGAACCAAAGTATGTTGATGCAAAATCGAGGTCTTCACCATTCGCTATGGTACAATTATACACAATGGGAATAAATGAGCTGAACTCGACCATGTGAGAAATCGTTTGATTACTAGTCATTGATGTATACCATTAACAAACATGAGACAACTCACTGATAATGATGATTAAAGTCAAGGTACCCAGTACAATATAATAAGTATGAGTGAATGAGTTGAAGTCGAACACTTTATGTAATATATAAATCAGGAGACATTGATGTATTCTCACTGTCGATAGTGAAGGAATCTACCACTAATGACTACAAACCCCAAGGTACTGACAAAAGGACTCTAGATCTTATTCCCAAAGCAATGTGTTGGAGTCGATGAGAAAACATTTACTGGAAGGAAGGCATTAAGGCATCCCACATCAATCCAATGTGAGTGTAACCCACAGGCCAAAATTTGGAAGGAATCGGGCGAAGAAAAGTGAAGTAACCAACCCGAAGCATGTTTCTAGCATGCACAAAATGTAGCTAGTGCACGGAAGAAACCCTTTGAACCAACCAATAATGAAAGTTCACAAAGAGGTGAGGAATATATCGATAAGGTCAAATGGAAACTAAGGAACTACATGAATCCCATGTGTGATAATGTAAGCTGAAGTCGAGCACAAGGAAAACCACTCAGTCAAAGACCCATGATGTTGATAAAATGATGGGAATAAGGTCACCTATCAATAATGAAAATAGGGCCAGGGTGTGGATCTAGGTTTACTCGTAGAGAAATTTGTTGAAGTTGATAAGAGACAAAGCCGCCAGCAAGAAGTCAATGAAGAACTTCTCAAACCAGCACGAGAAAAGGACTAAATAATTGATTTGATAGAACAAGACTCTGACAGACCAAGGATGGCTGATTGAAAAATGAGTCAAGAGACACCACAGAAAGGCCGAATCAGGTTTACGTCCCTTGACCAAAAGCATAAATCATTTTGACTATGGCAGCATATGATAAATTTGCATAAGTTTGTCATGCAGGAGGCACGAACAAACCCGCCATATGATTGGAAGAGATAACCAACCGGGGGAGTACTGACTTGATAACAAGGTTATGGCTTCTCCTAAGTCAAACTAAAGCCCATCCCAAAATGGAGAAAAGACTTACCTTTTTTTTTTCTTTGTTCAGGGGTGACACAACTGACTCTTAACTGCCATAAAATATGGAATTAATGTCACAATCCCGCTCTTTTTTTGGATATTTAATTTTTTAATATTTTTAATATTTAAAGCCTGGAAATGAATAAAAGAATTCCTATAGTACAGTGGATAGAACGAGTGTCTATGAACATATGCTCTAGTTCCTAGGATATGAACAATCCTATGTTCAATGCAAGGTGATGAAACTGGTAAATGACACTCAAAGGAATGTTCCATCCACGGGAAAAAGTGTCGAGTTGCAGAGGCTAAGTGATTGCAAGGCTAACTTTTCAGAAAGACATGGGAAAAAATAGGGCTTAAGCACGAGTCCAAGTGAAGCCGACTTAAGGCCAAGATATAAAAATGGTCAATATGCAATGCAGCAAAACAACTCAACAAAAAATGGGGGCCTCTAGGGTATAAAGTCGGAAATATAGCAAAGAAGAAGAAGAAGAATGAAGCTTCATTGCATAAGTCATGGTGGGAATAAAGAGGACTCCTGAGCCTACACAATTTGCAACATGGGCGACATGTGCTAGCGAGGATCTAACTAACAATCCCATGTAAAGGATGGCTCTACCATCATATCATGATTTATAAGTCGATGAGTGAAAATGGTTTAATAATCACAACATGATGGGGTCGACCCTGTAGCAATATTTTAGTATGGAGGCTAGTATGCATAAGTGCAACGGAAAAAAATTCCCTAATCTAAATGCCAGTTCTGAATACAATACCTGCCATGACAGGTCAGCAGTCATGGAATCAAAGAAAACATGGAATCATCTCGAAATCACCAAATGGACCTGTAAACAACCTATCCCAACACTTACAAGCCAAAAAGGTCATAAAGTCTTGGACAAATTCAAAAAGTAAACTCAAAACTTTAGACAAGTGGGTTTTCAAAAAAATTTGAATTTTGGGCATAAATAGGCCTTTTGGACTCACATTTGGTCATTTGTGCTTTTTGAATAATTTGTGAAAGAGCTCTGGAGAAAAAAATTCCCAACTTTGAACCGGACCAATTATCAGTCGAATCAACCCAAATCTTCCAGGTATTCTCCTCAACCAGCTTAGTAATCAATTTAATTTAATCAATTCAAGTAATTTTTGATGAATTTCACCATAGGATTTATGATTTTTTAGAAACCCTCTGCATATACGCGGGTTCCAAATTTCGAACTCGCATCTAGACGAGATTGTGTAGGAAGGAACTCATGTATGCGCAGAGTGAAATTTAAAATGAAGTTCTAATGGATTTTTAATGAATTGATCTAGGATGACCATTTTCTGGAGAGAGGGGGAGCATAACATAATTGACAATGAGGTCATGGAGGACTAATTATCCTTAGATATACTCCAGGGATGTTCTTTGCTCGAGTTTTTTAAGATGATAAATATGAAAACAAACACCAAACTGCTTGAAATTATCGTCAATTACTGGGAGCTAGAGGAGGAATGCTTCATCATTGATAAAATTCCATTTTGGATCGAGATTGAAAACATATATTTTATAACTGGTCTCTCTCGAAGGGGAGAACCAGTAAATTTACATGGCAAGCCCATAGGAGGGTTGAATGTGGAATATTACATTCGTATATACTATGCTGAGGGTACTCAGAAGGTCGGGAAACATATCCCAATTAGAGATGTGCAAGGTTTGCAAATGAAGATACTTCTTTTCACCATTTTTAGAGTAGCCGGATTAGCTTCATTGCACCAAGCCTCACGAGGGAACATGAGTTTGGCAGTGGAATTCTTGACTACACAATATGATTGGTGCATTGTCTCGCTAACCAATTCGAAGAAACGACCTACTTGTTAGTATGAATCTTAATCGCAAGCGTACGAAAAAGGCTCACTTTAGCCTTGCATAGCAAACAACCCTAACAACAAAGATGGCTACCAATATCTTTAGATATGCAATTAGTTGACCAAGATAAATGCTGCAAAATCTAGATCTATGCATTAAAAGACATTAATAAGTAAATAAAAGCAAGAGTTGCTCCATGCATCCAATAGATAAGATTGTTTTAAATATTTTTTGTATTTTTTGACACCTGGGAAGGGAACATAGAAAGATGTTATCAGTCCCCCTCAATGGGATGGGTTCTTGTAAGTCCTCAACACTTCAAATCTAAAATCCCTCTCTCTTGATGGTGTAGAAAACCCAGACAGAAATGGAACTCAAAGGGAGCTCCTAAGAAAAATGGTAGCAAAATATGACAATGATGGTGGATCAAAGTCAGACCAAAAGTATAGATCTAGAGTGATCTTTTGGCAACAAAAGGTAGTGAGTGAATGGAAAAACCCTTCTGTTTATAACAAAATATTGAGTTAGTCTAAATATTGGTGCATAACTAAAATATTATTAACCAAATCAAGATCCAACATTTATGGAATATTTTATTATATTTGTTGGAGGGAAAAATAATTTGACTTTGGTCAAATCCCTTTATTTATAAATAAAAAATAAATAAATGCTTTATTTATTATTTTAAGGATGTGGTTGAGTAATAATCAAATAAATAATGATTTATTCAATTATTTATGAATGATTTAGTCAAATTTAACAAGGAATATTATTTAAATAAGGTTTAAATAATTATTCCTAGAAAATAATAAGATAAATAATGATTTATCTAATTATTTTTCTTTTCTTGGGTTAAATATGACCAGAAATATTAATTAAACTGCTATTTAACTAATAATTCCTTGAGGAAAATAAAACAAATGTGGATTTATTTAATATTTCCTCATGGGGTTTCCTATTTAGACCATAAACAACTTAATAAATGTGATTTACTAAGTTATTTTTCATAGTGAAAGAAATTTTACTTAGGGTAAAATTGGTCTTACATAGTGTACTTTGGTCCATCTAATAGTAATAGGTTAGATGACCAAAAAATGGTGTAACCCTACCTCCATCACAAAGAATAAAACAAAACACTATGGTTATGGGACCATTTTATGCACATTCTTCTTTGAGAGGATTCCAGGGCTTTGTCCCAAAGGTATCTTTACCATCAACAACCCTCGAGATCCACGTATAGCATGTTGTGTTGATCTAAGAAAGAGGCTATGGGGTGGAGAGGTCCCTAGAACTACCTAGGATGACGAGTTCTTCTTTTGGTGGGAATAACAAGTGATTGTAGTGGAGGATTACCCCTACGCTGGCATGGAATTCAAGGGAGATGATGATTTTCCCTTACTACCCGGTGCTGCATGGGGTGCGATTGGTAAGATCACATACTGATTTTTTGATTATATGGTTTTTTGGATTTTCCATATTTTAAAATGAACAAATATTTTTGATAGGACAATTGAATTACAAATTTATTTATCATGTGAAAAATATTGGACCAGTCAGACCATAGGGTTTCCCAAGGCACAGACATCATGGATGAGAGACTGAGAATGCTGCAGAGGACCCTGGGAGAGTTCTCCATGCTATTCAGAGGAACTTGGAGGGTTTGACCCTCCATGTCCCTATGGCCGGAGTTGAGGACCTCCCCAAGGAAATTCAGAGACGTGTGGTCGGTGTACCACATGATTCAGTGTGGTTATTCCGTCATGTGGCCACAACCATAGTATTCTTCTGTGACACCTATCAAGGGCAGGGCCCACAGGGATAGAATTTTTGTGGTGACCGGATGACTGCAATATTTTTTGATAATGGACATGATCGAGCATAAGCCCTAATTTTGTAGGACATAATTGTCTGATTTTTGTATATTTTTGAACACAAATCTGATTTATATATATACAATGATTTTATGATGATATTGTCTCATATATAAAATGATGATTGATGTTTTTTGATTATTAATGTATTGAATGATTAATATGTGAATCAGTTTCTTGATTAGCTAATGAATCTGCATACGAATTTTCTGAACGTGGAATGTGAATGTATGTAACATAATTAAATGATCGTTGCAACAAACACACTCTCAGAAATAATCAATATAAAAATGGATCTCTACACAATAAGTGTTTTTCAATTTTCAAACAACTAGCTGTGAATCCAAGTACACTACTAATGAACCAATACCAAGGGACATTTCCATTGAAAGTAGATTGATCACCGCAGTATATTCTGCTACATTGTTCAAAGCGGGACCAATACACATGCCCCTTGAGACTAGCAACTGACCAGATGGATAGTATATTACCAAAGGCGCGGAAGAAAGATTCCAGGTATGTCAACTAGCACCATCGGAAAAGCCAAAATGACTCATTCCATCCACAAACCCCTGCTGAAGCAAATAAAAAACATCAAGGTCACACTAGAATCGATAGATGGTTATGCACAAAAAATACAATATATACAACCAAAGAAAATGTTAGGCAACTGCCTAGGCATAATACTTCTTAAGATAGAGCCTGTTATCACCATATTTTTTTTTTCTAAACTCTGAAAGTTTAATTGTTCTAGGCATGGTATCAAATAGGTCTTGAGTCATTTCATTCTTAAAAGGGTAAGTGATAGGGTTTGAAGTCTTCAAAGTGTCATTTTAAAGTTCCAAATAAATTTTAAAAGTTTCATTTCATGGTTTAAGGGTCCCATCAGCCATTTACAAGTCATGTTTTAACCTTTGAAAAAGTTGTTTTTTTTTGCAATAAGCCACGAAACCGCACTTCCGTACGTAGCGCAACCAGTTAAAAAAAAATAGTTTTGCGCTATGAAAGCGCTGCTACTTTCGTAGCGCATATCCCCGAAAATGTACTAAGCATGCTACGAAAGCGCAGATTCGTAAGGAAGTCATGTCAAATCATCAAATCAGCCAGAATCCGTTAAGTTTTCATCATTAGGTGTTAGTTAAGGGTTATTTCCAGAACGTGTAGCCGTTCAAACTCATCATTGTAATCGTAGAGGTCTCATTATGTAAGGCAAATTCGAATTTGAAAAGGCTGATTACTCATTCTAGTTTTCATGCAAAACACTTCAACATATCTTTTTCAAGTGTTAAGCTTATGGTCATCTAACACCAAATATTTCCTCATCCATTATCAAGCGAGGCTGATAATCAGATTCTACAAGAAGCAGAAAAAAATTTCTGAGTGCAAGAATGACAGAAGAGAACAAAAATCACAGGTCAGGGCATTGCTTAAGGTCAGAACCTAAAAGCACAGGAGCCCTAGCTAAAGATAAAATAGTGTTAGAGGCCTTCAGGAAGGCAGGGTATTTAAATTTTTGTGAAAAGTTGTAGGGGGGACACAGTCAGGTAACAAAGGAATTTGCCTTGCATTTTAGTGGTTCAAACATAAAGATTGGAATATTAAATTTATCAGTTACTCCTGAGACGATAGCTTTGGTAACTGAGATTCCGAGAGGGAAATAAACATGGTTTAAGGGTTTCATATTTGACATGGAGGCATGCAAGGTGTTTCTAAAGCCAAAATTCATAGAGATGGATTTAAACAATGCAATTCCCAGGAGCTGCATCAAAGAGAGATATGCAAATCTACTCTTTTATATCCAGAGGTACTTTACATGCGAGGGCAGGTATCATAAAGTTTATTCATACCATTTAAACTTCTGTTACATTTTACAGGCATGATATATTTAGACTTGCCATTTTTCCTGTATAGAAGCATAGCTAACATGGTAGACAAAGTTCAAATGAAATCTGAGGGATGTGAAACTTCTCTATTTCACCATGGCCTAATCAAACTGATGGTATTAAATGAACTCAAAAAAATTAACAAATAATGGTCATCATTTTTATTTTTATGTGGATTTGGAGTAGAAGCTCAAACTACAGGCAGTAACCCTAAGGCAAAAGAAACTCCACCAGGAGAATCTAGTAAGCCTATAGTGACAAGGACAAAAAGGTTTGTGAAGTTAAAACCTAGAAAACAGGTGAAAGAACAGGTAGGAAAGATATCAGTTGTCATTAAAGAAACTCCTCAATCTTCAAAACAAAGGTTAGATGAAATTGAAGAAATTGCACAGAAGCAATCAGCTGATAAACAAGTTCAATAGAGATTGACTAGGTGTCAAGTTGCAAAAGCAAAGGGAAAAGCAGTGTTTTCAGGAACAAGTGATAGTCCAGGTCTAAAGGGAAATTTAGATGTTATATTGCAAGCCATAGACATAGAAGAGTCCCCTTTGGTACAAGCTGACTTCATAAGAATTGATGAAGATAAACAGAAAACGATGAAGTCATCTAAAAAATTGGAGTTCAATGATGAGGATGCAGCATATGTCTTCAAGGCTAGGAAGCCTCTAACCAGACATTCAAGGAAATTGCAAGAGCTTAATGTTGAGTTAGAAGAAATAGAGGAAAAATCTACTTTTCATGAAGAATTTATATATATTTCTTCACCTATACCAGAAAAGGCCAAAAACAGAGTATTCTCCACACAAACAAAGAAAATCAGCTATGAAGAGATGGAGGAAAAATTGAAATTAGCCAATTATGAAATTGTCAAATTAAAGAAGAGAGCTAGAAAGCATGCTATTGAAAAAACAAGTTTCAAGAAGATGAAAGCCCTCTGGGAAAGTGATAAGGTTCCTAAACCAGAAATAATTAGCAGTGAAGCAAAATATTTCACTTGGACTGTACCAGCCATAAAAGAAGAAAGATTTGTAAGGGTTATGAATAATCATTTGAGGACCAACAACAAGAGACTAAGGAGACAGGTTAAAGACTTAGAAATTCAGCTAACAAGGTCTCAAGAAAAGCTAAAGCAACAGTGAAACAAGGTAATGGAGAAATGCAGAAAAATGATAAATTTTAAATCAGTTTTCATTAAGGTGAAGACCAATTTTGATGACAATTATCTTTTTGAGGTTAAGCTGGTATTTTTTTTTTTGATAAAAATATCAGTCCTTGTGAAGTGTAAATATACTCAAATTAAAAATTTCTGAAAGTCTGTTTTGAAATAAGCTTACACAACAGTTTCGTAGCGCGCTACGAAAATGCTGAAGATGACTTTTTGCACCTTTACATAGGAATTTTGGAGATAGGGTTGATGGGTCTTGAGTTTAAATGTTGTTGGTGGAAGCATGAAGACTATAGGTAAAGGCTCCAATTGTAAAACAGGAGAAAAAAGGGGTTAAAGGAATTTTTTTCAATTACCTACAAATTGCGCTACGAAAAGAGGCTACTTTCGTAGCGCAGACATATTCATACCCTTTTACACTATTTCGGAGATTTTTCTTTGCACAGGTGGAAGACTAAAGGTTTCAAGGCAGTGATTAACACATGTGACACATATGAAACTAAGCTATCAATGTTAACAAGTGTTCGAAGATGAAAATGGAAGTTAAGGGCTAAAATGCAAGAAACCTGTCTCCTGATTTTTAGGACGGTTTTTGGCATCATCAGTAGGATTACCTTAAAGGTGGAAGCATCATCAAAGTTTGAATACATGGGATTTCAGCTGTCAAAGGAAGTATTTAATTTTAGATAAGGTTGTTGCAAGCATATTTAGGAGTTTCACTCCTATTAGAACTAGGATTTTTTCAAAGGCAGTAAAGTTGTCACTTTGTAATTAATGGCATGTTTAAGATTAGAAAAGATGTCAAAATAAGAGAATTTAAATTCTCTGGTGGAGGATCAAGGAATCCTAGATTGTAAATTCTCTATATAAAGCATGAAATCGAATTCATAAGGGTTGGGAATTTTCATTAGCAACTGACTGTGTTATTGTGGTTGACTGTGTCTTTTTCAACTTAATACAGAGATCTATTTTGACAACTCAAGATTCACAAGGATTTTATGTGTATCATATTTCTATGGCCTTCCTTATTATCTATTTGTAGTAGTATTTGTATGTGTTACTTAGAATTCATTTGAAAATGCTCTAACTTCCTTCACATGCAAATAGACTGTGTTTTTCATTGTGTTACTGTTTTATTCATTAACCTAGACTCCAAGTTCCTTGACTTCCATGCTAAACAGATTATGATGTTTTTTTGAAGAATATCTTGACTCCATGGCCCAATGAATTTTTGCTAATCTGTGATACAACCAGTGGTACTTTTTATCCTTTTATTTTAGAGTTAGCCATCTATTCATTAATCAAAATCATAGACCTTTAAGAGAGCCCTCTCAGGTTGAGGAGGCTAAGCCTCAACCAAAATATTGGTCTGAAAGAGTTACATGAAGTCTACTTGGTGAGCAGCCTATCAGGGTCAGATTTTGTGATAATAGAGCCCATTTTTGGGCTCCTCTAGCTTGTTTCCCTCTAAATCAACCAAGGCATAAGCTCCCTTCTTAAGGAATCTTTTTACAATGAAAGGATCATACCACATGGATTGGAATTTTCCTGCCCCCAAGGCATCCTTGTCCTGCTCATAGATGAAAGCAAGGTCACCTTCAGAGAAAACACTAGGTTTGACTGCCTGATCATACTGAACCTTCACTATTTTCCCTTGGGACTCTTTAATCGTAGCTGCATCTCGGTGGTGCTCATCGATACATTCTAGATAGACAAGGCATTATTCGTGACTTGAAGTGTCAGGAAGAAGCTCAACAACCAAATTAAGGGAAGGAATATCACACTCAACAGGAAAGATCGATTCCAAAACATAAACTAGCTGGAAATGAGTGAGCCCGGTTGTAGTCTTAATAGACATCCGATATGCCCAAAGCACAGGATACAAGATGACATGCCCATTGGAATTAGCTTTATTGATTGTCCTTTGCTGGATAACCTTTACCTATAGTAGATTCTGCTGTGGACCATAGCTATAGTAGATTCTGCCACGATGAGATACAAAAGGAAGTCTTTGCTATAATCAGGTGGACTCAATAAAGGAGAAGAGGTCAATGATTTTTTCAAAGCATCGAACGAGCATTGAACAAAGTCATCCCACAAGAATGGAATTCCCTTCTTCAATAATCTCATTAATCCTTTCGTTAACTCAACGTACTTAATGATGAATCTCCTCAAGAAATTGGCTTTTCCTTGAAGACTTTGAGGTTGACGAATAGAAGACGGGGGAGGCAAATGAAGTATCAACTCAACCTTGAAGGGATCTATCTGAATCCCTTCAATAGACACGATGAATCCCAACAGCCGATTGGATGTGATGGCAAAAACACACTTATTAGGGTTCAACCGGATTTTATAATAACGAAATATTTCAAAAATCTATTGAACATGAGAGGGATGATCAATTTGCTTTCGAGATCAAGTAGCTAAATCATCCAAATAAGCTTCGATGATATGCTTAATGTCATGGAAAGCATAAGACATGGCCCGCTGGAAAGTAGCTCCAACATTTTTAAGACAAAAGGGCATCTTTTTGTATGAAAATTTACTCCATGGGAAAATAAACGCAGTCTTGTGTTGATCTTCAGGACGGATGGCAATCTGGTTGTATCTTGAGAAACCATCCATGAAGGAGAAAATATCATTCCCCGCACAATCATAAATAATCAGATCAAGAAATGGTGTGGGGTAATTATCCTTTGGACATTCCTTATTAAAATACCTGAAATCAATGCAGACTCAGATTGTTCCTTGTTTCTTGTCCACAGGCATTGGATTCGAAACCCACTCATTTAAAATAACGGGGTATATGAAACCCGCCTTAAGTAACTTCTCAACCTCAGCCTTGATAGTTGCGGCTTTTCCAGGGTTGACTAAACAAATCATTTTTCGTATAGGCTTAGCATTCTCGTAAGTCTTGATCTCATGCTGGAAAATAGATGGATCAATTCCATGCATTTCCTCAGAAGACCAAGTAAACACATCACAAAAATATTTAAAGAGATCAATATAAGTCTGAATCTCTTCAAGGGAACATTCAGCTTCGATGAAAAAAATCTCTATAATGTTGGGATTCCTGGAAATGTTTACTGAGATAGTCTCAGAAATGACAACCATGTTCCCTTCATCAAAAACTTGTGCTGGAGCCAGAGGGTTCAAGACCAGGTGAACATAACCAAAATACAAAGGACTAGACATTATTGACTCAAATTCTCGTAAATCTAGTAGAAAATAGGACTGATGATGTAAACCATCCCACTGTATTTCCAAACTAGTCATTGCCTTGAGGCTAACCTCTTCAAATGGAAGAACAATATCAAGGCAGTCCCGAACAAAAGATGAATTACGTGTCTAAGTAGGAGCCACATCTCCATCTAGATCCTCTGGTGAAAGAGAAACTGGAATGAAATTTTCAGAGTCAACAATATACTGATAAGAAATATTTGATTAAGATATTGGGAATTCATTCCACCCACTTGACCTTCTTCCAATGTGGTAGTAGGAGAAGGCAATGTCCAAGGATCCGAAAAATAATGAGTTCGAAAGAACTCTCTTCGAGCAGGAGCCCTGGAGGTTAAGATAGCATTAATATGAACGAAAGGAGGTGGAATATCAAAGGTACCCATCAATGAGGTATACATTCTGACCCCTAAATTATACATAGGTTGTTTGGCATCATTCATCAAGGGTACAATAGAGTCAGAAGATGCATTTGGATCTATCAAAGAATATTCCATCTGATCAACAATGAAAATCCTCCCTTCATGAGGAAAACACAAGATGTGAAACAATGATCAAGAAATAGCATCCATCTCATAAATCCAATTCCACCTCAATATAAGGTTGTAGTCCAAAATTGCATCGACTATCTCAACTTCAATATTGATAACTTTAACCCCAACACAGATGGGAAAAGCTGAAACAATGCCATGTGGCCTGTGAGAATGTCCATCAAATGCACTGAGAAGAGTAGGTGAAGCCACGGCATGAGGGGATCCAATGGCTTTCCAACATGAGATAGACAAGACACGTGTGGAACCACTCTCATTGACTACAATTCGAAATACATTAATTTTCTGATGCGTAGATTTGACCTAAAAGTCCATGTGATGATGGAGTCTCTTCTTAAGACTAGACATATCAAATGTAATCATAAGGGAGTTCTTTGGATCAATTTCCTCGATCGCAGTGAGCAACGCACTCCTTTGTGCTGGGCACGGCTAGAGTACCTAGAACACAGACATAACAGAAGGAATCTGAGTCAGATATTCTACAATGGAGTAGTTCTGGGCTGCCTTTTCATTAGGGTTGATTTTCGAACGTTTAGCAGAACCTTTTGGTATGCGACGTACAGGCTCAACTATGGGCCTCTCAATATGGAGTGGCTCAGAAATATCAAGCATACCCTTAGCCTTTGAAGACTCGAATTCACTATAATCACGTGATCTTGTAGCCACATCAACGTGATAACTCATCATATATACATTTGAGGAGTTTCCCCCTTCCTAGTTGCCCCCAGTAGGAGCTCCAGTATTAGCATTTGCGCCAGCAAGAATTTGTTGCCCTTAGGGAAAAGGGTTAGTTAGGACAACTTGGGAACTAGAGGAACCCTGTTGAGCTAACAAGCATTGAACATCCTGAATGTTAGGGCAGAGATGGGTGAGATGGTATCTAGTGCATAACTTGCATGGAAACTTCACTTTATTATTTGTCTCTCTCTTACCCTCTCTAACATTATCGTTGGATCTATTCACATTATCCTTCCCATCCTTATATTTCTTCTTGTTATTATTTTGTCCCTTCTTCTTCCCGTCATATTATTGATTTACTTTAGGGTTAGAATATTTAACATCATTAATTGTTAAGGGCTGGGAAGGTGCAGACAACGACGACGTAGCCTGAATAGAAGGAGAAGATTGTAGAAACAATTGTTGCAGTTGATTCAAAAGGTTATCCATGCCACTATCGATCGTATCGACAAGCCCATCAACATGAGGAAATAGAAATTAGGGGGATTTTGAGGTATAAAATGGGCCTCCTAAGGAAATTATAAAACAATAGTGGAAATAATAAAATAATATTTGATTACATCATCAAATTTTAGAGGGAAAAAAGAAAAAACTACTTTTTCAACTCTTATTTTCAACTTATCTCCCAATTTTTTTACTCAAATGTTGAGAGGTAGTACTCGTTGGATGAAAATTTTAATTCCTCATCCAAGGAGTACCCATGTTGCATAATTTCGATGGGTCCTGCTGCACGAAAAATGAGAAATACGTGAAAAACATGATTGCAAGGTCTATTGAAAGTTTTTTTTTTTTCTTATGTATTTCTCATTTTTTGTGTAACAGGGTCTATTGAAAGTATGCAACATGTGTACTCGTTGGATGAGGAATTAAATTTTGCATCGAACGAGTAATCCCGCTCGAAATTTGAGTAAAACCTTTGGGAAATAAGTTGAAAATACGAGTTGAAAAAGTACTTTTATTATTTTATTACTTTTTAATATTTTTATCCTTTTACTTAAAAAATGGTGAATCATCCCCCATGGTTGACATCATCATATTTAATCCTATTGGTTCTTATAAAGTTTATTTTTGTTTTACATTTTTCTTAGGAGGCCCATTTTAGACCTCAAAATTCCCCTAATGTTTGGTTTGGAAAAAGCCACTTTGGAATGAGGAGCATAAGGCAAAATATTATTAAGAATCATAGACTGAGAATAGATCAGTTCCAATTGTTGGGCCTTAAACATAGCTTTCTCCTTAGAAAATATCCTAGAAAGAGATACATCCTTCGATATTTCTAGCTGTAAGGATTTAAGGAACCATTCGAGAAGGACTTCATTAGGAATCTGGGCTTTAATGATCCTCTTCCTTCTCCTCCATTCCTGAATATGGTAGGAAATGTGCATCGCGTTATCTTGCCGGAAATTTTCCATAAACTCAGCTTCGGCATCATATCGAACAAACAAATGAAAATGGTTCAAAAACATGGTAGCCAAGTCACCAAATGAAGCAAAAGTTCCCCCAGTAAACTCAATGTACCATTTAGCAGCGTTTCCAGTTAGGGTGCGCTGAAATAGTCTCAACCTAATTGAATCATCGATGAGGGAATTTGATGAACACCATAAATGGAAAGTGGTAACATGTTTAGCTAGATCCTCACCAATATTCCCTTCAAATTTCAGAATATCTGACAGAATTTTAGTAGCAACCAGAGGCCAACTTGGGCTGTATCGAATAGGATCATTAGTCAATTTTGACCAATCTGGAAAATTTAGGGTTGCCACGAATGGTAAGCACTGAGGAGCTTGATAATTCCATCCAACAATGGAAGGATTCCAAATATTATGAAAATAATACCCTAGATTTGCTGAGGCACCAGGTTGCCGTGAATTGTTCATAGAAAAGGCCGAGCCATAAGAGAAGCCTTGTGGTCTAGAATCATTCGGAGTAGGACCCCTCCCATCATAGGGTTACCATAAATAAGGATATTTCCAAATGAATATAAAACCCCTTGGTAAGGGTTCCAATAATTAACCAATGGAGAGAAACCCTAAGAAGCATCTACAGAGGAGAAAGGAACATTCCCTTGCTAACCATACAAAAATTTATTCCCAGTTTCAAAAAATATAAAAGTAGGGTTCCATCCTTGAAAACCATTAGAGCTTTGGCCTCTGAGAAAAGGATTAAAACCTTTACCTTGAGCGGAGAAAGGAAATGAACCTAAGGAAGGGTTCGAATGAGGGATATGACCACTTCCGAAGGGGAAACACTGGAAAGAAGCTGATTCACTAGCCATAGAAGAAATGGGTGTGGAGACAACTGTAGCGGCAGTGAGAGAAACTGAAGGAATTACACTAGAAGGAATTCCAAAAGAAAAGGGACCAGAATGGGAAGTAAAAGCTTGGGTGCCCCCACTCATAGACTGAATGGAGGTAGATCCAAAATTTTCATTACTTGGAGTGATAGTGGAAATAGAAATAGTACCTCCTCCCTCTACCAAAAGAGGAGTATGCACATTTGAAGTTCTCTAGCTGTGGCCATCGAAAGAAAAGAAGGAGTAGTATGAGGGCTAGCCGGTCTCTAAGATGGAGGCCCAACATACAAAAGAATGTCTAGAAAACTATCACAAAGAGGAGAGGAAGGAGTAACTGGAGGTTTAGGAATTTCTTCCACCTCAACTTCTTCTGCTGAAAAAAGGAATCGAGAGATGAGTGGAGTACTCCTCTCTATATCACCACTAGTACTAGGACCACCCACCAAAACAATAGCCCCAAGCGAAGGATCACTCTCCGATGCATTCGCAACTACTGGATGAAAATCACCAACAGAATTTCTCCTACGCCTTCTTGGAGAAGGCTCGACACTCGTAGGAGAAATCCCACAAAGCCTCCTCGATCGACGAACAGATTGGTCAGCCACTTTTAATAATTATGATATTTTATGATATACTCAAAAATTTTCAAAGCTATGGAAATATAGGAGCAAAGAGCACTCTCTACAAAATGTCCCTAAGATACAGAAATCAAGCAACCTTCAGGTATTTCCGCTCTGGGTTATTAGGTTCGAACACCAAAATTCAAGAAAGAAAATAAAAAAGGACCTTCCGAGAATAGTCTGGGATAATTATGCCCTATGCCTACTAGTGAAGGTAACATAAACAATTACGTTGAGCTACTAACAAAATCCTTTTCTAGTGAAAGTACCTGAGCTTCGCAAGGGCACCCTCTAGAAGTACTAATGAGTGTGATGCAACGTATGCCTAAGGTACCACAGACATTCCCCCTTGTAGTCACCTATGTTATACCTAGGAATAGAAACTTTGGACACCAATTCATATCGGTAGCCGGGCGGAATGGTCTTAGGTCAAGATCCAACAAATAGGATAGGGGGTATCTCTCTTCTCTACCTTCACTAACCCTCACACTTAACTCTTTGAAGGTAGAGCTTTCTTGGTCCACATAACGAGGTTGGAGTTCACTCAATAATAAAATTCTGTGTTTGAAATTTTGAGTGGCCTATGAGATTTAACTCTCTACTCACCTATTCCAAGGCCCTATGACCTAGACTAGTTGGTGTATATTAATGACAACCCAAAAAATTCTAGTTCATTTTAATTAAGCTCTTGATTTTAATGGTTGTTATTTTTAAGTCAAGGGAAAATGAAGAATGCAACTTGTGATGTTTTTACGCAAAAGAGAAATCAATAGAAACCTGCTACATGATAATGAAACTTTTTCTTCGATGAAAGATATTTCTACTTTGGTTCTACAAAAAAAAGCAAGATTATTTTTTCTTTTCAATATCACACACACACACTTCAAAACATATCAAAAGACTACATATGATTAATGGTGAAACTACACTAATGCTAAACTACCAATGACAAATGAAGATTGTAGGACTACCCACAAAGGGAAGCAAATGAGTTTTTCAATAATACCGGTCTGATCACTTTGACACAAAAGCAGAGACAAGCTCGAACAAGAACTTCTTTTCACAAAAAAATTTCCAAAGACAACTTGATCCAACATAGACAAGCCCACAACCAAACTTCTCTCAAAACCAAGCGACCAGAATAAGATGAAAAACTACAAAATATCTCTAAAAAGTATGAAAACCATGAAATGAAAACCAAAAGAAAAAGCAACAGAAAAAACAAATGTTTTTTGAGCCTTTAAATTTTTAAGGAGACATCAAAATCTCTCTGAGAAAAGCACAGACTAACAAAAACTTCAAATCAAAAAACTGAGCCAACAAGCAACTCCAAATTCCTTAAGCCAACCATGTCATTTTCATGACGTGAATCAAATAAGTGGAATGAAGTAACTAACTCAAGAAAATGATTTGAAACAACAGCATAAAACTCCACCAAACACAACTTCAAGAAAACAAGAAGACAACTTCAGGATTTTCTAGAAAAGCTAATCTCAAGAACCAAGAAAACCAAACAAGCCAACAAGCCAAAAAACAAAAATTGAAGTAAAAACAAAGCCAAGCATGAATGTACTAACGCAAATTCACTGTTTTGAAATATCAGAACAACCATGAACCTCAGAATTAAGTCCCAGTGCAACAACCACAACTGCAACTCCACCAAGCAAGGCAAACCCTAGGTTGACTAGGTTTTCAAGCAAGAAAGAGATAAAATGATACACATCAAGGAGAAAAAGTTTTCATACATATAAGAGGTTCTATGGGATTAACCAAAAGCAAGTAGAAAGAAATGACAGGACCTAAAAGTCAAATTTTCATTTTTAACTAGCCATACGCAGGTAGGTTGTGTGCAACATACGTGTATACGTGTCTGTGTCAAAGGAATGTCGCGTATACGCGGGTTTCTATGGATAAAAACAGATGTATATGAGACTGTGTGCACTAGAAGCTATGTATAGAAAATAAAACAAGGAAAAATAAAAAATCCAAGCCTGATCCATAAGATCGGGGTTTTTTTCTGGATGGATACAAAACCAAGAAGACTCGGAAAGTGATAAAATCAGTTAGGGTACCCAAAATCTAGAGAAAACAACCTGAATAGGGAATTAGATGGATGTAAGCCCGAGTGGAGTCGCCAATTTTTTTGTGGGAAAAACTACCCTAAGGTCTGGGTTGAGGGACCTAAGAGAGCAGAAGGCATACAACAACAATAAGTAATCAAATTAAAGATCCTAATGCTTAAACTAGTAAACTAGGGAGAGATGACCTAACAACCCGTATGTCCTACATTTTGGGGTCGTTCATGCAGGGTGAAAACCCTCTGCTTCTCCACATGCTTCAAGACCTACACCTTAGTCAAGGACAAGCACATAGACTACTTGTACAAAATATATATCGTAAAGGTCAGTATGTCATATCATATTAAATCGTAAAAGATAACATGAAATAAACATTTATAAGATCATTAACATGTATAAGAGACATATAATATCATGACATCAAGAATGGGACATAGCTTATTTATTGATGCATGTAAAATAAATGTGGATATATCACCTGAAATCAGCCACGGCTCCAAGCGAAACCGTATTCTGGATCCGTCCATCCCAAACCTCAACAATCTTCTTCCATAAAATGGGCATAAGGATGTCCCATAAAGGAGGTGAACATTGCAAAGGAGGAAACAAGGGTTTCTTGAACCTGGGAAGTGCAAGAGGCACATGGATAATAAGACTTGATCTAGGCTATAATAGGCTATAGTATCAATGTCTTTTCTCTCTCCTCCCTTAGGCCTTCCTCAAATCAGTTTTTCATTTGGCAAACAATTTTGCCACGAGTTGGTGTAAGTGGGATTCAAGTAAAACCCATAAACCCTGCCCAATTAATAGGTATATTATATATTTTTCAACATTTTAAATTTTATACGCAGGTCAGATATGAGTGGACCCGCGTCTGCACGCATGTAAGATAGGGCAAAGTCACGTATGGAATTCAAAATAATGTTTTTTTAATAAAATGACCAAGCCTGAATGGAAAGGGGTGCCCAAGGCCAATACATAGATCATCAAGTATATAAAGGTGATAAATGATGCTATAAAAACTTGTTTATTAAATACTACCTCAACCACTTTACCAGTCCCCTTATCTCTTATTTTCCAGGCTTGATCACGTGATAGTATGCTTCTAACAAATTATGGCATTTCTCTACTACCTGCGAGAAACTTAACATGTATTTCATCTTCCTGTGATTAATTTTCTTGGTTTGACACATGGACTCGAGAAAAATTACTTGATCAAATTTATTTCATGGTTTGCTCAAGCTTGGAATCATGCACCTTCTGATCCTTGAGTTCCATTATTTATACAAAATTTGGTTCTTCTGATAAATTTCTTGTGGTTTCACGCTTCCTTTTGCAAATAATATTACTTTATTTTACTTTTGAATACAAGCCATCACGTGGTGTCCCTTACTCAACTCTCAAAGCCTCTCTCAACGCTATTATTTTTCTTCTATCAATAAAACTTCTTTATTATTTTTGTTAAACAAACGTGAAATTGATTCCACCATATTTTCTTTGAATATATTTGCAAAAGCGTCTCACAGAGAATCCTTTTCCCTCAAGATATTGTCACTCATTTTAAGCTTCTGAGTTCTAGACAAATTAGGGCCAGACGCCTGTTGAAGGGTGTGCTATGTTGGAATGTTACATTGTGGGAGGTTTTCTTCGTGACCTCTTCTGCCTAGGATTGCTTGATGCTTAATAGGGCCTTTCAACCCTTACACCCTTTTAACTTTTGGATCAATTAGATTTTCTTTTGTACAAAAGGTGGATGCCATTATGGCATGCATGTTGATAGTGGAAATGAAGAGTTCATCCTATGTTTAGAATGAAATTTTTCAATAAACCATTCTTGTGGCTCCTCTCCTCCAGAAGGTGCTAACTCTTCATATGTCTTGAAAATAATTTATGAAAATCCTCTAGTTTCCAAACTCAACAACAAATAAACATGATGGATATATCGTAGACCAAATCCTACCCAATAATCAGCACCATTTTTTAGTGGCATAAGGAATTCTCATTAGGAATGCTCTTTTATTTTCCCTTGAGAAATGAAGGATTGTCAGTGACTTGAAATGTTTTCCTGCAAAGTAATGCACGCCAATGACCATTGAACTAATTAGATATTTCCATTAACGAAATTAGAGTGGGTTGTGAAGTTTTAAAATCATGGGTTCTTGCTATTTAATTTTTAAAGAAACAAATAGACATGAGTGTGAATACCAAATCAATAGAGGAAACCTATGTTTAAGGTTATAGAGAAACATGTATGGTGTGATTTTTTAGACGAGCATGGAAATAAATTTCGAAGTAACAATATTTTCATATTGTAGCTTTGTGATTTTCCATGCATAGAAGCATAGGTAAAGCGTGTATTTGGAGATAGGTTGGGATGAGTAGGGGTCGGCATGATTTTGAAGGAACTTTTTAATTGACAAAAAAATGTATGTACTCCCAATAACCTATAGACAATGGCATGATGTATAAAAAAATAGGATGATCAGAACCATAGTGAGCATGCATTTTTACTCTTTAAACAAGGTTGTAAGTACCCATGTAAACTTTGTGATAATTTTTAGATTTTTTGAGGAGTTATTTTGTTGTTATGGGCACTTAGAGGGCAAAAAAATTTCTAGGGTTGCCCACAAAGTTTGAAAGAGAGAGGTTTTGTTGGGTCCCATACGTATCCACATAATGATCCAAGCTATTGTTTTCTACCCATTTCCATTGGGAGGATGGTTAGTACAAGGTGTATTTCCATCCCTTGTTACAATGTTTTTTATGAACCCCTTCACCTACTTGCTTCCATCCCTCAACAACTACTTGCATTAATGCTCAAAAGCCTTGTATAAACCTAATTTATTTTGTAGGTGGAGTGCTTGCATGGATTAATTATATATTTGATAGGAATTTTTGTGAATATGTAAAGGAGTAAATGTGATATTGTTGATTGGAAGAGGATTGGTCAAGGATTCCTCCTAGACCTAACACTTTTAAGTTTTACATTGAAAAGGCTTCTACGAGGTAACTGCTAGTCCATCCATTCTGCTCAACCATCGCCACTACTTTATGTTCATCATAGTCTGAAATTCATGATTTATAAAATGTTTTGCATGGATCTAATACCTTCATCATCGTTTCTGCCCTTCGAATACTCTAGAAGTGTGGAATTTCAGCTCAAGCAAATGTTCTATGGATTCCACAAAATTTTATTACTAATATCAATGTTTTAGAGCTAATAGAATAAGTTAACTCATGTTACTCCATGTATACCATCAACTGGTAATTGATGCAAATTTCTGTGTTCTAAACTTTTAAGTTACAGCAAGTCCTTACATGGTTTCAAATGTGAAAATTGACTAGAATTTTCACAGTACTTCGGATCATTTCAACTTCCAATTATAAATTTTTTCTTTAGCCCACTTCATTGTATTAATTGTATTTTTCTAGTGGCTATTTTATCATGTACAATATATTTGTGACAATTTTTTTCATATTAATCTAGGTTTGAAGAGAGATTTTGTGATTTGTTTCTTTAGGGCTTTTTTTTTTAAATAAATGTTTTTCTAACTCAAATGCTTATATTCTTGATGTCAATATTGAAGCTTCCATGATTCTTAAATTTCCATTTCATATCCTTTTTATAATTCTACTCTAATGGGATATATACCCCTCAACTTCATCTTTTGTTGCAAATCTGTAGCTAACAACCTTTTTGTTCATCTTCAAATTTCATCTCCTTTTTTATAGACATTATTTTATTGATCCATTGTTGATATAGTATTTATTCAACGAATTTTTTTTTTCTTGATAATGTGAACTTTTTATCTATTCTTAATTGAATTTATTTTCCCTTTTCCCTAATTGGCTTGGATATCTTATTATTATTATTATTTACTTATCTTTACTTCTTATCGATTCGAACTTTTGAAGTTTGGAAGTACAGTTTCAAAACATCTAGACCATCTGTATTATGTGAAACTCACTAGGTGACATTTTCCTTCCATGGCCAATGATTTCTAAGTTGATTTCTATTGTACCTATACATGTCACTAGCATAATATTCAATTTCGAATAGTATGACATTGATGATTGGAAGTCGATTGGGGAGGAATTTATCCTAAATCTAAGGCTTTTAAGCCTTACTTTGCAAAGGTTTCCAGGAGCTACCTCCTAGTCCATCTGTCCTACTCAGCCATTGCCACTACTCTCTATTCATCATAGCCTGACATTCATCACTTTTCAATTTTTTTTGCATGGACCTAATGCCTTTATCATCATTGTCACCCTTGAAATACTCTATAATTCTGGAATTTTACCTCAAATAAGTGTTCTATGGATTCCAAATTTTTTTATTAATAATTTCCAATTTTCCGAGCTATTAGAATCGGTTAATACTTAGATTACTCCATATATACCATTAATTGTTATTTCATGCATATTTCAATGTTTTAAGTTACTGTGAATCTTTGCATGCTTTCAAATGGGAAAACTATGGGAAAATGACTAGAGTTTCTACTTTGTCTCACTTAATTCATTGTGTTAATTGTATTCTTGTAGGGGATATTTTCTCAGATGCAGTAGATTTGTGACAAATGTTGTCATAATAATCTACTGTTGAAGAATGGTTTTGTGATTTGTTTCTTCAGGGCTTAGTGTTTTTTTAATACATATTTTGCAACTCAAATGGATATGTTAGTGATGTAAATATTGAAGTTTCCAGAACTTTTATATTTCCATTTCATTTCCCTTTCCAATTTCTGCTATAATGGGATAGACATTAGGGGAATTTTGAGGTCTAAAATGGGCTTCCTAAGAAAAATGTACAACAAAAATAAACTTTATAAGAACCAATAGGATTCAATATGATGATGTCAACCATGGGGGATGATTCACCATTTTTTAAGTAAAAGGATAAAAAGATTAAAAATAATAAAATAATAAAACTACTTTTCCAACTTGTATTTTCAACTTATCTCCCAAATTTTTTACTCAAATTTCGATCAGGAGTACTCGTTGGATGCAAAATTTAATTCTTCATCCAAGCAGTACCCATGTTTCATACTTTTGATGGACCCTGCTACACGAAAAATGAGAAATACATAAAAAAATGAGATTACAATCATGTTTTTCATGTATTTCTCAGTTTTAATGTAGAAGGACCCATCTAAAATATTCAACATGAATACTACTTGGATGAGGAATTAAATTTTGCATCCAACGAGTACTCCCGCTCGAAATTTGAGTAAAAAATTTGGGATATAAGTTGAAAATACGAGTTGAAAAAGTAGTTCTTTCATTTTTCCCTCTAAAATTTGATGCTGTAATAAAATATTATTTTATTATTTCCACTATTCTTTTATAATTTCCTTAGGAGGCCCTTTCAGACCTCAAAATTCCCCTAATTTTCTCCTCAATTTCATCGGGTTTTCCAAACATAGAACTAAATTTCTAGGCTTTCTGTTGATCTTCAAATTTCCTTCCATTTTGTGACAAAGATTATTATATTGATCCATTGTTCATAAAGTATTTAATCAACAAATTGGTTTTTATCCTTATTTTTATTCATAATGTGAACTTTTTGTCTATTCTTAATTGAATTTCTTTTCCTATTTTTCTAATTCGCTTGGACAATTATTTTCTGTTATCATTTACTTATTTTTATTTCTTATCAATTCAAAATTTTGAAGCTTTGAAGTACAATTTCGAAACAACTACCCCATTTGTATGTTTTCCAATTCACTTGTTGACATATATATTCCATGTCCAACAATTTCTGACTTGATTTCTATTGTGCCTATACATCTCACTAGAAATGATCTTCAATTTCGAATACTCTCACTTCTTGTTTACCCAAAGTAGGCATGGTGAATTACTAATACCACTAAATTTCAGTCTCAGAGCTAACCTTGCCTTATAATTTCAAAATTGTTATGAGCTATTCTTTGGAACATTCAGATGGTGTATATTGACATGTCCTTGTGCTTCCTTATATATGCTCCTTTAAATATAAGGAGCAACTTATTTGATCTTCCTGTTATATTCATTGCATCATATTTTTGAATTTCATAGCACTAAATGGCACAGGCTTCTCTTTGCAATTAACATTTTTTTATAAACATCTCCTTCATTACAACCATAGCCTTTTCATTTTACAAAACAATTGCATAGATCATGTGCTTAAGGCATATTGATTTCAAAATGCATGCTTGTGCCAACCATGAATAATCAACCAAATTTTTAACCCTATGTAATTAGCAATCATGTTTTTTAACCCTATGGAATTATCAATCACGCTCTTCTCCATTATTTTGGATTGATCTTGGCCCCTCACAATTCTATCTGACTATCTTTCACCTTTCAGGACACCTCCTTCCCTCCTCATCATGGTGCCTACCTTGATAGATAATGCTATCAATTTTTTGCTAGTTGGCTCTACTATGATCCACCCATCGCTACAAATAGTTGAACTCGACCTTCTTCCTTCGACAAAGACATCATCCAAACACTACCAAATTTCCCTCTCCAATAGTGCCTCTAAGCATAGAAATTTTCTCCCGTTTTCTTACAATTCCCATGTCGTATATGATGACTTGCAGCTGGGTTCAATAATTATTCTCAAATAAGGAACTTGCACACTTTTGCAAAACTATGCATATGTTCACACTCTTCACCCCATCCTTTATGTTTTTATTTTCCTTCCCTCTCTTCCCCACTCAAATTCTAACTAATTCCCCATTTGTTTCCTCTTTCTTTCCTTATTTCTAGGACTATAAAAGTGCTTGAACTCAAATTTATTGAACGTCATGCAACTTTGAATGGAGACCCAACCCTTCTTCAAATTGTACAACTTTCCACATTCCAAGTAGCCTCTTCAACATTGCAAGGCCCTTGCTCACATGCTCTTTCTTTGACCCAGGGTTCTGCTCCATCATTAACTCAGTTGTCCTCTATTGTGCTTGCTTCCATGCCATTCATGGCACTAAGCTCCTACCATAAACAATTGGTCCATTCAAGGTAGGATAGGGAAAGGTATTTCGCTTTGACCTTGTTGATTGTGCCAATGATGCAATCCATCTCTCTACCTTCAGTGATTTAGCATATTACTTGCATGATATTATCAAAATTGGGAAGATTTATGTTATTTCAAATGGGACATTCAAATGAACAAAAAAAAATTACAACCATCTCGATAAAAAATGGTAAGTCTTCCTCTCTGCAACTTCCACTATTGAACCTTGCTTGGAAGATGTTCCGACTATTCCTTTCCAACGTTTTCATTTCCAACCTATAGGTGAAATCAGATCTTCAAACCTTGGCTAAATTGTGGACATCATTGGGGTGGTGAGGTCCAATTCTCCAACCTCCACCATTCTTTGAAGAGATGGGTCTAAAACACCTAAAATAACTCTCAACTTGGAAGACATGTCTAGTTATAGCATCAACGTCACCTTATGGGGCGAGCATTTCCACACTATAAGAAAGGAATCTATTGAACTCCACTTTTCTGGTGCATTGACCGTGCTTGCAATAAATAGTGGTCGCATAGCCAAATTTAATGGAAGAACTGTAGGGAACATCTCCACCAACAACCTCCTCTTGAATCCTAAGATTCTAGAGACTCACCAGCTCCAGTCATGGTTTCATGGAAAATGCTACATGGGTTCCTCACCATCATTAAGTAAAAATTTCTCTGGTTCTTCCAAATGAGCGCACCCACAATGTAAAATTGTTGACCTCATATAATCTCATACCCTTAGAAAATCAACATGGTTCTTTATTCGTAAAACCATCACCTCTATTGACATGCAATATTTCTACTTCCTTTCATGCCCTCTTTCATCTTATGGGATCCAATGCATGAAACACGTTTTCCACCATCAAATGGAATGTGGCACTACACAAAATGTGGTGGGAACTTTCGAGAGTGTGACTATCGTTATTTGCCAAAATTTGAAATGCGTGAACACATAGGGCTACTGAAAAACATCACAACTTTTGATGATGTTTCAATTGAACTTATGGGTGTCCTAGAAAATGACTTGCTCATACTCTCCACTGATCCTGGTGCTATCCAAAAGAATCTTTCAAAGATTCCATGTCGTCATTTCCTCTTCACAGTGTCTGTAAAAACCTATAGCTTCAATGGTGTCGATCGTCTGAAGGTTGTCCTAATCAATTCATAGGAAATCAATTATGTATTTTCATGTGCCCTTCTCCTCGAATATATGAAGAAAATGTCTAATCCTCTAGTTGTTCATCGCCTCTGAACCTCCTTCTTATTCCCGCATGTCAAAATTAAATGTAGACAACATATTATTTTTTCTTCTCTGTTCATTTTCATTTCTACCCCTACCACCCTATTCTTTTTCTCACTTCATCATTCTACTTCTCTCTATGTATCTCCACCTATATTACATATGGAAATTTCCACCTTGAAATAATGATGCATCTTTTACCTCTAAATAAAATATATATTCTTATATGTTCTACCTTCGAAACATCAGAGTATATTTGCACCCTCTTAAAGTATGTGTTGGGCAATTAAAAACAAAACACTAACTTGTTAGAAAAGGTTTTTCTTCTTTACCTTAAATATATTTCATCTTTAGTCATGTTGCATCTTGCATCTTTATACTTCTTCCCTTGAATGTACACACTCTTTCCCAAATTGGAAAAAAAAAACAAAAGAAATTAGAATCTATCTTTTCTTATGTTTCATGTTGCATCTTTATACTTCTTTCCTTGTACATGTATTCATGTCATGCAAATAATATGATGTACACATTTTTTCACAATTTCCAAAAGAAAAAAGTATGTGAATGTACACACTCTTTCAGACCACTAATATGTGGATGTGCACACTCTTTCACAATTTCCAAAAAAAAGGAAAAGCAAAATGTATATGGATATACACACTCTTTCACAGTCTGCAAAAAAAATAAAAATAAAAATAAAAAATTTACACTTGCTCCTATTTCCTTTCCTTTCACACTTATATTTCTTCTATCCACTTCCATTAAACATTCCTTCTTCTATGTACACTCCTCCATTCACTCTTTCTTTGTTCTCAACACTATTTTCTCTCAGCTCCTATATGCACTAATATTCATGTCACCATGTTTGTATCAAGATCAACATGCCAAAATCTTCTGGAAACCCCTCAAGAAATGTTTGTAGGAGACTCCTCTACACACAAAATAAAGACATCTTCAACAAACATATACATTTCAGATATAAATCTAGGTTAAACCCCCAATCCTTTCCAATTATACCCCCATATAATGTTTCTCTTACTGAACATCTCCAAACTTAACTTGCGAACCCATATCCTTCAACATTCCCTACTCCCAATCTCCCTTCCCCTCATCTTTCTCCATTCACCGGCACTGCTTCCCCATCTACCTCACACACCCCACCATTGAACCATGCTTCTTCACCCTCCCATCCCCAAAATTTGTTCAACCCTTACTTCAACCATTCACACCATAGATTTTGTAAAAGGATAGATGACCTCTCTCCCTTGAATGTATGCTCCATATGCAAGGAATCATACCCAATTATGAAAACAATATTTTTGCACAGTAAAATTTGTTGTTTCCTATGTGCAACTACAAATTCCACCCACTTCTTCTCCCTCGAAAACATGGACCTTGGAAACCAACCATTTTTCGTTGATGCTCTAACCCAAATAGAGGAAATTATCATATATTTTGTTAACCTAATCTTACAGGTCACCCATGCATGAGGTGGCCAGTACAAATACACTAGTCATACTATTTATTCCCCCCAAGACATAAATGCCATTTCCAACAACTTGCCACACTTGGTTTTTTAGTTGGACAACATAGTTGTTACTGGACATGGCTCTAACCACAAAACATATGATTTCATTGTAAGAAGAACACATGTTTTTGTAGCTTTGGAATGCAAAACAGTGCACGATCCCTACTATAAGGAAGTCCACGTGGACCAAGCTGTAATATCTACCTTTCTGACTCACCCTACTGATATCTCTTCTCTCCTATGTCACATCACCCCCTCCTCTCGTGAACGAGGGATTGACTTTCCCCCTTTGAATGATGACATTCCTGCACATCCCACCCAAAAAAACCTCCAACCATCCTCTTTTTTTATCAACACTCCAAAATTCCCATACTGTGATTGAAAAAATATGAAACAACCTATACTCTCCCCATCCTAATTCCACTAGGTCACTTGTCTGTCCCTTTATTCCCCTCTCGGCTATAAATGAATACACCACCAAAGGCCTCTTTGTTATGGCCTTCCCCACACTCTTCCCCACAAGGTTTTCCATGATCGCTCAACCATGCCTTGGAAAATTTGGAATGCAAGGATAGGCTTCACACCTCATGCGTTACTATGATACCCTTTTGGAAAACATCCAAGATTTTGGTATTACCTATAAAATCTTATGTTGTGACATCATATATAAGAAACTGCTTCCCTTTTCGTGAAAATAAACCTTAGATATGGCTTTCCAATGATCGTTTCATACTTTCATGAACGACTCCATGAAATGCTTGATTTTATGTGTCCTGACCAGATTATGCGCTTCAGGTCTAGCCTTAGGGGGACACACTCATTCTCGAACAAGCACAGAGGTTAACTCAGTAATATGATAACACAAATAGGTAGTCCTACTTTATTATTCACCCTTAGTGCAACTGACACCAAATGGCATGACCTACACATGGTTATGCCTAGAATTCCCCCACATAATTCATTAGAGTTGTCTCGATGTATATTCCACAATATAGTCAAGAATGTGCATCTAACAACACAATAAATTCATTATTGGTTCACAGTCTTCCTTGAAGAGCTACTGTAAAAATGTTTCCATGCAACGGACTTCTGGTGTAGGTTTCTTTTCTGACCATCCTTCTCCTCTTTGTTTTTATTCCTACATAAACAATTTCCTCAAAATATTTCCTTTATAATCTTTGCAGATATGAATGGGAACATAGGGGCTCCACACACATACATGGTTTCATTTGGTTGGAAAAAACACTTGATATGGACAACCTCACAACTGATAAAGCAAAGTCCTATTTCAATCAACACATTTCTACTTGGAATCCTCTGCCTACTCAACAACGTGAACCTTTTGTACACTGTTCTTCAAAGAATGACCCATGCATCATTCCATCACCATTTATATTTTCATCCTCTCGCACGCAGGACTACAAGGAGCTTTTTGATTGTGTTGAACAACATACAAAATGCCACGCCTCTTCCTGTCTTCACAGAAAAGGCCCTACTCTTGCTTTCCACTATGGATTTTGATGGGATTTTCATCCCACATATTCTTTGTTGATTCATGACAACGGAAAAAGGAAATATGTACCCACTCATAATGAGGATAGGTTAATTTTTTACAGCTCTGACATGTTATCCATATGGAGAGAAAATATCGAATACGAATTGGTTTCATCTCACCATTATATTCTCCACTACATCTCAAAATATGCAGTGAAACGAGAGACGAGATCAAAAATATATCATGAAATGTTGTCACATGTCTCACAATTTTTCCACCCCAAAGCACCTATTGTTAATATTGACAGAAAAATCATGACAGAAGTAATTTTTGATAGGGACATTGGCACACAGGAGACATGCCAAATGCTACAAAAGCTTCCCCTTTCACACTGTATTCATTCATTTGTTTCCCTCAATTTTAGTCGAATTGTTTTTAGATATGTTTGTAATGGTCATAGTGTCACCTTACCAACACCACCCTTCATTGTAGCATACATGGATAGGCCTCCTATGCTTGAAACACTAACTCTTCTTGAAGTTGCACGTTCTTGGTCCTTCTCTTCTCATTGGAAACAAAACCAATGGAAACATATAAACCCTTCCAATATTGTTCATGTCCTACCCTGCTATAACTTAATCCCTTATCCTACCAATGAGTGTTATGTTTCTTTCTATTGGAGTGAACTACTTCTATACTTCCGTTTCGCACACTCCCATCGGACATTCACTCCACTGATGAAGAAATCATTTTACAATGGGAACAAAAAAAAATAATATGTTGCATGGCATGTTCATTATGCCCCTGCAGTCTCCCTTTCCCTTTTCTTTGATGAGACCTCTTCTAATGCTATTCCCCACCCCCTTGAAAATGTAAACATGGATGAATGACAATTCCTTTCTCAACTACACCCTGGAAACAACATGGAAGTTGATGACCTTGACATGCATGGCCATCGTGAATTTGACTCAAACCACAATTGGGCCCATACTACTATCCCATCCACTTTGCAAGAAAAATCCATAGGTTTCATAGACTTCAGTCGCTCATCTACCCAAATCCATTATATCCCCTCTCTAGGCCCCCTCTCCCTTGACTCACTATTTCCCACCCAACAAGTTTATTTCAACATTGTTCCCACCCACTTTAGGACCACTTCCTCCATTCCTCCACTTAGAATGCTCATCCAAGGTACTAATGGCAGAGGGAATTCTCACTTAATTGATTTCCTAAAAGATGCATTCATTTCTGAATATGCTCCCAATTCAAGCCCATTTCTCCTACTTGCTCCAACCAGTGTCACAACATTCAACATAAAGGAACTTACAATCCATTTTGTCCTCCACATTCCTTTAGTTTCAATGAATCCTCTTGAGGGAAAACCACTTCTACATCTCCAAGAGAAGATTTTTTATGTAAAATATGTCTTAATCGATGAGATGAGCTTCATTGGGCCTAAAATTCTTTCATGCATATGTGAGCACTTAAGGAAGGTATTCCCTTCATGTCAAAAAATTCCTTTCGATAATCGATCAATCATACTTGTTGGTGATATTGGAAAACTATCTCCTGTAAAGGACATCCCCATGAATGTTAGCACTTAATGTGGAAATTACCTTTGGCACAACTTTTACATGATCATCACACTATATACCATAATTCATTAACAGGGGATCGACCCTACTCAAGTTTCATTCCTCCAATTCCTCACGAATCTCAAGAATGCAACACCTAATATGGAGGACTGGAAAATTCTCATGTCAAAGGAAAATTCATTTTTTTCAATTAATGAGCAATAGGAATTCAACAATGCAATGCACCTGTATCCAACCAACCTATCTGTCACATTGCATAAAATAAAATGCTCAAAAAAATGAACATTCCAATTGCATGATGTTATGCATAGAAAAGGAACCACTATCATACTGTTACACACAAAGAAGATGAATAGTTAGATGAAAAATTTCTTATTTGCAATGAACAACATTTTTTCCTCGCATGAAACTTGTGCGTTAAAGTAGGCCTTGTCGATGGAGCATTTGGAAAATTAGTTCTATTTCATATGCACCTGGAACAAAACCCCCTTAGTTGCCATCCTTTTTTATTTTTGACTTCTTCCAATACAAAGGGCCACCATGGGATGCCTTCAACCCATATTATGTTCCACTTCCCCAAATAACATGAGAATCTTAGAGGAAAATTCCCCTATGAATGGCATGGGGCTTAATAATACATAAACTACAAGGTATGGAATTACCAAAGGCGACAATGGAAATTGGCAACATAGACCACCAAGAATTAACATTCACTTCCATGTCCAAAGTTAGAAGCTTGGCTGACTATTAGAATGAATTCTTAACACAAGTGTATGAAAATAGATCACTTTAGCTGCACATTAAAAAAAAACCTAAAAAAAAAGATGGATGTACAACTTCTTTATATCTGCAATAGATGGTTGAAAAAATGCAACAAAAACCTAGATCTATGCAGTAAAATTAGCTAAACAATAAAATGAAAGAAAAAATTCTCAAAATATCCAATGGACAAGACAAGATATATAAAGAATTTTATATGTATTAACACTTGGGAAGGGAACAAAGAATGATGCTACCATTCCCCCGAATGGGATGGGTTCTTGGCTATCCTTAATGCTTTAGATCCAGAAGTTTATCTCTCTCAATGGTGTAGAAAACCCAAGATGTGTTGAACTCTATGGGATCTCAAGAAGAAAAATAATAAAAGTGATCAAAGTATGACAATGACAAAAGGATCAAAGTCTGACCATGATAAAAGGATCAAAGGTAAATAACAAATGGAAAAACCTCCTATTTATAGAAAAATATTGAGTTATCCTTGATAATGGTGCATAATAAAATATTATTAACCAAGATCTAGATCTAACTGCTTGGAATATTTTATTATATTTTTTGGATGGAAATGGAATTTAAATTGGTTAAATCCATTTATTTAGAAATAATAAACAAATAAATGATTTATTTATTATTTCAAGAATGGGTTTAAAGAATAATTTAACAAATAATGATTTATTTTACTATTCCTAAATGATTTAGTCAAATTTAACAAGGAATATTAATTTAATAATGATTTAATTAATTATTCGAAGAGAATAATAATATAAATAATGATTTATCTAGTTATTTCTCATTAATTGGGTTAAATATGATCAATAATACTATTTAAACAATGGTTTAATTAATTATTCCTAGAGGAAAATAAAATAAATAAGGATTTATTTAATTGTTCCTCATGGGGTTTCCCGTTTGAACTAGAAATAACTTAACAAAATGTGGTTTATTAAATTATTTATTATAGTGAAAGAAATTTTACTATGGTAAAATTGGTCTTATATACTGTACTTCGATCCGTCTAATTGTAAATGGTTAGATGACAAAAAATTGGTGTAACAAATTCCCCCCCAACGTGTGAGCATTATGAGCTAATCATATGACCGAAGTATGTTGTAAGAACACAATCACTAGACACCGAAGGGGAGTTATAGATATAGAGATATATAGACAAAGTGAAGTGAGAGAGGACAATAGCCTAAGGGGGCGAGACCTACAAATTATATAAGTCTCCTTGAATATTTGGGTACTTGTTCTAAGTGAGGCGAGGGAGGCATACCTATGCCCGCCGAGATGACAAAGTACAAAGAATAAGGGTGTGCCAAGTAAAATGAGACTAAGCTATAAAGTACATGATATGCTGGCATAAAATGGTTCAGACAAAAATATAATGGATCCCACATACATAATATGCCTTGGACAATAGCGAAGATTGAATATAATAATATCTGAGTACATGAGATATAATAACAACCAAAGAAGCCTTGATAAACAGGAGATGGATCTAAAAATATGAATGGATCATCTAAGTGTTACATGCATGCTATAGGCACTGCAAGCAGCTATAATCAAACCCATCAAATCTGCAGAGCTTTATATGAGGTTGTAGCATAAAATGAGGTCATCCAGGCATGTGGGTGGCTACCTGAAGGGGCACCCCTTCATGAGGTCTGAAACATCTCACACACACCAGGGAATCACTGGAGCAATCTGTCGGATCATCGAACTATCAAGTATATGAATCTTGATCATGCTAAAATGGAGCGGATGAGAAAAAAACAAGTCAAAGGGCAATGAGGAGTCCCTTTTCTTGATACAAGGCACTGAACAAGAATGGAAGCTGGAACGAAGATACACTACCCTCTAGACCTATCTTCTGGAATGAATGTGTTGATGTCAACAGAAGGAGGTTTGCCACAGGTGAGGCAATGAGGAATCCTCAACTAAGGTAGGACATATCATATTAGACCGACTGATGGAATGACACTAGGGATGATGATGGAATAGGGGACCTTGAGTAGAAAACGAACAACTTCCCTTGTTAGAGCATAAAAAACATGGATGACTTGGCCGTGACTGACTCGACTCTTGAGGGGATGGGGGACAGTATGACTGGAGGAAAAAATGGGCTATATGAAAGAGGGACAAGGAAGAAATGGATGGAATACTGCAATAGGAGGAAAAGGGACTCAATATAGACTCCACGAATGTGATGATGTCTCAACTCGGATGCTCTAATCAAGGGAAAATCGATGATGCTGCCACATAGAATAGGCTCGGTGGAAACCATAGAAATATGAACAAAAGATGGTTACTCATAATAAAAATTGACACATGCGTCGACGAGTATGAAGGTGAAGTGTTGCCCTGAGTACAAGTGGTGCAAGTGCAGAAACTCAATTTTGAGAGGCGGCGAAGTGACCCTTCTTGGAAAAAATGCTTCCAAGTGAAGTATCAAATCACCAAAAAAAAAAGGATACCCATTTTAGAGCTCGGTGAGAGCTTTCACATGGTGATGATGGTTCATCAAACAGATCTATGGTTTGGTCGCAATTGGAGAAAGAAAAATTAGGGTTTCTCTTTTAATAGGGCGATTTCCCTCCAATTTGGTTCATTTTCTAGTGGAGCTATGGTGAATGTGGAGAGGAGGATAAGGCCCTAAATCTTGCTGTGTTCGTAGAGGAAAAACTGATCGTTTGAATTGAGATTCGTCAGTTGCAGGTAGGTGGTCTAACCTTACTCTTTAGTTTCAGTGGTTTATAATTTTAGATTAGGTGGCAAGAGCCCGGGAACAACACCCTGCCCTTCCTCATGGCCGACTCACACTTCTTGGGCCTTGTTCTGCGAGTTGGGTCGCATTTTTTAGAGGTAAAAAATGCGACGTCGCAGGTACAAGGCTGGGAAAATGGGAGCTACCAAAAAGTTGGGTTTTCTCCTGTTTTTGGCTGGGATCTAGGGCTTGATGGTTTTAATGCATTTTTTCTTCCTTTGCCTAAAAATTATGTTGGGTTTGTACAAGCCTGACAGAGTTAAATATCAACTAGAGAGAGAGAGACTTTGATGCACTTTGTTCTGAGATCCAGGGGGATCGGGTGGTTAGAGACACATTGGTGAGGTATGGGGTTCTCAAGTTGGTTGAGAACCCATTGATGAGGGCATGAGAGCCCTTTCTATCCAGGATAGTCAGGTACTGGGACCCAGACCTAGAGGTGTTTATAGTGTAGGGGCACCAGATCGAGCTGACTGTTCAGGAAATTTATTTCCTGACTGGTCTCCCGCCACTGGGGGTGGTGGGAAATATCCAGCCATTATTACTGTGGGGGCAGAATATATCATAGTACATGGAACACCATTATCGAACATATGTTCGTGTCAAGGGAATGACTATACCGATCGAAGATCTAGAGAGGCTAGAGACTCGGGTTGTCACTACAGCAATGCTGCGGATCCTGGGAAACCAAGCGTTCCATCACATCATCGGAGGGAAGATGATGCTGGTTGAGAGTGTTCTAAGTGAGACCTACTATGGGTGGGCCCAGATGATGTTGGCATAGTTGAAACAACAACTGTCACTTAGAAAGTGATAAGTGAACCATGAATTTGCAAGGATGTGTCGTTGGGGGCAGCTATTACGAAGATGAGGCAGGGGATTCTGATGAGTGTTATGACCCAAGTTCTTCCCAAATTGGTACTAGATGCTGCTGTATAAAGATGACTATCCATACAGTGGGATGAACTACAAGGGGGACCCAGACTTGTCACTTCCGCCTGGTCGAGCATGGGGACCAGATGGTAAGTTACAAGTTGTTATATTTTATGATGCATTTAAAGTTTTAGAATTATGTATGTGGTACTGATTCATTAATTTTGGTATGCAGATATAACACTGGTGAAACCGACCGGGTATATAGGACGACCCACAACGCTAGGGGCTATAGAGTCTAACATAACTAGAGGATTTAATAGAGCGGACTTAGAGGCTTTGCTGGAGGATTTTTACCGCATATGTGATCTGTTGATGACTGGGGTATCAGACCGTGGCTAGTATGATCTGGAGGACTGCTGCATTGAGGCATGTGTGAGGCTAACCTCGGAGTGGCGAGGTGTCGAGTGGTGCATGGCGATGGTCGAGTAGGGCATGTGGGATCTGCAGGCTCTAGGAGCTGACCCATTGGATCGGGACCCCCCAGATAGTGATTAGATGTAGGGGCATGTGGTGCCCTTAGTTTTTATTTTGTAACATGCGTTGGGTATGTTTGATATATTATAGTAGAGGACTTCAAAACATTTATGATTCTGTGGACACATATTATGGATATGCATCTTTTAAATATGACCAATATATGGTTCACCATTTGTTTATGATTATTGTCTTGTGTTAAATGCATGTGATAAGTGCCAATCTAGAATATTGTTTGCAATGCTATCTACATAGTGATTTTGGGATCTAGGTACATGAATGAATGTAATGGTTGCAAATTCACGTACTAATAAATTAACTCGTAAATATCTTCTAAAAAGGACATGGTTATTCACATGATATACGCCATTCAATTACATGCCAAGAAACAGGGAGTCTAAATGAACATGAAGGTGAAGGATGTGATGGTCAAGGGCATCGACTAACAAACCTATCATTGCATAATATTTGGCCTGATTATTGGTGGTGGATCCAATGCATACACCGTTGGAGAGGACTAACAAATGCATGGTGGTAAAAATGGCCTAGGCTGCTAAGGCTAGATTCCACTAGTGGTGACTTGCATCGTCGACATAACCGATATAAAGTGTGGATGACAGATCCATCTGAAAGGTGCCACAAGACAAAAAATGAGACGATGAACAATGTAAGCTACCTAAATTCGTAACAGAAATAAAACACACATCTCAATGAGAGATGATATGGGTAAAATTTCTTAAGGTAGAGTGCATTGCGAGGGTTAGGAATGGGTTGGCCTTCAAAATCCTCTAGAGGGTATGCCCTTTGCCCAAGTCATTACTAATGATGTAAGACCCTAAACATAATGAGTAAAACTTTCCATGACCAAGGACATCATGAGCCTAGTCATACACTAGAACAAGATCACCTTCGTTAAAGTTACGAGGGTGGACTTTTCAGTCATATTGAGCTTTGGTGTGCTTCTTAGCTGCTTCGATCATTGGAAAGGAAACACGACGCTCTTCGGAAGCACGCTCAAGCATGCTAGGCATTTGTTCTATAGGTTGGGTGTCAGGGAGAAGTTCTATGGCTAAGTGAAGGGAGGGGATTTCACACTCGATCGATAAGACTTCCTCCTCGCCAAAAACAAGGTGGAAAGGAGTGAACCCGGTGGCGGTTTCAATAGAAGTTATATAGGCCCAAAAATAAGGGAAGATCATAAGGTTCTAGCTGGTTTTGTGTTTGTTCATCATTCGTTGAAGCATAATTTTAAGAATTTTATTGACCGCTTCAACTTGACCATTACCTTGGGGGTAATAGGACGATGAATATTGGTGCTCAAAGCCCAGCAGAGAGGATAAATCATGCCATATCTCATCTTTGAAATGTCACCCATGCTCATAGACCAATTGTTTCGGAACCTCGAATCGAGCGATAACATGGTTAAATTAAAAGAGGGCCATGGTAGCTGCCATGTTATTAAACGTTTTCGTGGCCTTAGCCCATTTGGTGAAATAATCAACTACCATAATGATATACTTGTGGTTACCAGTAGATGGAGGTAGACTCTCCATAAAGTCAATGGCCCATTTGCAGAATGGACTTGTTGAGATGATAGGATGGAGCGGAGTAGGACGAGCTCGTGCCGTTGGGGTCAAAAGTTGGTAGTTGGAACAATTTTTGACTGCATCAATGCAATCATCGAAGAGATAAGCCCAAATATACCCAACGCAAATGACTATCTAGGTAGTAGCCAAACCAGAGAGGTGGCCACCACAAGCACCACTGTGACAAGCATTAAGGACTTGCTCAACTTCAGCGTGTGTGATATAACAATGGAGGATATAATCAACGCTGCTATAATAGAGATTGTCACCAATGAGAAGGTAGCGGGGGGCTTGGTGTCGTATGCGTCGTTGAGCATCACGGTTAAGATGGGTAGTGAACTTCTGTGTTCACATGTATGTAAGGATTTCCCCATACCAAGGATCATCCGAAGTAATGGCGAACAATTTCTCATTAGGTAAATCATCATTAACTGGTGGATCTTGCGTACCAGTAGGAAGTTTAGAAATGAGTTCAACAAGGGCTAAACATTTCTTACCCTTGGGTGTGAAAAATTCAAGATTGAACTCCTGACGGATAAGTATCCAATGTGCATACTTCCCATTGATGATTCGTATACTCAATAGGATATCCATATGGTTGGAATTGGTCATGACCTTAGTGGAACGCGTAATGATATAATAACAAAGTTTCTGGATCAAGAAAACAATGGCCAATGCCAAATTCTCTTCATGCAAGTAGGACACGGGGGGACGTACAAGGTTCTTACTAACATAATAAATAACATGTTCATTTCCAGTGTTATCTTCTTGGATAAGGACCCTAGTGACTAAATGGGTGTAAGCTGAGATACAGGATGAAATCACTCTCAAATTTAGGAGGACTAATCAAGCGAGTGAAAGTGAGAGCATTTTCCATAGCATTAGAATACTATTGAGCATGGTCATCCAAAATGAATGGAATGTTAGATCGAAGGATTCCTAGAAACCCATGCGTGGTGGTGGCATAGTCAGGGACGAACCAACAAAGGAAGTTAGCTTTTCCTTGGAGGCTTTGTAACTCAGGAAAGGTACAAGGAATAGGAAGCTCAAGGATGGATTGAACTTTGAGGTGATCAAGATTTATACCATCTTTGGACATAATGAAGCCTAAAAGACGGCTGGAAGGAATGCAAAAGACACACTTTAGTGGGTTGAGACAGATATTATACTTGCAACATCAGAGAAAGACGATATGCAAATCATGGAGGTGTTGCGCTCGATGCCTAGAACAGGCAGTAAGGTCGTCGAGGTAGGCAAGGATAATATGATCCAAATCATGAAAATAGTATGAGATGGTTCGCTGGAAGTTGGCTTCGATATTATTTATGGTGAACAACATGACTCTATAAGAAAATTTTCTCCACAGACTAATGAATGCAGTCTTTAACTGATCAACACGACATAGGAATATCTGGTTGTGTCCATAGAAACCATCCATAAAGGATAGAACCTTATGCCTCGCACACTCATATATGATCTGATCAATGAAAGGTACGGGGAAGTTGACTTTGGGACAAGATTTGTTTAGGTCGCAAAAGTCAGTGCAGACACATATGGCGCCTTATTTCTTGAGAATGGGAACCGGGTTAGAGACCCAAGTGGTGTATTCAATGGGATAGATAAAACCATGCTACTTAAATTTATCGATTTCAGTTTTGATAGTCTCTCGTCTGGAAGGATTAATGGGTCTCAAATTTTGACGGAAAATATTGGTATCGAGCCATGTATCGATATGGTGTTTGACAATGGCAGGATCAAGTTCGGGCATCTCTAAAAAGGACCAGGAAAAAAAATCACGGAATTCCTTGAATAACTTAGTGTAAGCCTAAATTTCTTCCAGGGTGCAATGTGCCCCCAAAGCAATGTTTCCTTCTATCTCTGGTTTATCGGAAATGTTATTTTTAATGGTAGGAGAGATATTGGTAATATTTCCTTCTTCGAAGTCATCGGGTGCAACAATGGGACTTCTAAGCCAATCGATATCATCGGAGATGAAGTCATTAGACTCCACAACCTACTGTTCATGCGACTGTTATGGAAGGAAGTGCACATGGTGGTGCATATCATCCAAAGTAAAGTCAGGGGTGGTCAGTGCTTCCATAATGTCTTCATCGGAATGAAATATGGGGGGACTGGTAGAAGAAAGACCACATGATGCATCAGGGCTACCTGACACATCATCATGAGATAAATGGTTGACATACGCATCGCTAATGAGGGTATATGAAGAGCTAGTTTATGAAATATCTATCGATGTTGAGCCTAAGGCGATTGCTGAAGGAGGTTTAGTCGAAACAGAAGGGAATGCCCCAGAGGGGTTTTTCGCCATGGATCTCATGGATAATGAAAGACAGAGCATAGTGGCCGAAGGTTCCATCATCTTGACATCGGGGGGAGGTATCACAATGGGTGCAGAAATGTCCTCCGGTTCTGCTGAAGCAAAACTCGTGAGTATATGAGTAGAGGATCCACTACGTTCGACCCCAATTTAGCTGATAGCCTCAAGGGTGTCACGAAAATCGTTGAGATGGGGACAAAGGTGAGAATAGTGGCCATAAAGATTACACAAAGCACAAGGGTGATTCGTGCACAACAATTTGAGTTTCTTAGCTGAATCAGGTAAGGTAACATGGACCTCTAGGATATCAGATTGAGGAAATGCCTCATTGACCATAAGTTTGAGATGAGGAAGCTCAAGATAATTTTCAATAGCATGCGCAACAACATCACACAAAGGGCACACAGGTGACCAATTCAGAGGCTTAAGAGGATCAGGAGTTGTTTGGGTAGCCTTATCCTTAGGTTCCTTCCTTTTGGCTTTTCCCCCCTCACCAGATGATTTTGCAACAGGAGGAGATTCCTGTTGAGGTGTCTGAGGCACTGAAGCAAAGGGAGGGGTCATAGTGACTGATTGGACTGAGGGCAAAGCGGTATAAGGATTGAGCGGACCAAGCGGGGTGTCGACTGGGGGATCAATGTACTAGACTAGGATCCCCAGGGTCAAATTGGGAAGACTCAACATAGCTATAACATGCACCAAAAAGAATCCAAAGAAGGGATCTAGAAACAATATCTCATCGGAAGGGTAATGACTTAGCGGAATGGCTCCCAAATGGTTAAGGCTAGGGGGAACTGTTCCTAGTTGAAAAGGGTTGGAAGAGACACCAGTAGAGGGAGAAGGTACTTGAAAAGAAGGTATTCAAGGCTTTTTCGAGTGACCACTAGCAGTTTGTGAAGGCATAGGCCACTGGCTAGTTGAACTAGACTGCTTGTGGCCAGTACGAGATGATTTCATCATGAAAAAATTATACGAGCTAGGATCAGTGATAAGAGGGGGGATACTAGGGAATGCACCAAGTAAGGTGGAATCTTTAAAATCTCCAAGTGAAACACTGGTAAGAGGTGCGACTGATTACTTATCGACCATCAAAGATATGATAGACTTAGGGGAGGTCTGAGACTTCGGTTTGTAATCTGTCAACTGATCAATGGTAAAGATATTTACACTGTGAAGAAATAACATATTACGGTGAACCAAATATGTGATATCATACATTGCATAGGTATAGCTACAACTCAAGAGGATATTATAACCCAAGGGAGCATCAATGAATTCAATGTCAACACAAACAATCTTTCCCATAAGAGTGAAAAGAAAATTGCGGTACATGCTAAGGGGCTGAGAAGGGTGATCATGCCAAGCATGCAAAGTGATGGTGGATGGGGATGAGTTAGGTGATCCAAGTTCATTCCCAACATAGGAGGACATCACGTAGGTGTATGTGCCCTTGTCAATGATACATCACGAGACATGGGAATTATGAATCTTGATTGGTAATTGGAAGGTGAAAAATGAAGGTAAGGGGGGGTGTTCTAACTTTTCAACATCAAAGAAGATAAAACAATAATCTAAAGGTTCCACAATTCCCAGAGCGGGTAATATATATTTATGTTGTGAAGGGCACAATTGGAGGACTTCCAACGTTAACATGGCAACAACAGATTGTGCCAAGTCATCTACTATGCTGTAAGTGTGGGCGGCTTTGGCAGAAGAAACATTTCAATGCAATGGACCTTTAGGGATCTTGGGAATAACCTCAGCTCATGGTTGAGGGATCCATAAAGGAGAATTGGGTATCAAAATGGACTCTATGGAAAATTTGGTTTGGGACTCGGTTGCAGACGAAGCAGGTGGCTTGCCATATTGGCGCAACCAGGTTTGAAGGTTGACATCGGTGGTATTAACCTCTTTAGAATTAATCATGAGAATATGGTATTTGGGGGTACCAGACTATGAATGTTGAGGGAAAGCCTGACCATGATGGGGTTGGGCGGCCACATATCCTTGATGAGGGAAAGGATTAGTGAAAACAGTCGGTTGAATTGGCGCAATATTTGGAGGAGCCGAAGAAGTGGCTTGTTGTCTTATAGATGTTGCCTGTGCTTCCAAGAACTGGTGCATATGGGGTAAAATGGGACAATCATGAGTATAATGGCCATGTACACCACAACAAGAACAAGGCTTATTCGTATAAAGGGTCCTATTCTGCTTGGGTTGAGAGCCCTATTGCTGGTTGTTAGTGTTAGTCTGGTTCCCTTGGGGTGCGTTCGATTGGTTAACTTGGTGCCCTTGATTACCTTGCATTGTTTGATTCTAGTTGCCTTTCCTCTTTTTCTTGGAATTAGGAGGATTATTCGCACTCTGTTGTGCAAACACCTGACCTTGAGGGGGAGGTGACTATTGTGGTGGAGGTTGAGAAGGCACAGGAGACTAGGGTGTTGATGCCGTAGGGGCTAGAGCACCGGGCCGTGAATAAGGATAGAAAGGAGGATGAGCAATTGAGAAATAACTAGCCTTGGCATCATTTGATGCAATGGGGAAAATGCATAAGGTGTGCTTTGTCCTGGATATATGCTGCCGAGAGGGGGATAAGTGCTAGAGGAGCTGGCCCTTCACTGAGGGAAACCATAATCCATGGGAGGATGAATATATAGATGTGAAAGAGATCCAAAAATATCATCAGCAGTGTGATTTCCCCCCAATGCGTTGGAACCACTAGCTCTAGGAAGACCTGGTAAAACTGTATAAACATAATTAGATTGGGCATGGATCAAGTCATATTTAAACGCGATTTAGAGAGCTTCTTCCTCTTTATGAGGAAATTGAGATGCAACATCTTTACAAATAGAAGGAAAAAACATTCTAAGAAACCCATCCATATGGACACAACCATAAAATGTAGGAGATCGACATAAGCTCCTCCTTCTATGCCATTCTTTGACATAGCTGGAAATGCGAGTGGTAGAAGTTTGAGGGAATGCGGTCAATAAATTGATACCAGTATCATATCGGAGAGGTAGATGGAAATAAGATAGAAACACTTTAGCAAGTGTCACAAAAGTGGAATGTGAGGCAGTGGTCTAGTCAACATACCACTTTGCATCTTCTCCAGTGATCGTACGTTGGAATAACCAAAGACGGTTGGAGTGATCAGTGATGGAATTGGACGAACACCACATGTGAAAGGAGAGGTCGTGATTAGTAGGGTCCTCTCCAGTGTTTCCTTCAAACTTAGGAATGTGATCTGAAGGAAGCTTAGTTGGCATAATAGGCCAACCAATATCGTGGAGTATAGTGTCATTAATTAACTAGCTGAAATCGGGGAGGCTTAAACCTGCCATAAAAGGTAGAAAAGAAGTAGCCAGAATGGTTCTGATAATGGTTCCACTAGTAGCAGCTCCAAAATTAGGGTTGGGGATACCACCATCTTGAGGACCAGCACCTGCATTAGCGCCTGACATGGTGACGGAATGAGGTGGAGGAGGACCGGGTTTGGAATTGGAGGGAGTGCACGATGGACCAGAATCAAAGTTGGTATGGGGACTCGGCGGAGGAATAACTCAGACTCTATGATTTGGAGTAAGTATTCCTAACAGAAAATGAGGATGAAGGCCTAGGAGTCTCCCAGATAAGCACCTTGGGGGTGCAATGATGGCAAGGCACATATACCAAAAAGATGGAAGAGTAATAAACAAAGGCTCAAAGGGGAAAATAAATTAATTACAATGCTTATGTATTGGCTTGGTAGTGTAAACCAAGCTATATTCACTTTAGGTATGTGTGTGTGCAAGTTGTGTGTTAATTTTAATTAAGCCCAGATGGTTGTGTATAAAGAAAAATAAAAAATGATGAATAACTGTAAATAAAAATGAAATGACAGTAAAATAAATAGTTAAAGATGCATAAATTCAACCCAAAAGAAGGGTTACCAAAAAAATGTTGTAATAGGCAAGGGAAATTGACTCAAAACACACAAGACGGCCAAAATATATAAGGTCTAAGGGATAGGTTTCTAATGACTCAAATCTGCTAGAAAAGGTGCAGAAAACAACAAGAAACTAGAGGGAAAACTGCTGCAAAATGGGAGGCGAAAGGTTAAAACCCTAACGGAAATAAGGGGGGCCCTAAGGGAGAGACAAAAAAAATTCAAGAGGGGGTTTTGGATGGAATAATAATTGATCTAAAAGAATCTAAAATATGGATAGATCAGACCCTAACAATGGCAGAAAGCGCTGAAAAATCTCAGACTACCTACTCAGCTAAACCCCTCTTAGAAAAGTTGAAGTGTACTGAAACCCTAAGGGTATTGGTGCTACTTCAAGGAGACAAACTGAGCATATCCAGGTCTAATATGAGCTAAGACAGAGGTAATAAAACCATGAACAATGCTCACAGAAAACTGTGATGGTCACTGAAAAAATCCCACAAAGAGTTATAACTCGTAAGCACTGAAATGTTCCTTGTTTAAATCACAGTTTCTGGCCCCAAGGGTGCGACCTATGCTTGAACTTGCAGGTTCTGGGATGAAAAGTGTGAGCTGTAGTTATGGGATCCTTGGGCTGTAGGTTGTGGAAAAAAATGTCGTCTCTGGGGCAACTGATACTTGTTACCTGCAGAAAACACCCAGAAGGACTCGAAAGTTAGAATTTTTACTGTTTTAGGGCATAAAAGGTAAAAGAAAAATTAAGAGACTAAAATAGTTGAAGAAAAACTCTAATTACTGAAGCAGCTAGTCATGCAGGAATCTGAATAAAACCCACTGGAGTCGCCAATTGTTAGAATGAATTCTTAACGCAAGTGAACGAAAAAATATCACTTTAGCTGCACGTGACAAACAACCCTAACAACAAATATGGCTATCTAAATTCCTTAGATATGCAATATATAGTCAAAACAAATGCAACAAAAATCTAGATCTATGAAGTAAAAGTAGCTAAACAGTAAAATGAAATAAGAGTTTCTCCAAATATCTAATGGAAAAGACAAGATATATTAAGAATTTTATATGTATTAACACCTGGGAAGGGGAAAAAAATGATGTTACTAGTCCCCCTCAATGGGATGGGTTCTTGGCTTTCCTCAATGCTTCAGATCCAAAAGTTTGTCTCTCTCAATGGTGTAGAAAACCCAAGACGTGTTGAACTCTATGGGAGATCAAGAAGAAAAATAATAGAAGTGATCAAATTATGATAATGAGAAAAGGATCAAAGGCTGACCATGATAAAAGAATCAAAGGTAAATAATGAATGGAAAACCCTCGTATTTATAATAAAATACTTAGTTATTCTTGATAATGGTGTATAATAAAATATTATTAACCAAGATCTAGATCTAATTGCTTGGAATATTTTATTATATTTTGTTGGAGGGAAACGAAATTCAAATTGGTTAAATCCCTTTATTAGAAAAAAAAATGATTTATTTATTATTTCAAGAATGGGGTTAAGGAATAATTTAACGAATAATGGTTTATTTTATTATTCCTAAATTATTTAGTCAAATTTAACAGGAAATTAAATTAAATAATGATTTAATTAGTTACTCCTAGAGAATAATAAGATAAAAAAACTTAACAAAATGTGGTTTATTAAATTATTTCTTATAGTGAAAGAAATTATACTATGGTAAAAGTGGTCTTACATGGTGTACTTCGATCCATCTAATTGTAAATGGTTAGATGACCAAAAATTGGTGTAACACTAACCTTCACATCTCTCCACCATTTCCCTTAAGTCGCTACTCCCACTTGGAAGGCAATGCTTATGTAACATAGGAAATAGTAGGATTCCTTCTTAACATCAAAGTCTTTACAACCAGCTACAATGTGATCGTTTCATCTAGTCCCTTCTGATCTGCTTTCAGTAAGTATAGTTTCAACTAAAATTAAATAGACTTGCTTTATTTGACAAGTATTTCTTGCAAATATCACTTGAAATTTCAACATGTTTTCCCTTTATCAAATAAATAAAATCTTCCTCCTCCACAACTTTCTATCCTTGTAGTAATTTTTGCATTTCATCATTTTTTTACACTTTCCTTTACATATATTACGAAAATTATGATTTCCATTTATGACATTCAACTAATTCAAGAACTCTTGTTTTCCCCCCTTTTCAGACTATCAAGATGGTTATCAAGTACCTTTCCCTACTATATGGATACTATAAAGAGATACATGCCTAAGGACTTGATCTTCTTGACATAAAGGCCAGAAACCTTTCGTGCTCAGTCTTCCTTATCCATCGTCTACAACCAACTATTGACCTTCTCAATAAGCTAAATTCCTTCCCGCAACACATTTCCTATAAAATATGCTCCAGATATAGCTTCGATGTAGGAAGCCTCTCCATAAGAGGAGTTGTTCACTACAATATGGGATGTGTTGAAGTTCGCCAGGAAAATATGACCGTTAAATATGACATGAGAATATGCAGTTATGGGGATAAATTGATCGGATCTAACGATAGATATGTAGTTAATGAACACAATATGAGCTAATTATGGGGATAGGTGCTAAAATTATGCAATTACACTCAAATTCCACTTTGGATTACTCAATTGATGGATATGATGATGGAATTGAGTTCCTCTTTCCGAGAGGACAAAAATTGACCTAGATATCACCTCATTCGGATAAGATGAAGTTAGTTTTTTATTTTGCGCCCAATCATGGATATTGGATCAAGTTAGCTTCACATATTTGGACAGGTCGGCTCGACATCAATTACACCCCTTTGAAGAATATAAATAGAAGTGATCTAGAAGCTCATTTGGAAATCACAACATCAAGCATATTCTTCTCTTATATCTAGTTGGGTTCGACACATTCATGAAGAAAACGATTGTAAAAAGGTAAGAAATATTAGGTCCGAAGGTAACACTAAAATTAGGGTTTCTTTCCTAACCGTAGGAATAGAACTAGTGGATCCGGGCTCTAGCTACGGGCTTGCTATAAACAAGGTAGCAGCTAAGATCGTAAAGCCACAGGCATACTGACCTATGGTAGTGGCTAAGGGTTTGACTATTATTGACTATCATTCGAAGATTTATGAAGTTGCGTGAAAGTTGAATAAAGTTGTCTCTGATATATTTAACCTTTATGCACAGGTTTCTAAAGTTTTTGGGTTATATTATTGTAAATATTGTATTCGGCTCATTGTACTCTCTGTTGAACATTTTACGACAATATAATAGAAGAATATTTTCAAAGGGATTTCCCCATAGTGGGTTTTTCCCTGGTCTTTGAGAAAATCTGGTGTCTCTTGCTGAAATTTTGTTTGTCTCCTTTTTCATTGCATTTAATGTTCTATCTTCAATTACTATTGATGAATAGAAAGACTAATTGTAATTGGAAATATTTATAGTGAAGTTTGGAATTATGATAAAGTAGTTGATGCAGCATATAACAATCTAAAATTAACATGGTATCAGAGAAAGGGTGAAGGAAAAGCCCAATATGAGACAAGAATTGAAGAAATCATCTTTGGAAAAGTTGAAAGAGCCAATATAGTCAAATCAATTTGACAATGGCCACCTTAAAGAAGAATGAGAATTTGGGTGACTCATCCAATTTTGCTACATGGAAAGCTAGGTCGGAAATCATAGCTGAAAACAATGATGTTTTGGATTTCGTTGAAGGAAAGGCACCTAAGCCTATAGAAAACACATCCACTACTCTCAAAATTAAGCATAAGAAAGGTGATAATAAAGAAAATCTATTTATAGTTAATGGTTTACAAGTCAATTTGCTTGCATATGCTGGAAACTTGAAAATGTCTAAGGACATGTATGATAAGATAGCATGTATGTATGAGGTCAAAAATTTGAATTAAATAATGATTTTGAAATATCAACTCAAAGAAACCAATATGACTAAACGAGAGTCCATACAATCCTACATAATGAGGATATATCATGTTAGAGATAAATTTATAAGAGTCGGAGAAGTTGTACCTGGAAACGAACTGGTGGTCGTGACTTTAAGAGTTCTCCCTCCTATTTGGGAAACATTCATCACTACTATTAGCAACAAACATTCCCTTCCTTCATTTGATGAGATTGTTGGAAATCTCACTCAAGAAGAGTCCAGGATGATAGGAAGAGGAAGGATTCAAAATCATGAAGAAGAAGAACCCGCTGCATTCATTGATCATGACTAGAAGAAGGTGAAAGGGAGAGGAGATCCATAAAATTCAAGAGATTCTCCTCCTCAAAATAAAAATAAAAGGAAAGAATAATCACATATTGAATGCTACAACTGTCACAAGAAGGGTCATTATGCTCGAGATTTCCCTGAGAATAATAATGGATGCTATAGTACTAAAATAAAAAATAACAAATTCAATGATCAAAGGAGGAGATTTGATAAAAGGAATGACCTTGATGGAAGAAATGATAGAAGAAGAAGATATACTCCAAGAGATCATGAAGAAGATCATCGTCTAGAAATGAAGTCAAAATTCTCCAGGTATGAAATCAAAGTTGCAAATCAATCTGAATATATCCTTATTTCTGCTCTTACTAGTTCATCTCCTCTGGATTCCTAGGATAGTTGGATGTTTGATAGTGGGACCACTAATCATTTTTATGGTTACGAGGAAGTTCTCTCTAAATTAGTAGAGAGGAATTAAAATTTGAAAATTATTCTTGGATAAAACTTCACTCATCCTGTCAAATATTTTGGATCTGACAATTTTCATTTGAAATTTTGGGAATCTATTGTATTGCATGATGTAATGTATGTGCTTGGGTTGGAGAAACATTTGGTATCAATTTTTGATCTGGAAGAAAAAGGGCTGAGGGTTTTCTTGGATCATGTATGAAATATGCATTCACTTTGGGATCAAGATATGAATGACTCTACGGGGTCACTGGAAGGAAACTATTGGCATTGGTTCATAATACAAATAATCCAAGCGAATTATGGCATTGAAGGTTAGATCATATTCATTATCATGCGCTTCCACAATTGGAGAACTTGGTCTCCAGGCTTCCAAAGGTTCAAGCTCAACATGATGGAGTATGTCCAGGATATGCCAGTGGAAAGATGACAAGGGGTTCATTCCCCTTTGGTGAAAGCACGACGAATGAAATCCTCCATCTCATTGACTCTGATTTTAGTGGTTTGATGCGAATACTCTCTCTGGGTAACTATCTATATTCTATTAACTTCATTTATGAATTTTCTAGAAAGACATGGATATATTATCTGAAGCATAAGGATGAATAATTTTAAAATTTCAAGGATTTCAAAGCCTTGACCAAAAATCAAACAGGGAAGAAAATTAAAACATTCAGGTCCGACAATGGTGGACAATACACTTAAAATGATTTCATTGACTTTTTCAAGAAACAAGGCATCAAGAAAAAGACAAATACATCTTATACTCTCGAAAAAAATGTAGTAGCTGAAAGGAAGAACATGTCCATTGTAGAAGTCGCCCGTGCCATGCTCCATGATCCAAAGGTACAATAGTTTCTTTAGGGAGAAGTGAAAAATGTTGTCGTATATGTTAAAAAAAATGTGCCCCATCAAGCATTAGACAACAAAACACCCAAAGAATAATTCATAAGTGTCAAGTCCAATGTGAGTCATCTTTGTATCTTTGGATGCCTTGTATAATTTCATGCATCTAAAGAGAAAAGGAACAAGCTGGAAGCTATTGGAAGAAAATGTATGTTCATTGTGTATTGTGAAAATTATAAAGCATTTAAAATATATATTCCTGGTCAAAGGAAGGTTGAAATTGGTAGGGATGTCACATTCTATGAAGATGTTGCACATGGAAAAGCCCAAGCACTTCCATAGCTTTCTCCTCCAAAGAATAATGATGAAATGGATATCCTGGATGGCCCATCTGTGCCAAATGTTGTTAATGCATGGATCCAATGGATCCATTAGATTGTCTTCCTATTAATCGTCCCACTATGAAGAGACCACATTGGCTTCGAGACACACTTCAGGATGGTGATATACATGTGCCTCCTCAAAGGTCGTTTAGAGAAAGGAAGAATCCATGCAGGTACCACAGATATCTTGTAGCCATGTGCACCATGATTCAAGCCGAACCTCCCACATTCAAACTAGAATTAAAAGAAGAAGTCTGGAAATATGTTATGGCCAAAGAATATGAATCTATCATGAAGAATTATGTATGGGACATTGTGCCGAGACCAAAGGGTAAATCCGTGGTAAATTCGAAGTGGATATTCAATATTAAGCATGGATTTGATGGAAGCATTGAACAATACAAGATTATGTTCGTGGCTTGAGGATTATACCAAAAAGAGGGAGAGGATTCTGATGATAATTTGTACATGTGGCTTGATATACAACCATTCGCTCGATAGTTTTCCTTGTCGCAAGTCAAGGATGGACCCTTCATCAGATGGATGTAAAGACTACATTTCTCCATGGCATGCTACAAGAAGAAGTATATGTTGAAAAACCACAGTAATTTGAAGAAGAGGATAGTAGGACACATTTTTGTAGTTTCAAGAAGGAATTGTATGGCTTGAAGCAAGCCCCAAGAGCATGGTACACCCTCACATGAAATTATTTCTTGAAGTTGGGATTCACAATAATCAATGTCGATCCCAGCCTGTACTTCAAGGTAGTCTAAGGTATGTCGCTGATATTGGTTTTATATGTCGATGATCTATTCTTGACAGGTAGTGAGCCTCTGATGATGGAATGTAAGAGGGATCTAGCCTCTGAATTCTATATGAAATACCTTGCACTCATGCACTGCTTTCTAGGCCTTGAGGTATGGTAAAGACTCGGTGAAATTTTCCTTTTATAAGGAAAATATGTTGTGAAGCTACTGTAAATATTTGGGATGACTAAATGTAAGTATCTACCCACATGGATGGAAATAGAATTCATGAAATTATGCGGAGAAGTTGTAGGATTTGGAGAATCCATCCGAGTATATATAGTTGATTGGGGCTCTGATGTTCCTTGTGAACACCTATCGGGACATATGATACACAGTGAACATGTTGAGTCAATTCATAACCAAGCTTCTCCAGGCACATTGGAACGCTTCCAAACACATATTGAGATATTTTCAAGGGATGATTACGCTTGGTCTAATATACTTTGTTGAATATGCCTAACTTCATGGATACACCGATGCTGACTGGGTGGGAAATGTTATTGATATGAAGAGTATCTCCAAATTTTATTTTAGTATTGGATCTTCCATGATATATGGAATGAGCCGGAAGTAGAAGTACATAGAATTGTGTACCATTGACATAGAGTATATTGCGGCTAGCATGGCTAGCTACGAAGCAGTTTAGTTGATGAAGCTCTTTAGAGAGCTATTTGAGTAGGTTCTAGACACTAAAGTGATATATTGCAACACCAAGAGTGGGATTCGTCTGGCATGGAATCCCATATTTCATTAAAAGTCGAATCACATAGAGATTTTATATCACTTCACTTGTGATATGGTTCAGATAGCAGTCATTCATATCCATCACATATCAACAAATGAGAAAATTGTAGATATTCTCACCAAGGTTTTTCTGAAAGGGAAGTTCTTGGTCTTTAGAGAGCAACTTGGACTGATGGATCTGACCCCTCTTGATAAGGGTCACCACTGACTGAGGACACTGAGCAACACTCTTCCCCCCCGTTTGAGCTCCCAGGGTGAGGAATTTCGATAGAGGGCTCCTGGGGTTGAGGTAAATATGGAAAATAAGGGAATCTCCCCTATTTTTTACCTACATGGTTGGAGTAGTATCTCACCCTATCATGGTCTTTACATAGTATACCACATTTGGCATCATACCCACAAGATTGGGCTTGTTGGGATTATCCCTCTCTGTTTGTCCAACGATTGAGGAATCTTGGGGGCGTGTGATCCTTATCTCTTGGTAAGTTAGGTATCTCATCCAAGCTATATTATGATGCAGGTTTTCTACCACATGACTCTTATGGGTCATTGATGAGAAGATCAATAGGTGATAATATGGATTGAGTAATAGCTCCGCTAAATCACCTATTGCCTGATATGGTTTGAGTTGTGGCTACCCCAAGTGACATTTCTTGGTAGTATCCCAATGAAATTTCCAGTTAGTAGTCTCATGAAATTTCCGAGTAGTAGCCCGATCACATTTCCAGGTAGTTTCCTGATGATATTTCTAGGTACTATCCCGCTGACAATTTTTTGGGTAGTAGCCCACTGACAGATGTTTTGGGTTGTAGCCCGTTGGTTGGAGGGTGGTAGCTTTTTCTCCCCTTAATTCTTCTTCTTTATATTCAAGAATGTTTCAATAGATAGAGATGAGCATATTGGTAGACATGAGGACAAGATGACACATTGAGCGTTGGACAGGTTTTACATGTGGAATTATCCCTATTTGAGAGGGACTGCTAAAATTATACAACTTTAGTCAAATTAAACTTTGTAATACTCAATTGATGGATATGATGATTGGATTGAGTTCATCTTTCCAAGAGGACCAAAATCGGTCTAAAGATCACCTCATTCGGATAAGAAAAAGTTTTTTATTTTTATTTTGTGCCCACTCATGGATATCAGATCAGGTCAGCTTCACATATTTGGAAAGTTCGGTTGGACATAATTAAAACCCCTTTAAAGAAAATAAATACAAGTGATATAGAAGCTCATTTGGTAATAACAACATCAAGCATCTTATTCTCTTCTATCTGATTGGATTCGACACATTGGTGAATAAAAATATCGTATGAAGGTCTCAAATCTCATGTCTAAAGGTCACACTAAAATTAGGGTTTCTTTCCCAACCACAAGCATAGAACTAGTGGATTATAGTTATAGCCATGATATTTCTATAGGAAGGGTAGTGGCTAAGATGATAAAGCTTATAGCATGCTGACTTATGGTAGCGGCTAAGGGTTTGACTACTATTGAATGTCATCCGAAGATCTCTCAAATTTCGTGGAAGATCAGTCAAGTTGTCTCTGATATATTTCAACTATATGCACACGTTCCTGAAGTTTTTGGGTTATATTATTGTACGTGTTGTACTGGGCTCATTTTACTATCTGATAAACATTTTATGACGATATAATAGAATAATATTTTCAAAGGGTTTTCCCAATAGTGGATTTTCCCCTGGTCTTTGACCAAATATGGTTTCTCTTGTTGATGTGTTGATTGTCTCCTTTTTCATTGCATTTATTATTCTATTTTCAATTATTGTTGATGAATGGAAAGAAAAATTGTAATTGGATATTTCTAATGAAGTTTGGAAATGGGCTAAAGTAATTGATGCAACATAGAAAAATATAAAATTAACAATAGGAATTCATATTTGTTATAAAAGTTGTGTCCTGCCCAGATTTTGGCACTTTTCTCACAGTTCGAATATTCCTATTGTGAAAAAGATGAAAAAAATTTAGTGAGAAGGGATTAGTCGGAGTCATGGAAGCAGCACAACATCCTAATATTCTAGTAGCAACATCATCTAATATTCTCACAACAGAATCACCAAAACCTGGATGCACACAACATAAATCTCTGCAAAATAAAATGAATAGAGAAAAGAGATCGAAAAGGAAATAGGAAAAGATACCTATTGAGCCGCAGAAACAGCCTGAACATGTGCGAGATAGTGAGGAAGAAGAAGATCAAGAGAAAATGGAAATGGACGACGCAAAGTTTCCGTCAACTCTCCCAGTGTATATCCCACTAAGGAAACCATATGTAAACCTAGTGACAGAGTCAAAGGACTCAACATATGGCACATTCACACCTTTATTGTCAGAGTCAATGTGATTTATTGGAGAATACCTTGGGAATATTCCACAGTCAAAGTTCCTGGACAATGATATCAATGACAGAAATAAATATCCATATTTCACACTAGATAGATACTTAAAACAAGTGTAGTACCCTAAAAGTGGTGTGACGATGTTTGAACCGCAACAGTGAGTGGCTAGATTGGTGCAATTAGGCTTGCTAAATATGTTGAATGTGTTGCACTTCAGAAGAATTCCAGGAAGCACAACCTATTTGAGATAATTTATCATGTTGGTGCATGATGAATGCCTATGGATGGGGAAGAGGGTATCTATCGACCCAATGCTAATATGGAGAATCAAAATATTGCCATATCTAGGGACAAACCCTGCAAAGGAGATTTTTGGGAAATATCAGGATAGATCCATAGCATAAAACATGAAGAAGAAGTTTGGACTGATGAAAGGGATGCGAAGTTATGATATCAATTAAATCAATGATGAGGGAGTTCACTTCGAGACACATATATTGGCTGGAAAAGTCATGAGGAAGTGTTTGGCTAATGAAATCCCTACACAGGTGGTTTCATTAGTTGCATAGTGGGCTAATGGGGTTCAATACAATTGGGCCACATATCTATGCCATGAGTTTTTCGACGACTGTTGCAAGGCTCAGGAAAGAGGTACTTTATTTAATTATGCATAGTTACTTTTGATAATTTTGATGATTGCATGGAGAGAGTCGGAAGGTTCGCAGTTCCCTCCGATAGCCCTGGATGTTTTTGAAGCCATGCATGTATGCCTTAATGTGGTATACCACTGATCCAACGGGAGAAAAATATAACAAAATACTTTTCGTTTTATACCATATGGACTTACACATGTTGGTGAACCGGCCCCATTGCCTTTCACCAAGCCTATGCGAGCAGTATAGTGCTACCACGAAGTTTGAGGCCCACTTCCACAAAATTCACATACAGGTTCACAAGGGCAAAAGGAAGACATGGTATCCTCTGGCATATTTAGTGAGAAAAGATGATATTTTGCCACATATACAATAGTGGCCTGAGGAATGGATCACTACACTGGAGACGTAGACGAAGGATACTTTGATAAGGAAGGACATGACGCAACATGGGGAAGCGGGTGGGAAGGACAAGGATGGGAAGGAATCAGAATAATAGGAGCAACATGATGAGAGTATCCGAGATCCTCTTAGAGAGGATTATCAGTACAAATACTCCGGAAATATAGAGACTGACCCATATGTTGTGGAGAAGAGGAAGGCAGACACTGAAGCTGCCATAAGAAGAAAAAAGAAGCAGAAGGCATATAAGATAAGGGACATAATGCCATTAGTCCTTATTGATGAGGACTTAGACCATATTGGGAACAAAATTTAGGAAGCAACATCAGAGTCATGGATCAAGCTATATGATCACCATGCAACACTTCTAACAAGTGTCACAGAGCACATCACAGAGATAAAGAAATTGGCACAAACCGTCATAAAGCTAGTGAAGCAAGAAGAGAATCTTGGAGAGGAAAGATGAGTAGATCCTCCACTTGGGGTGCGCATAATGCTGATACTTGTCGGAGCCCTGCAGTTTGACTTTATCGAAGTACAACAACAGTCCAAATAATGAGGTACTTAAATATGAACATCACAACAATTACACTTCAGAGATTACACAAGCTGCATTAAGATATCATAGATGAGCTGAAGTAGTGCGAACAAAAAACCTCAAAGTTAAAAATTCAAGTAGACAGAGAGAGAGCTTCACTGAAGCGGAAGCTCGATGAGGTGATATAGGAGAAGGATCAGGAAGTACAAAAATAATAGAAGCTGAAGGAGGTGGTCGAAAAAACATGTCTCGGGGTTTTGGACATTAATGTCCAAGAAGAGAAATTAGAGGAGGACAACATTGCAAAGCTCAACCTTTCAATAAAATGATACAAGAGTAAGATCGTAGACGTGAAATTTATGTATGAAATGAATATCAGCAATCTACAAATAAAGATACATCCAACCACACTAGAGGAAGTGCCAGAATAGTGGGGGAACGACCTGAATGCTGCAGTGGCCGACATCTCCACAGAAATGGAAAATCGTGGGAAGCTATTGAATGAGATCTTACAAATTTGGACTTCACTGAAAGAAGATCCAAATGCCCAGAGATTACATGAAGATATTCCGTAGAATCAACAACAGCTGGAGGAGATTCAGGCATCTATGAGAACCTTACCAATATCATAGAAGCTCGCAAAGGTTAATGAGGGAAATTCCCTCTAGAAGAAGATAGAAAAGTTGTGGAAGGAAGAGCAGACTTTGTGAGAGAGAACTCAACCATGGCAGGACGAAGCTCTCCAACTGTCCCAAGTAGTGGATGAGAATATTCAAGAGCTTCGATAGAGAGAGGAGGTTTTGATACATAAGGTTATAGGACCGACTACAGAAGCACTATTGGAGGAAGTCTACACCGAAGAAAAGAAGGTCAAAAACATTCTACAACAGTTCAAAAGCACCTACAATATCATTACAACAAATATAAGAGGCAAATCGGCTGAGTGACTTAGGATGAGTCACATGTGAGTGTTGGGGGTCTATTGGGGGCAACCCAACTTGGTCTAGATTTTGGAAAAAACTCTGCATTTTTTGGCTCAGACTGTGAAGTGGAGCATGTAGTGGAGCACAATTTAAGGAATTAAATGTACCGCGCGGTGTCATAAGGGATTCAGGCTAGGTCAAAACTCCTCCTTTTTGTAAATGTGTGTGATTTTGTAAGGGATCAATGGTTTTCGGGCCATATTTTCTTGTTTCAAGGAGTATACAGTATTTGGACCATGGTATTTCGATGATGTAATTCAATAATGTAATAGTATATATAGGGTAAAATAATAAGAAAAGAATCAATAAAATTGATCCAGATCTGAGTTATGGGCGTACTATAGTGATATGTAATTTGGTAGCGAGGGAGAGGCTCTGCAACTGAGTGCGCAGAGGCCTAGAGAAGAGTCTGCAATTTAGTGTGTGAAAAACCTACAGCTTAGTGCACAGGCCAAGAATTGGTTATTTTCACAGATTTATTATATTAAGAAACAATTCTTATGGATGTTAATTCGGTGTTCTTGTGTGATTGATGTGTATATTTTATGATTATTTGTTGTAGAGTAGCAATATTTATAGTTGCATTTTACTTTAGCATAGTGATGGCTTATGGTTCAATATGGCATGTTTAAGTGATTAATCTACTGTGGTGAAGTGATTTATATATGATAAGAATAAGATAATATAATAATACCACCTCCCCTAGTCCTTGAGGGCTGCAGAAACTTGGTTCTGCATCCTCCCATAGTCAGTTCGGGTGAGACTACGATATACTTGCAGGTAATTTCCAAAAGGTCCAATGATAAAGGGTTTTGTTGGTGCACAGTATATATCAAACCCGTGTCAGCCCAAAACAAACCAATAGTGGGGCAACTCATCATTTATCTAGGTATAAATAAATTATCTCTAATTTGGTAGAGAGGGAGTCAAATTTGAAAATTATTCTTGGAGACAACTCCACTCATCCCATGAAAGGATTTGGGTCTATCAAAATTGATTTGGAGTCTCAGGAATATTTTGTGCTCCATGAGTTGATGTATGCGTCAGGATTAAAGAATAATTTGGTATCAATATATTCTTTGCAAGGCAAAGGTACAAGGGTTGTCTTCATCAAGGGAAAGTTTAACTTAGCATGTTGGATCACCTATGAGAAATGTATTTAAATTTGGATGAAGATTTTAAGGACTCTACAAGGTTGCTAGAAGACCTCTCCTGGCATTGGTCCATGATTCAAATCATGTAAGAAAACTATGGCACCAAATATTACCCCACCTACATATGATGGTCTTTCGAAATTAAAGAAATTGATCTCTAGTATTCCTTATGTTCTAGTCCAACATGATGGAGTATGTATAGGTTGTACCAATGGGAATAAGACAAAGGAACCTTTTCCCACCAACAAGAACAAGTTAAATTACATCCTCCATCTCATTCACTATGACTTGGGTGGTCCGATGCCCATACGTTCTCTTAGTGGCCATCTATGTTAAATCACCTTCATTGATGAATTTTCAAGAAACATTTGGATATATTATTTAAATCACAAGAATGAAGCCATAAAAATGTTAAATGAGATCAAAGCTTCAATTGAAAATCAAATAGGGAAAAAAAATCAAGATATTCAGGTCTGACAATGGTGGAGAGTACACTTCGAACAATTTCATTGATTTTTCCAAGAAGGAAGGTATCAAGAAGGAGAAAATTGTTTCATATACTCATGAAAAAAATGAAGTAGCTGAAAGGAAGAATAGGTTTATTTTAGAAGTTGCTCGTGCCATGATCCATGATAAAAAATTACTGAAGTTCCTTTGGGGAGAAGCAAAAAATGTTGTCGTATACAAAAAAATTTTAAGGATGGAAATTTATCTTAAAGTTTACAAACCTTGGCAAATCTCACTAATCCCTAACATGCAAAGTATAAAATGTTTAGCTATATGTTTGTAAAAATATTCAAATTTCTAATGATTTTGTATAGTCTTTATAAAAATTTGGTGATCATTAAGTAAAAATATTTTTATGATATAAAATTTGGGCGAATCATTTTTAAGAAAAATGGAAATTGATGAATCTTGTTTTTGGAAAAAACATAGAAAATTAGCCCACCTGTGAATATTAGCCCCTAAAATTTTCCGTGGTCGTATATGTTCAAAACAGGGTGCCTCATCGAGCATTGGAAAAAAAGGCCCTTGAATAAGTGTTCATGGGTGCTAAGCCCAATTTTAGCCATATTCATATCTTTGGCTTCCCCATATACTTTCATGTGCCAAAGGAAGAAAGAAACAAGATGGAAGCTACAAGAAGAAAAGGTACATTTGTTGGATATTGTGAAAATTATATGTAATTTAGAATAAATATTCTTTGTCAAAGTAAGGTTGAAATTAACAGGTATGTAACATTCGATGAATATTCTACCCTTGGAAAAGCAAGGGAACTTCTTCCACCTCCTCCACTTGAGAAGAAGAATGATGATATGGATATTTTAGATGGTCCTTCCATGCCTAAATCTGAAAAATATATTTTTTGATGATCTGATGGATCCCTTAGATCCTCATCCATATGATCCTCCCACCTGGAAGAGGCCACTTTGGCTTTGAGACACATTACAGGATTATGAGAGACAAGCTCTCGTTCAAAGATCATTTAGAGAAAGGAAGAATCCATGCAAATACCAAGGATATGTTGTAGCCATGAGAACTATGATTCAAGTCGAACCTTCCACATTCAAAGAAGTTGTAAAATAAAAAGTTTGGAAATATGTTATGGCCAAAGAATATGAATCGATTATGAAGAATGTTGTATGGTATTTCGTGCCAAGACCAAAGGGGAAATTTGTGGTGACTTCAAAATGTCTATTCAATATCAAGCATGGAGTTGATGGTAACATTGATAAATATAAATCAAGTTTCATAGCCCAAGGATTCTCCCAAAAATATGGATAATGTTATGATGATATATCCGCACCTGTGGCACGATATACAACCATTCATTTGATAGTTTCCCTTGCCGCAAGTTAAGGACGGAATCTTCATCTGATGGACATAAATACAACAGTCCTCCATGGTATGTTACATGTAGATGTGTACATTGAGCATCCATAGGGATTTTAACTACAAGATCGAAATACACATGTTTGTAGGTTGAAGAAAACAATGTATGGTTTTAAACAAGCCCCAAGAGCATGGTGCATATACATAGAAAGTTGTTTGGTGAAGCCAGGATTCACAAGAAGAAATGCCAACCCCAACCTATAATTCAATGTAGTCCAAGTTATGTCGTCGATTTTGGTTTTATATGTTGACAATAAATTCTTGTTAGGTAGTGAGCCCATGATGATCAAGTGTAAGAGGTAATTAGAATTTGAATTCAAGATGAAGGACCTTGGAATCATGCACTACTTTCTAGGCCTTGAGGTGTTGAAAAAGGCTGGTGAAAATTTCCTTCCATAAGGAGAATATGTTGTGAAAATGTTGGAAATATTTGGAATGATTGAATGCAAGTCACTACCAACACCGATGGAAATGAACTACAATAGATTATGTGGAGAAGTTGCGAGACTAGATTTGGTGAGTCCATCTGAGTATAGATAGATTATTGGGGATCTGATGTTCCTAGTGAAGACTTGTCCAGGCATATGCTATGCAGTGAATACGTTGAGTCAGTTCATCATCAAACATCTCCATGCACATTGGGTCACTACCAAACACATTCAGAGATTTTTTCGTGAAACAACCACCCTTGGTTTGAGATATAGTACCAAATAACTTTAAATTCACGGATATATTGATGAGGACTAGGTAGAAAACGTTATCGATGGGAAGAGTATGTCTGGTTGTTTTTTTAGACTTTGATCTTCCATGATATCTTGGATGAGCAGGAAGCAGAAGTCTGTAGAATTTAGCACCATCGAGGCAGAGTATATTGTCGCTAGCATGAATAACTATGAAGAAATTTGGTTGAGGAAGCTCTTTGGAGAGCTATTTAAGTAGTACCTAAACACTACAGTGATATATTTGTAGAACAAGAGTGGGATTCGTCTGGTAGAGAATATTGTATTTCATGAAAAGTCCAAGCACATTGAGATTCGATATCATTACATTCAAGAAATGGTGGAGAGAGGCGCCGTTAGACTCAATCATATATCGACAAATGAGAAGATTATAAATATTATTACCAAGGCTTTTCCGAAAGGAAAGTTATTTGTATTCAGAGAGCACCTTGGGCGGATAGATGTGACCCCTCCTCATAAGGGGAATTACTTATCAAGAAAATTGAACCAGCTCTTCCCCCTATCTAAGATCCCACTGCGAGGAATTGAGATAGAGGGCTCCTGGGGTTGAGGGATTTATGGTAAATAGGGTCGCAGATGTTTCTCCCTTATATGTTACGCATAGAGTTGAAGATTTTTCTCCCTTATCTTTGTCTTTCTAGAGTATACCCTAGTTGGAATCATATCCACAAGCTAGGCCTTTTGGGATTACCACTCCCCGTTTAGCATATGGGTTGACAGTGTACTCGAGGTTGTACAATACAAGTTCATTATGCTGCAAGTGTTAAACCACATGACCCTTGAAGGTCATTGATGGGAATATTGGTAGGAAATATGATGTGTTGATATGTGATCCCCTATATCAACTATTGCTCTATATGGGGTTGTAGATGTTTAGCTCCCCCATGAGATGTCAGGTTGAGATATTATCCCCAATGTAGATTCAGGTTATGATGTGCTTCCCGATATTTTTTTCGGATTGATATGTGATCTTTTAATTTATATAGGGTGGAAGCTTATTCTCCATTATTCTTCTTCTTTAGATTTGAGATTGTTTCAGCAGATAGAGTTGAGCAGAGATGGGACATGATATGCATGATAGGATACATCTAGAATTTCTCCCTAGATGAGGGGTAGTGTTAATTTTGGAAGATCATTGAAAAATTACAACCATGGGACTAGATTCCTCTTTTTGAGAGGACCAATTTTGATTATTGAAGCACTCAAATCAGATAAGGGAAAGTGAATTTATGAAGAAAAGACCACATATGAACAAGTCGGTCCTAACAGGAAATTTGTCACCCTTGGAAGCCTATAAATACAAGTGAAATCAAGTTAATTTGGACATCACCAAGAATATTCTTCTTCTATTCTTCATCTATTGGTTCAAACAGGTTTGAAGCTGGGTCCTCAACAAAAGTTTGCAAAGGTCTGAAATTACAGGGCTCGAGGCTTGAATCTTTTTTAGGGTTTTTGGGTTACATTCACTCACTCTTCACATGAAAAATTCAACCATAGTCACTGGATTGTAGGCTCAAGAGAATGTCTCGAATCTTTGAGTGGCATGCACCGCTCCTCCTCCATGCGACTGGGAAGTTTGACTAATATTTTATCGTTGACCACAGTTGACTGCAAATAGGAAAGGTTTCCTCTGATATATCTTGATGTGGGAAAAATATTTTGAATGTTATTGGGTTGTTGGATGATATTGTATTGATCTCATTTTACTCTCTTATGAAAATTTTATGACAATCTAATAGAAAAATATTTTTCAAAGGGTTTTCCCCCTAGAGGGGTTTTTCCCTCATCTTTGACCAAATATAGTGTCTCTTTCTGATGTGTTGATTGTCTCCTTTGTCATTACATTTATTGCTCAATATTTAATTACTATTGATGATTGGAAAGATTGATAGATACTGAAAATATTTCTAATTGAAGTATTGAATTGGCCTAAAGTAATTAATATAGCATAGAACAATATGAAAAATTAACATCCCTCATAGCAAGGAAGGTGTTATCTAGTGCTACGTTGCTACAAAACCCTGTCTCTTCATCATTCCTCGTACACATTGCTGATGTATGAAAACTATAGTTTCCTTACACTCTCCATCAACCATTGTTCTAACTCTGATTCTTTTACCAGTAACTGTAGTTGAATCATGTTGCAAGTGTGTTGCTAGTGACACTGCATTTGAAATCCTATATTGTTTCCAACTTCGCATTTGCACTGCAACCCAACTAAAAATCCCTCTCATTGTTATTTTTTTTGTTTAAACTACTGCAACTAAGAAGCATCCAAAATATTTAATGAACTGTGATCACATGCTGCAATTGTTTCTTGAGTCTTTGACTTCTACTAGCCTTTGCACTATCTATTGGGAAACTTGCATTGTAATTGACTTTCCAGTGTGCCTCCTGCACTACTGTGAACACTACTTTGTGCTCCCTAGCATATAACTGCAACTAGTATGCACCTGTCACTGTGGAACTAACTGCATCAATTGACACTGGTCTTCTTGGTATTGAACATTGTGGGCCCCTGTAGCAACGGTAATGATCAATGTGAGGAGTAAACTACAATTGTTTATACTCTATAGACATTGCCCAAATATGTGCAACTGTAGATTCTAGAAATAGATGTCTCCCTACCTATCTGCTGGAGGTATGGTTGCATACAAAGCCATTTTTCACTAAAACTTGGAACACACTTGATATATTTATGTCAAAATTGTTGCTTGCTTCTGCTTCTCCTTCTTGAATTTATTCTTATGAGGTCACTGAGTAGTGTAGTGGCCAAACTTGTGACACCTGAAGAAATTGATGTTGGATAAATCAATTTTTTTCTTATTCTCTCCCCATGAGCCTTATCCCTGACTACGACATTTTTATTTCTCTTTCAATGCAAGGGCCACATTTTCTTCCTCCTTCACACCCTTCGATCCTCTGTCTTTACTGCCTCTCATGGAGCTCTCTACTAGAGTTTTCCTCATCTCCTCTAGTGTGAGATCTACCAACATCACGTCCCACATAGGTAACTGATCTCTTCCAAACATTACCTGGAAAAACACCTCCCATTGCTCGGTGACACTATTGAGAGCCAAATTTATAAGTTATGTATCTCGACGTGGCTCTCCTATGGTTGCAAGCTCATCCCTAATATCCTAAATTGTGGTGAGGAGGGGGTTCATTCCTTCACCCTTTTATATATGAATATTCCTAAGATTTTCCTTTAGGAACATATTTTGCTGCTTGGAAGGATTATGATATAGTGAGGCAATATAATCCCATAATTCTTTTGTTGTCATCTTCGCTGCAATGTTTGAGACTTTATCATCTTGAACTCTACTAAGAGTCAATTGTTTTTCCCTGGTCCTCTCCTTACTGTAATTCGCTAGTTGATCAACATATGTAGGTATGTGTACAACCCTTTTTTTGTACATCATTAGAACATTTTCATATAATAGGATTTTCATCTTGGCCTTCAAATACTATAGTTTTATTAACCCTCTAAATAGTCTCGATCTAAAAGTCCTTGTTGAAGCCATTACTGCAAAAACTCAACCTGGGACGAAAGTCTCCCTGCTTCAGCTCCTAGGCTACTAGAATTCCTTTTTTCACTCTTTCCTGGAGTGTGGAAATTTGCCTACTACTACTATAAATTTCATATTTCTAAAACAGGAAACCTTTAAGAGAAACTCCTTTTTTGTGTGCAATTTTGCTTCCACCTAGTGTTGATTTTGTTGCTGCAAAATGAAACTTTTCCTAGACAAGAAATATGTTATGTGAAAATACTGAGTTTCTCACCTATTTCCTGTTGGAATCAATTCACAAATTGGGCTTCTAAAACCCCCGCACCAACCTTCTACATCACCCTTACACGGGCCCTCAAACACTCTACCTAGAAGATACTCTAATCAAGTCGTCCAATCCAACTCAACCTTTGAGAATGACTCGTTATCCCTTCCATAAATTCTTTCGGCCTGTTGCAACTTAATTTGATAATTTACCAAATAAAACTCTCCCTCGTAATATTTCGCGTAGAACCTATGAAACTCCACTAAGAAAACTCACCCCTCCTGTAGCTAACGCTATGGAACTCGAAAACTTCCTCAAAAATCACAATATCTACCCCTCATTATGTCTATGTCCCATATATGACTGAAAATTAACTCTGCTAAATAATTTCAACTAGTAAACTCGACCTCTACCAAGGAATTAACTCTCCAAGTGTATTCTCCATCAACCCCATCGAACTCCTCTTATGATATCTAGTTGAGACTTCAACGACCAAGATTAAACCTTAATCAGTGGTTGAGATCATATCTAAGTTTATGCATGTGAATTTCTAGAGAATTCTCACATTTCTTAATTAATTCTTATTAATTAATCAGTTTTCCTAAGTTAGACATAGGAAATATTTAAATGATGGTCAATTACTTTAATTGAGCTATTTCTAGGTGGAATTTCGAAAAACAAAATCAGGTTTTCGTAGATCTCCTATGTTTTATCCTCTCCACAAAGTTTGATACTATAACAGCATTCGATCCTATAAAAGCTAACACATAATAGATGGAAAAGGAATCAGTTGTAGAATTTTAGGCAGATAACTCGCAACCCAATTGTATGGTCACTCTGTAAATTAGTAACAAGTAGTTATTGTGAGCCAAGGGTGAATTATGAAATAGGTTGAGGCCCAAAACAAGAAAATTTCAAGAAAAATCCTCCTACAATAGGCACAAACAAGGAGAAAAAAGGGTGAAAACAACTCAGTAACAAATAAAAGTCCAAAACTAGAAAAAATGAAAGAGAAATAAAAGCACTAGTGCTACATTCCTTAATGGAGTCAGTGATTCTATTGTTCCAAGAAATTACCCTAGCACAAGGATTTGTTTCCACACAGATCTAACCCTATGATCTACCAGGTGATGTGTATTATTTATTTGATTTCCTAAGGTTAAATACCAACACATGTAAACTAAGTACTCCTATTTAAAGATCCTAATCCTTTCACATCCTATATCGAACCATTCGCGCACATTCAATACCATAGAAGATGAAAGTTCCTCCTCCACAAACAAGGATTTAGCATGCACAGTAAATAGGACAAAAATCTATGGATCATAATAAAAAAACATATATAGGAAGGAAAAACATGTACTTTCAATGAATTAAAAAAATAGTACACTATATACCTTATGATCCTTGTTACCCCCCTCAATCCTTGGCATGAAAACTACCTATTTATAGGGAGACATGGCTAATATTGTATGTGATGAAATTTTAGTGGAAAACTAGTAGTGTGATAGAGCTATTACTCTTTTTCTAAATCCCTTCTCCTCTTGATAGGCTCAATTTATATAAGATTTTTCTATACATTAGAAAAAATACATTTGGATAGTAGGGGGTTCATAAAGTAAGGAAACTTCTAGAATAATCAACCTTGAAGAAATTCATGTACAAGTAGGTCAAACTAATCTCCTTGAGAATGACAAAATCGAGAAGCTTTGACCATGGTCACTACCTACAGAAAGTCATCTAAGGTATTGTATCTCTATGTTGTGCATTATCTAATAGTGATCGTACACATCATGCTAATTTTACGGGAGTGACCACACTAGTAAGAATGGATAGTAAAA